>CATIXQ010000040.1:320979-484655 GCA_949711755.1 Leptidea juvernica | reverse complement strand
TAATCAGCAATTGTCATAATTTTAAATTTAGACATTATTTAAGAGAGATATCATCCAGTAATTACAAATTAGAAAAATCGTATTCAGTTTCTTCACTTGCTTGAGATGTTTCTGGAGATGTAATTGAATTATTAAAATCAGAAATGTATGTACTTTGAAAATTTGCTGTTTGATACCCATATGGTGGTTGGTGAGACGTTGATGGGCCACTCACATATGATGATGTTTGTCCATACCGCATTTCATCTATAATTTGTATAACTTTACTTTGGAAACGGAGAGTTTCTCGGTCGGAAAATTCTTGAATAGATGGCAATATAGCTCTGAAAAAGGACATATGGCGATTTTCCGGCTCCTTGAGAAGTTTTAGTCCTTCTCTTTCAAACTCATCCATTTGCATTGCCCTTTTGCGCGCGACTGGAACATAGCGCGGAGTGTTGTCTGTGGTAATGTCATCATTTGTAGACGTAGATTCCACTACCTCAACCCCAGCCACTCTCTGGTAGCAATATACCAACCCCGTATGTATTTGTGGGTGACGAAGCTTTTGGACTGAGCAAACATATTATGCGTCCATATGGCGGTCAAAATCTCGACTTACAACAAAAGGTTTTCAATTACCGTCTAAGCAGAGCCAGAAGATATGTCGAATGCGCTTTTGGGATTATGGCTAACAAATGGCGCATTTTTCACAGACCGATAGACGTGTCCTATGACTTCGCTACTGACATTATAAAAGCATGTTGTGTATTACACAATTTTGTCGCTGATCGAGATGGTTTTAGACAAAGAGATAAATTTGCTATAAGTGTTGATGAATTTCTCCCAATACAACCCGTACATGAAGAACAGACAGCACCGAATGTCATAAGACAGCAATATGCGACCTATTTTATGACTAGAGGAACTCTGCCTTGGCAGCTAAATAAGGTATAATTGTATTATGAGGGTTTTCAAGATTTTCTTGCACCGCCAATTCCGCGATCAGTAAAAAAATAATATTTTATACCTACTCAGCGTAGTCTAGGTTAGTTTTGAGCTAAGTAATAAAATAGTACTCACGCTAATCTAAATTCCCTAAGTTTTAAAATTTTAGAGTGTCGAGATATTAATTTTGTACTGATCGCGGAATTGGCGGTGCAAGAAAATCTTGAAAGCCCTCTTAAATAAAAAAAAAAAAAATATCTGTACTGTGAACTCACCAACTTTATTTTTTCGTTCAGCTGTGAAATTCTCGTAATCAGGAAATAAAACTTTTGATATGTCTTCCCAGGCTTTTGTTTTTAAATTTTTATTTTTAAAATCTACGTTTGACTTGTCCCATATAATTTCCCTTTCCTGTATCAATGTAATCAAGTAATCTATGTCAATTTCTTCAATGGTATTCATTTTACCCTGCAAATAAAACTAATTACCCTGCAAATAAAACTAAATACAAAAACGTAAACGTAAAACGAAATGAGCTTCCGTGTATCCTCTCTGTCAACGCACAAGCAACTGAGCGCTGACGCTCCGACGTCGCACGAGTACACCCCCTCCCGCTTCGTCTCGGGGGCTGCTGTCCGTCATGTGTGCGTTGCGACGACGCAGCGCGCCGTGTGAACACCTTGGTTATTTGTATGTAAAACAACGCAGTGGTAGCGCTGCGTCGACGCAACGCTGACGCAACGCGCCGTGTGGACTGGCTCTAACTGCACGTCACTATTGACAATAAAGAACAGTTATTTGCTCCTTCAATGTAATTATTAATTGATACGAAACTTCATGAGTGGACAAACGTCAAAACGGCCATCAGAGCGTGCCGTGCCTATAGTAATTATTTCTAGGTCAAACTATTCAACATTTTTATTTTTTTTTATAAAAATAAGGGACAAGACGAGCAGGACGTTCAGCTGATGGTAGTTGATACGCCCCGATTTTTAATATCAATTTTGCCCCACTTTCATGATATCTTTGGATTTCTATCAATTCTTCATAAATCGATTCATAGATACAGCTGTCTGCCAAACATATATTAAGATGGATATAGTATGTTATCCTTAAGAGATGGATATATGTCATCGCGGACTTTTCTGTAGACCTGCCTATATAAGATACACAATTCCACCATACATTAATTTGTTATATCTCAAATGGTTTGGACAGCGTTTTTATTGAAAGCTCCCAGACGGCAATTTTTTTTCGACATCTCCAACAAATATACTTAATGTATACACAAAGGAAGACAAAAACTAAACAGATTATATACTTATACCTTCCTCAAGAACCACGCTATCTATTGGTGAAAACAGCGAGCATACAGACATATAGTGATAGCGTAGTATATTTGTTTACAACGTGCGTTATTTGGTTGTAGCAACCGCTATCTATAACTTAAACAATATAAGATATGAAATGTGTCCGCTATGAACAAAGTTCCTCGAGGCGAGAGCCTTGCACCTTACTTATAATGCTTTTAAAAACTTTTGCAATTTATTCGAGGAACAGCTAACGGTAATGAACCCGCCACAACATTATAGGAATTAACGTTCTCTTTACGAGGGATCGTTGAGAACTTTATCTCAGTAATATCTTATAGATATATATCTACAAAAGAAAAATTAAGTAAAGCTAAAAAATACTATCTAGAAGCTAATAACCAGGAATACCTATGATGTATATTTTAATATTACTACTATATGTTATATTAAGTCTTAAGTAATGAAAAAGATATTGTAATGCGAACTTACCGCTCGCACATAAACCTTAGAGATTTTGCGGGTATGTCTATATTATTAAATATATTAAGATAATTTTGTTCATTGAATAAATAAATAAATAATTCTCAATTCTGAATACACATTTAATTAGTACAAGTGATTGATTAGTTGTTTTCTATGTGAAAATCTTCTGTAATATTCAGATTTGATGATCAAATACGCGTAAGAGTGCCGTTAGTAGTACAGGGAGATGAGGGGGGTGGGGAGTTGGCGTAGCTCGCTACACACTGCCATGTCATTAAAGAATGAGAACCACTTTTCTCAATACGTTCACAATGTGTCATAGTTTATTTAATTCAAATAAACCTCTAGTGCTTCCTACTCAATATAACGTGGGTTTAGCTCAAGCTCGCTCCAACGAATATCCTAGCAACGTTGAGATTCCCCCAGTGTCACAAGAGAATATGGTGGTCGTGATCACTTATCACCAGGTGACCGTACACCCGTAATTCCTCTACCAAACACAAAAGTAATAAATAACTTTCAGCTGTGACTGAACAAATGTCAATCGCTTGCAGCCAGCCTAGCGAAACACTCAAAGAAAAAAGCGATTCACTCGATTGTATGAAACATGCAGTTATTGATAGATTGACAGATGACGGGATGGATATAGCCGTAATCCACTATGTTTATAGCAACTGTTCGCTTTTAAACTTAGCCGGAATATACTTCGTCGCCAATCACTATACTGTAATTACTACTATTTCAAAGCACTGCACGTTTCATACTACACTAAATTTCAATTATTATTCAGGCAGTCCGTTTACATAGTCATTTCATCCTCTTTTGATCGCAGTTGCATGTCGTGAGGAGCATCGCGTGACTGTATCTAAACTCTCATTTCCCTGCAAGCTGTCTTTATAACATTAGTAGAAACTGACACAGTAGTAGAACTATAGACTGAATGACATTGCGCGCTGACATGCAGTCCCTTCCAAAAAAGTCGACAAATCCTACATCGTAATTAATGTTAATTTGTTAGTCTGTTTTTTTATGACAATCAGGGACGAGACGAGCAGGACGTTCATAGATGGTAATTGATACGTCCTACCCATAACAATGCAGTGCGGCTCAGGATTCTTGAAAAACCCAAAAATTCTGAGAGGCCCTATAATTGCGCTCGTCACCTTGAGACCTAAGATATTAACTCTCATTTGCCCAGTAATTTTATTAGCTACGGCACCCTTCAGACCGAAACACAAAAAACTGCTTCAAGGCAGAAAAATGCGCCGTTGCATACTCCCATGGCGTCGTGTAACAGCTATCTATCAAATAGCTACATAACTAGAGTTATGTAGCTATTTGATAGATAGCTGCAGAAGTTACATAGTTTCAACGACATGTTAAAAGAAGTAGATCTAGATATATTTTCTACATCTAGCACCAAACTAAAAATAACATTAATCAATAAGTTCTTCGAGATTAAATAATTCTTATATGTGGAAACTTTTAAGCGGCCATCAATAATTTTAATTGGTTCATAAGTTAAATTTGTAGTTGTTAAATTTGTAAAAAAGCGCGTACACCTTCCTTAAAGGCCGGCAACGCTCATGTGATTCCTCTGGTGTTGCAAGAGAATGTGGGCGGCGGTGATTACTTAACACCGGGTGATCCGTATGCTCGTTTGTCCTCCTATTCCATAAAAAAGGCACACATACACCACTTGCAACTTTAACTTAAAACAAATAATAGACTCATAATTACATTTCCAAAGATAAAAATGTGTAAGTAAAAATATAAGTGGGAAATAAAGTAACAAAATTAGAACAGTAACAAATTGTAGTATATAAGCTCAAGACAGTTACCAGTATAAAGCTTGTTAGTGCTTGTTCGTGAGCTGAATCACAAACGTGACGTGTATACACAATAATTACATGCCTCACGTACTGTGGTTTCTGATGTTAGCTGCACCGGCCACAAACATTACTATAAATACAGTATACCAGCATACCAGTGGGAGGCTCCTTTGCACAAGATGCCGGATTCAGCTAGGCTAGATTATGGCTGCCCCATAATCTAGCCTAGCTGAACGTCCTGCTCGTCTCGTCCCTTATTTTCATAAAAAAATAACGATGTACTTAATTAGTTTTTTTTTTCAAGAGGAGTAAAATACCTTACGTATTGAAGACCCCGAAACGGGGTCCATATGTCGGGCTCGGGTGTAAACACCCCCTACCGACTAAAAACCTCCTCTGTGCTGATAGCCCTGAAGGCTTTTACAGCGAAGCCGGACGGGGGCCTTGGAGGCCGAAAATGTATCTCACAGGCGCGGGGCGTCTCGGAAGGAGACTCGAACCTCGGACCGCCTGCTCACTAGGCTAGATGGAGAGAAGATCACTAACGATCTAATATATCTGTTAGTCCAGTGGACTCTAGGTTTGAAGAGACTTCGCACTCGCCGGCGAGAGCGGTGATATATGTATGTAAGTATGTGTGTGTGTATGTAAGTGTGTGACTATTTGTGTGTAGTGTTATTGTAGGTGTGTGATTTGTGATGTGAGTGTGGGTGGTGTTAAACGATTACAGGAGGAGGACTATCTCGTCGTCTATTAAAGTGTGTGAATCGTATTATATTTGGTAGTGGCCGCTGGAAATCGTCAAAGTGACTAGTGGCAGCGGTTTGATGTACACGGCCGCGCCTACGTCTTCGAGGGCGGTGTGGTTGGTTTGGTGTCGGTGTTGGTGATGGTGTTGGTGTCGCTTTCGCGATCGTAATATAGTCGTCCGGGTCGACTAGTACGTGTCGAGGTCGCCTCTGTTTGTCCAGACTGTCGTCTAGAGGAGTGTAGTTAGACTTAATTAGTATGACCCATTCTCGAATATGAGAGCTAGGTCATATTCATGAACGAAAACGAATAATTTAACATGACATCAGCAAACGGAGAATTAAATTTTTAGAAAACTTACAACAACCAAAAATAAAAACAAACATAACATACCCAAATCCGGCTGGTCACCGCGGGGTTGATGACCAATACCCGCCAAACTTTAATAATAAAAACTTAAATAAAATAAAAAACAAAACAATGGGGCTGTATATAGCAACGCTCAATACTAAAACATTAAGTTCTCAAGAATCTTTGATAGAACTTGAACAAGCGCCACACAATATTAATGGGGACATATTAGGAACTAGCGGACCCGACAGACGTTGTTCTGTTAAAAAAAAACTCTCGCCGATGGAATTTCGTAAATCACTTATTTTTAGAATTAGCATACATAATACATAGGAATAAGTATAGTAGGTATCTTATTCTTTTACTGTATCGTGTGTAAGACTATAAATAAATTAATACCCTGAATGTCGGATTAAATCGTCGTTTTTAGATAATGTCTACCCCAAATGAGGACATTTGGAAACAAACACTGTATTTTTGAGTGTTTGCTAGAAAATGTCGTGATTCGGTAGTTTCCCACTAAGGCAGCACAATCATGGCGTTTCTACGGATACTTGCAAACAACGTTCATTGACCCAATGTGAACGCTACTATGCAAGCGGTAATCAGTACTGCAATCGCAACCCAAAAAATCAAACAACAGAAAAAATGGTGCAGCCGTTCTTGAGTTATAAATGGTGGAACTAACACGACTTTGTTTTATATATATAGATATGCGAAGTACACCGATCAGGCGAATAGATTGAAGAACATGGGGACTATATACTATACTATAAAAATAAGGTACAAGGCCTTTATGGTGTAGAATTCTTAGTCAAAAAATATTTGAAAAATAGTAAAATAGAATTCCGAGGAGTATCAGACAGGATTGTCATATCAAACATTAAGCTGTCCAAATTTACGCTCCCACCCAAACTTCAAGTGATACAGAAAAAGATAAGTTCTATGAAAACTTACAAAGTGAAATGAATATCTTACATAACAATGATATTTATTGCGCAAATCTGCAAGAGGAGAAAAATGAAGAGAAAATATTTGGACCATACACATCAGGAAAAAGGAACGATAACGAGAATGAGTACTGTTATGTATTTTGCAAATAAAATTGTTATATTATATGAAGCACTTCCCAAACTATGAACTATAAGATGAACTGTAGCGGAAAAATAAACTCACATCGCAACACAACAAACTAACAAAGTATGCATTTCCGTCGGCACGCAGCTTGTTAAGCAAACTTTATAATTGACAAAAGTTTATAAAGCGTCGCAGCAATGATTTGTTAGTAGTTACGTACATTGAATGAAATTTTAGTAGAGAGCACTGAACTGTATAAATTCCACTGGACAGGCTGTTCCATATGTTTGACAGTTAACTTTTTGTCCCTACATGAAGCGCCACTCGCGAGCGACCAGAGAACTAATTTTACCGTATAATACAAATTCCTGCGAGAAGTACTCTGAAGTACTCTGAAGTATTTTTGTATTTTTAATTAATTTCGTTCATTTTCCGTGTTTTTATACTTCAGGAATCAACGTTATAGTCAGTACACATCTTTTTTTGTTATAAATACTTTCCCACCATCTATCAATGTTTGTTTAGCTGAGGTCGCCATAACTAGTTATGGTTTGGTAGTAATTTTTAGTACCGCAGAATCGCCAACAGCGCCAAAATGGCGAATATCAAAAGCACTTTGACAGCCGCCAGTCCAGTGGTAAATAGTACAGGTTAGTGGTACCAGAGTGTGTACAATTTTAATCAAATGTTAATAATGACGATTGTAAAGTACTATTTGAATAAGGTTTAATTAACTTTGACTTTGTCTTTCACTTTAAAATACCTACACTTAGACTTGGTCAGAATAGGCCATTGAATTCTGTATTGAGATTTTTAAAGGACACATTTACATTATTGGTATAAACTGTGAATTTACTTACCGAAAATTATTACTTCGAAACTTTGTGACTTTTTTTAAAGTGTTTACCAGTGCGAGGCTCCTATGCTCAGGAAGCCGCCTAGATTATGGGTACCACAACGGCGCCTATTTCTGCCGTGTAGCAGTAACGTGTAAACATTACTGTGTTTCGGTCTGAAGGGCGCCGTAGCTAGCGAAATTACTGGGCAAATTAGACTTAACATCTTATGTCTCAAGGTGACGAGCGAAATTGTAGTGCCGCTCAGAATTTTTGGGTTTTTCAAGAATCCTGAGCTGCACTGCATTGTAGGTAGGGTAGGAAGGTAAGTAGGGCGTTTCAAGTACCATCAGCTAACCGTCCTGCTCGTCTCGTCCCTCATTTTCATCATAAAAAAGCTTTTTTTTTCATTATAATTTTATTTTTTGTCGCTGCAGTTTGCTTAGGAACAGTATGACATATAAATGAGTACATCGGAAAAGCACCACGCCTCAAAATGTACTGCGAAACAGATAAACAAATCTGTTCAAACAGGTTAAGAATGTCGTTGATTGTATTCCTCCTCTCGGAACCACTGATTGAATTCAGAATTCTACTTACCCAGTTCGAATGTACCGTCAGGTGATTTGCATGTTCTTTCATCCTAATTAAAAAGAGAACTTGTCTCTGTTGACTCTGCCATATTCTAGGTTCAAAGGTAGTCTATTCATAGATTTTTTAATAGAATGAATTCAATCATACTGTACGCCGTAACCTTCGGTTAATGCCAGGGCAGTGCATTCAAGGAGATTTGTCTGACTGAATATAAAATTAAATCATTTCAACGATTTGTTATTTTTTAAGTGACAGTCCTCACTTTTGGGATTAATTACACAAATAAATTTTAAAACAAAATTTATGAACGATGCGTTACTCCAACCCGCAACCTTTCGTGTTCCGTGCGAGTGCTCTTCCAATCGAGCCAACCGTTTGAGTGACGTATTGCTGATAAATCTTGTATGTCTTGTTCAACTCTCACGTACTCTGGCATGGAACGCGGTCACGAGTTCGAGTCCTGCATCGTCCTTTAAGTTTTCTTTTCAAATTTTATTTGTGTAAATCATTTCATTTGAATAAAAACATACCAACGAATTACAAAATTCCACGTTATAATACAAAGTGGATGGTTAGATTTCACCAGTGGATGGCTCCTTTGCACAGGATGCCGGCTAGATTATGGGTACCACAGCGGCGCCTATTTCTCCCCTGAAGTAGTAATGTGTAAACATCACTGAGTTTCGGTAAAGAAATATCCACATATTAGCAATTGAATATATGAAATACATTTTATAATTCCACATTACGAGCTTACAAGAACTCGTTCGCTGCTCGTCCGCCCCGCACTCGGCACTCCATAACCATACACATTCCACACAATTACATTTACAAATGTCTGACTACACAGGTACGCCCGTGGACCGAGTGCTCGGTATCTCATCCCAGTATTCACACGCTTTACGAGCGGGAGAGCTCACAAAGTAATTAAACTTGAGTTTTAGTTTCATGAGTTTTTCTTTCACTTTGAATAAATGATGAATTTCAAAGTGAACCGAATGTACAAGTGTTGTAATTAATGTTTTTAAACGTGAAACGTGACTACTACGTTTTACAACCTTAACTTAAGTGAGTGGATGTATATAGTGGCTCTTTTAGCATTACATTTCATTAAGTGAAAGTAAAAAATTATTAATTCATTTAAGTCGAAAAATAAGTCATTTAGTTAGAACTTATTTCAAAAAAACTGAAGAATAGGTTTAAATTCTAAATTCTCTTATCTGAATTCTAAGTTTTGAGTTTTAATTGGACATACAAGACAAAAAAACACTAGTAAATAAGATATTTTATTATTTATGCGTACAATATTTATTAGGTAACACATAATATAAAAATTCTCAACAGATTAATTAAAAACATAATTATTATATGTATAGAAAAATTATTGAGTGACTCAATAATCATTGCTTCTCCATAGCCCAAGTACTAGGTATATTTCATATTGCAATCATAAACATAACTTGTTAAAAAACAAGTCTCGCAACGTTGTAAAAAGGTGTGAGATCCATGTGCTACCAAGTCAGTCAATTTATTCAGTCGCTACTTAAGGGTAAGTCGGAATTAGCTAACCTAGCAACCTCTTATAGTGACCATATCAATTTTAAAAATCCTTTATGTTTTAAGTAAATAGATTAACATACGAGACATGATACAATGAATATTTTCTTTATTTCACAAGTAATACATATTATTTTAAATTAGATAGTTTAGTGCGTGTTGAAGTCAATATACTGCATAATCAAGTGCAGCTGGTGCATATTTAGAAAGCGTATTGCTAAGAGCTCTAAGACAAGACCAAATAAAATAGTCTTTTGATACACTTTCGCTGAATCCTTCAATTCTTTTTCATAAAAATGAAGCATTGTGACGCTTCAATAAGACACAAAGAATGATGGACACCTAAGATCATTCATACGTCTAGATAGACTATGACAGCTGTGAAAACGTCGAAAAAAATAGACTTTAGAACTCTCTCTATTTGAAGCAATAGCACTAATACAAAGTGTTATACAAATCGCGAGTGTAAGACGTAGCTTGTCACGTACACTAAACTAATATTACTGGCCTATTTTTATCGGTTGTCTAACAGCAGGAGACCTTACTTAGTCTGGCCATAAATACTGTTACAATTATTAAAAATAAACAAAATATTACATTTGAATTTGGAATCTGTCATTTTTATACGATTGTTCATTGAGTTTTCTCATTTTGGCGCCATTACATTGTACAATATTTTGCGATAATAAAATGGAGTGGGGTGATAAAGAGCTGTATTTATGGCAAGACTAGGTATATCTAATATATAAAATTCTCGTGTCACGGTGTGCGGGACTCCTCCGAAACGGCTTGACCGATTCTCATGAAATTTTGAGTGCATATTGGGTAGATCTGAGAATCGGACAACATCTAAATCTCATCCCCCTAAATGTTAAGGGTGGTCGAATTTTTAATTTAATTTTTTTGACATTTTTTTTAAATTTGTTTGATTATGAGTCAGCATTAAAAAATACATACAACTTCAAATTTTCACCCATCTACGATCAACAGTTACTTTTGTATCGCGATTTTAATATCGGCAATACAACGTTTGCTGGGTCAGCTATAATATATATAAATTACGTGACACGTCGTTTGTCCGCGATGGCCTCCTAAACTAATGAACGGATTTTAATGGGGATTACTTCTTGGAGTGCAGTTTAGTCCTACGTGAGAGATTATTGATTATTTCGATTTGAGACCCATAACTATTTTATTTTCAATATTTGTTTTATATGGACATATGTATTTTCTATGAGAGAATTTATTGACGCACGATTTGACAGTTCTGCTGTGAAACAATTACATTACAGTTAACAACAGGGAGCAATGACGTTCTATACATAATATAGAAAGCCATTGACAGGGACCATATTTTACAAAATAATTCTTGGTGTTATGAAATACTAGCTGACCCGACAGACATTGTTCTGTTCATAATAAAAAAAAACTCTTGTGGATGGAATTTTGGAAACTCCGTTCTTAGCTGACCTCTACTCAGTGAAAAGAATACTCCTACCAAATTTCAAGTCTTTAGCTCTAATCGTTCCAGAGATATCGTGATGAGTGAGTATATACATGGAAATCTCTTATATATATACAGATTATTGACAAATACATAAAAAAACAGTATTTTTTTTATTATGCACAGAACAACGTCTGTCAGGTCAGCTAGTAGACTATAAATTATCTAAGATGACCACGCTGCACTGTTCGTCCAGTTGTGAGGTTTCTTTAGAGCTGTGAGCGAACACTTTGTGTTTTTAGTTATTGTAGTGTTACTAATTAGTCACACGCTTTAGGACATCGTCAAAAGAATATTTTATACATAATTTCTGTTCTGGTACCAGGTGTCGCGATTTTCTGTATGCCTCCTATGTCGTGCCTCCCTCTCTCACCATAATCATTGTTTGATAGATTCAAGTATTCTTTGGTGATGAGCTGAACAGTCCTTGCGGGAGTCTTCTTTTCTCACGTAAATTTTTTTTTGTGCCCTTATAGGATCGGCAAAATCTGTTTTAACAGTATTTAAAGCCTTTGAGTTGCCGTGGCCACCCCGATTTTAATGGTGTGCAACAGATATGTGTTGCTATATCTATTGAAAGTACGATTTACGAACATACGGCTGATCCCTAGCTTTAAAAGTTTCTTGAAATTGACCGCCGGCTCCATATCCACTTTGTGCAATGCAATCGTTGCAATTCTGTTTTCGTTAATACCTCTTTCCATTATTGTGTTTTATTGTGTTAATTTGGATTCAGGAAACTAAAACTTAGAAGTATTTAAGCTGTAACCATATCACTAAGTATAAAAAGGGTTTGTGGGCATTTTTTTATGGAAAAAAAGAACAAGCGGGCGTACAGGTCATCTGATGTTAAGTGATAACCGCCGTCCACATTCTCTTGCAATACACATTGTTGGTGACATTTTAGAAAGGTGTACGAGCTCTTTTAAAAGAACCCGTGCCGTATCATCCTGAAAACACCACACAAGGAAGCTCATTCCACAGCTTGGTCGTACGTAGAAGACAGTTCCTTGAAAATGCACGCACTGTGGAGGAACACCTGTGTTTTGAGTATATTTTTTAATTATAATTTAAATAAAATTATTAGTGTTCATAAATATGTCAGTCACGATGTGTTCTGAAGCATGGTTAAACTCTTCAGCTATCCTGAACAAATATTTTTCTGCAATAGCTCTGTACTTAATGAGTTGTTCTTTCAAGGTTGACTGAGCAAGAACTGAATACTTTGTAACCTTTTCTCGATAAGCAATACATTTTCCTATTATCCTGGTGGCTCATGTAGTTGACGTCGATCGAAAAAAAGATTTATTTTTTTGTATGAAACAGTGGCTGCTAAAGGACAAAACAGTTATTACAACAGATAAAACAGTTGCTTAAACTGAAGTGGAAAAAGTTGTATAGGCAGGAGATGTCTAGGATATTAGAGAAGACAAATTCGGATAACTTATTTGCAGTTAAAAACCTTTGGTTGAAGTAACGTTTGATAAAAGAAGTTTCATTGTCACTGTTTAAAATTTATGGACTATGCCTGGATGTGTCACGAAGTAAATTAAGTTTCTCTGGCGATGATTTAAGATATTCTGCAGAAGATCTTAACTGGCTTATTTCATCTCCGTCTTATGGATGGCAATGTCAATAAATTAGCCTTCCAATAAGGCATGACAAATTGGAACTAGTCCCTACAAGTATTCTTTCTCTTGAAAACTTGTAGATATTCTAAAAGAAATTAGCCAATAAACTGAACAGTTTCTTATATATTTTTTATTTGCGCCTATTTCTGCGTGAAGCAGTAATGTGTAAGCATTACTGTGTTTCGGTCTGAAGGGCGCTGTAGCTGGTGAAATTACTGGACAAATGAGACTTAACATCTTATGTCTCAAGATGAAGAGCACAAGTGCCGCTCAGAATTATTGGGTTTTTTCAAGAATCCCAAGCAGCACTGGGCAGGGCGTGTCAATTACCAATCAGCTGAACGTCCTGCTCGTCTCGTCACAATCTCAAATTACCTGAGAACAATACTACATGGATATAAATTTACTAATATATTATATATTTTACATTAGTATTACGAGTAACACCATTTGAATTTTGCAACAAAACTTAAAACGAATATTAATTGTTTGAAGTCGTTATTTTTTTTGTATTTTTCCTAATATTTTTTACAGTAATACAATGTAGAAAGATAGTATAGTATAATCGACAGCAACCCGCCAAAGTGTTGTGGCCCTGAGATCCGGAACAATAAACACTTTGTGTTGAATGTACCGGAGCGGAGTATTGTGTTGTAGAGCCGCGGCGCCCTCGATACATGGCCGGCCCGACCCGGGCCTCACATGTATTTAATAAAGCCTTTGTAAGCTAAAACTGAGTGCTTTCAAACAATGAATATGAAATAAACGTGGAAACTTTACATTTTAGATTTGATACACGTTTTAATTTTCCTTTTTTTTTGTATTGCAACCCCCCAGTTGTTTGACTTTTAGTTATCCGCTCTGCAGCAGGCTCTTTCCCTCACCATATCTCCCACGAAACTAATAATCTGTTGGAGGAGGCTTTTATAATTTCCAGTGCTAAATTATTGTCTCCCAAATGAAGACTTTTGTAGTATGGGGCGCAATATATTTGCTCAGAATATGACATGATGTACTTTTATTTACGTGTACCAGGATATAAATGCTTACCTTTATTTTTTTTTAATATTTTTTTATTATAAACAAACAGTTTCTTCTTAACCCTTTCAGACCTGGCGTGCACAATTGAGGACATAATGTATTTTTAGTACTATGCTATTATAATTAAATTTTAAGTGGGTCAAACCTACTGTTATCGCTTATGGACATTACAAGCTATTAAAATCTATACTAATACCGCCATCTCTCGCCACGTGTTTGCAGAATTTTGACAGTTTGGCCCAGTAGTTCGACGAATTTTGAAGTGTGTAGGTAATCTTTGAGTTATTACGTTAGTTACGCTTTGAAATAAATGTACATTGATAATTTATAGTGTATAAATACAGAAAAACGTGGAGAACTGTAAATATTTAGATATTTGTCCAATAAAACGTGATAATTCGTTATGTCCCCAAAAGTGGACAAGCGGTTTTAACTACATATTTTATCATAACATTTACAGGCTTCAGTTGAATACATTTTAGATTCTATAACACATATTAGTCAGTTGTAGTAATTAATTTTAGGGTATAATAATTGTAATTTTAACATTCTCCCATATTCTATTCCCTTTCAGATGATAATTACCCTTTGAATATATTCTCAAGGGATGCATTGAAGACGCTGCAAATGATCACCTTTCAGATTCGTTGATGTCTTCGGATGATGAAAGTGTAGTCAGTAACAGTCACGGCCGATATACTAGATGTGTTTGGTTGGGTGCCGATGTGATCTGAAGAGAGTTCACTTGAGTCCCTTTACGAAAATGAATATGACAGCGAAGGTGATCGTGGGTGTATCTGCGATTTTGATCCTGAACCTGAAGAGTTAGAGGAACTATCCGCTTCTCTCGAGGAGGTCGAAATGAGTTGTTCCAGAACTTCATAAAACCATGGAAGTGGCCCTTGCGTATCATCTTCCATGCGTCTGATCTGGCAGTCATGCAAGCCTTTCGAGACTACGAAATAGAAAACTACTTGCTTGGAATACGGAGGGCGAAGGCTCTCTCTTCAGCATTTACGCCAAAACATTGGCCGATACTCTAAATTTTGTGCAGCAAAATGAATGTCGCGTAACGAGCTCGACAAAACAGAAACAGCCCTATAACAACAGTTACTCCAAGAAGACCCGGAGAGGTGCACCTATCTACTGAATTTCCTCATTTACCTATAGGTCATTTTCCTGCCCACGATGATGGATTTGGAACACATATTAGTGCAGCAATAAATAATAAATCCTTAAATGAAATCTTTGTAGAATTCATTTATTTTAATTTTATTTAACATAACGTTTCAAGACCTTCCCAGGTCTCGTTTTCAGGGGGAAACGTCGGGTTAACTAAAATAAAAACAAAAAAACGAACTTTTACGCTAAAATCTAATGTAAAACATAGTTACACGTGTTTTGATCCTTTAAAATTGTTTTAGTCAAATGTGTAACAGTTGCGTTAATCAAAGAAAATACTATGGATTCTCTTATCACACGTGGGTTGAATAAAAAAACATTTTCAACAGTAAAAAACCTTCTTTCTTATATATATTTTACGCAATCTCTTTTTTATACTTAAATATTAGAATAAAAACCGTTTTCGCTTCAACTAAAATTCAAATAAAATTCTTTACAGCTTTGCGGCCAACAGTTTAACAATGAGATCTCATAATAATAAAACCTCCTTGCTACAACATCCGCCTGCCCTATACAGTAGCTATTCATAATAACAAATTTATCGTTTGATATTCGTAGAGCTATTAGCTGTTAAGTGATGTTAGTCTATAAAGAAATGTTTGAAACGCACGAAATAATTTTAATAGAAAGAAAAATAGCAGGAAACAAAATTTTACTAATTTGTTTATTTTTTTTAAATGTTAACCTTTTTAATGTCATTCAGACCAGCTAGATACAATTATGGCTAAAGAGATTATATTATTAGCTTATACCTACACTAGCTGATTACCCGCGACGTCGTTCGCATACGTATTTTAACACTTTGGGTTACATTACTGGACTTTAAGAAGGGTTCCCTATTTTAATGTTATATAGCCTTTAACACCCGGGGATAATGTAGCTTCCCAACAGTGAAAGAATTATTCAAATCGGTTCTGTAGTTGCGGAGCATATTCAATGCAAACAAACAAACATACAATCAAATCTCTCCTTTTTTTAAATATTAGTATAGATAAAATGCTAACAAATAGTTCTCTGACATGCTATCAAGAAAACTTGTATAGTAAAAAAATATTCAAACAAAACAAATCTGATAACCATATTAACGATACTATGACTACATAAAAATAAAACTATCATTACGTGAACGCGTACCAAGAATAGTTGGATAGCTAGGCTAATCCGTTGACCGAAATAGTTGCCAGCGCTTGGGTTTCCAGTAGCCTTGTTGAGGCGCGTAGATAGTACTTTGTACTCTAAGAAAATTCTATCAAATATCTGTGTAATCCTTTGATATAGTGTTCGGAACATGTCACATTTAGCCATTGGTTATCACTGTGATGATGTCACAGGCAGTAGAGGCGCTCTTATCTCCGGTCTCGTCCGCGTGCTCCAGACAGCTTCCACCGATACAGCGATAGCGTACATGACCGGACTGGTCTGTTCGGGACGTAGCCTGACCCGTGACCCTGTCGGGATCATCTTTTGTTGCGACACAATAATGAAAATCTCAATGAGCCACTACAAGCGAATATAGGCGATATTGAGTCCTACTCAGGGACGTGTATTAGTTTTCTTGCAAGGTAGGCACTGTAGATCTAACTAGTATTAGTTAAGCTTTGGAATATGCAATCCTGAGATTGATTACCGTAGAGATTTAGTATCTAGCGTAAGGAAATATTTTATGAGTGGGTGGTTCAATAGAAGTTTGGTTACAAACTAACGGAACCAAATTAAACTAAATTAACTTTAACACTATATTTATTTAGGTTCATATCGAGGTAGGCACTGCCTTATTGCCTATATTATATGCACGCCCCTGGTCCTACTGTAAGTTTCTGGAATCTAATTTATAATGCCACATAATTTTGGATTATTGCATAAAGCAGTTGTTCCAGGTTTTCTCTTCAGAATATCTTCGTCCCTATATGGGATATCTTTTATGGCCTATTGAAAAGTATTCAACGCGTCTTCAGGGCATATAACTCGTATACCATTAAGCTTAATCAAAATTAAATAATCTTTAATTTTTGTAAATAATAAAATCTATCATAAGGTCTAAGTTCAAAAGATCAAAGCTATACCTAGGGACACCCGAGGTCTTGTCACCAGTATCAATATTAGATATATAGAGCAAATGTTATATTTTTACGGCACCACTATACACGGTGTTGTGTTGGTAGGCCTCCTACAAGATGGACTGACGATCTGGTCAAGATCGCCGGAGTAGGTTGGATGAGGGTAGCGCATGACCGATCGTCAAGGCGATCTTTGGGGGAGGCCTTAAGTCCAGCAGTGGACGTCTTTCGGCTGAAATGATGATGAGTATACACGCAGTTGTTTCAGGTCATCCTTTACTTCTTAAGTGCAAGTCTTCCGAACCAATACCTGTTACATTACGAATTTCCCTACCGTATCAATATCCCTGTGAGTAACAGCCGTCATCACAGCGGTGATGATGCCTGGACGTGCCACGTCATAGTTTACTGAAGAGATATAGAGCTACAACATGGAGTTTCGTCAAATGTCATTTGAAGTATTTGCCAACTTTCCTGTTGACTTAAGCCACAGCGAAAGCCTCGATTGTTAAAATATTTTTCAAGTTAAATTTGCCGCCTCAAAGTGTAAAGAAAATCCCACAATAACAACTGACGAACTAAAATAATAAGAAGCCTACTCTCGGAGCGTTTCATTTTAAAACATGGTTATATTTTTGTTTGTTAATGTATAATATTTAGTCAAAATAAAACAATTTTTATAACTATACTAGTTGATCCGACAGACGTTGTTCTGTATATAATAAATAAAATAATGTTGTTTTATGAATTTAAGAAAAGCCATTTAGTTTTCCTTATTATAAAAGCTTTTTTTTTTGGTTATTCTGAACTATTATTTGAATTGCTGAGTTAAAAATTCTCTTTGTTCTTCGAAAATTGCCTAACTTTAGATAAATCGGTTAAAGATAATTGTTGAAATTTAAAAAAATTACATCAATTCCTGCCTCATAGGCGGAAGATGAAAATAATTATATAAATTGACAAAAATTAAAAATCTTATTTTTATCAAATTAATGTATTGTCATCGGTCTTAAATAAAACTACGAAGTTTGAACGAAAACTGGCCATTTAAAGTGGGTAAAAATCGCTCCCAAAAGAGTCGGTTACAAACATACAAAATGGTGAAGCTAATAAAAAGCATGTAATAAAAAAGAGCACATCACTTGAAATGTCACTATCACAAAGGATAACCGAAGTAAATAAAGTTAGAATCATTCACAAAGATAGAAGGATGCAATCTTTGTCTAAGGTATCGATCGACATAGAGGATCGTTCGACATATTGGTTGTAAAATGTCAAATATTATGGTTAGGTTTAGAAATTCAATTTGTGAGAAAACTTAAAATTTATTTATTTACATAAAAATAAAAAAACAGATAGATAGTTAAAAACTGTTGTTAATCTACCAACTATAGTTAACTAAAATTAAGTTTATTTTTTACGTGCTGAGAATGTTACAAAGATACAAAAATTCTAAATAGTTATTCATTTTAAACTATTCTTTTAATTTGATTTCTGAACGACGGGGGAATCAAAGGAAAAACAAAATTGTTGTTTTTACTTAAATCCGATCATTTTCATATTTATTTACCTTTTAAACCTTCTCTGGAATACCACGAATAATTCAAGACCAAAATTAGCAAAATCGGTCCAGCCGTTCTCTAGTTTTAGCGAGACTAACGAACAGCGATTCATTTTTATATATATAGATTTACAATACTTAATATGTTTAGGTACTACCAGGAAGAACTTTTACTACGAGGAAGTGTACCAAGAATATATGGCAAACTCAATTTGCACGTACAGAATTACAATTGTTTCTGTTTTCACAGAATTCTTTAGGCAGTGTCAGTTTGCAATCAAGAGTGGACTGCCAAAAGTACTTCGGTTACTCATCAAAATTCATCGAACAAAATGGCACATATAATATATATGTAGCATTGACAAAATTGGTTCATAACTTAGAATATTGTGTCAATATTCTAAGGTCATAACCCACTGATAATTATTTTAAAATCATAAAAACAGTTACAAATATATTTGCTCGAAAAACATTCTGTTATAATTTGTCAGTGTCTATTAAAATGACAATAGTTACTAAGGAAATGTATGTTCTAGCGAATTTTGACCTATTTACCGACTATCGACCGCTCCCAATATTCAGTCTATCTCTTACTTGAGATATAAATCGTAACTATCGTTGAATTTTCTGACCCAATAAAATTATCGGCGGTAACTCAATAGGACGACGTATAGCTTACCAGCGATAGAAGTTTGTATGGAAATTGCAATTCACACGTCCCAATATAATGCGATAAGAATGACTTATCGGGTATATTGGGACAGCTTCAGATTATTGACAGTAGAAGGTAGTAATTTATCTTTATCTGAAGATAGTATATTGGGAACGGCCGTAAGACTATTATTATGAATCACGATTTAATTTTAGCCAATAGTACTGAAATGATAATAAACTTTGAAAAAAAGCATTGATTTTTTATAAAACACGATGACACAGAAATAACAAACAACTATCATCGATAGAGTTGTTGAAAAATAGGAAGAGGGTGAGCGTCAGGAGTTGATGTTGAAATTAATTGAAGTTTTTAATTATTAAAAGATGAAATTATTTATATGTTTAATATTTCGCAAATAGTTGGTGCTATAGGATAATATAAGCCATTTAGTGAGCTTGACGAACCATGTATATAGTAGCATACACAATATAACTACAAAAATTGTAATAAAATAAAACTCAAAATGGAGCACACTGCCTACAAGTACATTGCAAACCAGAATACAGAAAATAATAATATGTCTTATTTGAAATATTTTATTAACCGACTTCGAAAAGGAGGAGGTTCTCAATTCGATTGGTATTTTTTTTATTTATGTACACCGATTACGCTGAGATTTATGAACCAATCTTCGTGATTCTTCTTTAGTTTGATGCGGAATGTTTGCCTGACATAGTTTCGCCCAGTAGTTTTCATTTTATGAAAATTTTTGTTTAGGGATACGAGTAGCTTCGTCTAGAACCAAACAACCTAAGCGGGCAAGCACCGACTTAAACCCTATCAATACATATTGCACATACAAATAATTGTAGTTTAGTAATATTAAAGGTATATGATTTGCATGAGAAGTGTATTAAATTAAATCTCTATTAAATTACTTTATACTTTTGAGTTTTAGAAGTCGGTTTTTGTAAACGTATTTTTTTTAATGTGTATATATATGGTTAGTAACTACTGAATGAAAGTTAATTGATATATAATATCTTTTAAATATTCCAGTATCAGGATACAATTCCATCAGTAATCTAAATCACATGAAGCACATTCTTCCTGCTCGTGACGCAGCACATTCTAGTTTTATTCAGCGGTTCACCAACATTACACAAACTTTCCTTGAATGATTCGACAATGTTTCCAACTCCTCAGGGCTACATTATCATCGAATTAAGTGAGAAGTTACTGTGGATATTGTATTATGGTTAGATAATTACATAGAAGGTGTGTCTGTCTATCTTGTATCTCGTCTATCATTATCTATATAAAACAAAAGAAAATCTGTTTTTTTTTTAAATGAAAATAAGGGACGAGATGAGCAGGACGTTAAGCTGATGATAATTGATACACCCTGCCCATAACAATGCAGTACCGCTCAGGTTTTCTGAGAAACCTCAAAAATTCTGAGCGGCACTACAACTGCGCTCGTCACCTTGAGACATAAGATGTTAAGTCTCATTTTCCCAGGAATCTCACTAGCTACGGTGCCCTTCAGAGCGAAACGCAGTAATACTTACACATTACTGCTTCACGGTTATAAGTGGGATGTTTTGCAGTGGAATCTTGCAGAATACTACCGATCGATCTGCATCGCAGATGGTGGATTCTGTCTACATTATAAACATTCCATAAATCTGTTCACTGGTGGCTCCAAGTAGCTGTTGTGCATGCAGCGGCCGTATCCCGGTAAACCGTGTCGATCCAGGAGCTAAATCCAGTGAAGGGGACTGAGTTTCACAAACTTAGTTTAATGGGCTGATTCCCCCATAAATTGCATAAAGTCTGCAGCGGCTCGGAAGGCGGACACCGACAGTATGGCTTCAAACCCGGCGACCGTGGCGCTGCAGCAGGGCACCTGTGACATGCCTGATAGGGCGTATGTCGGGATCCAAGAGATATGCGGCCAGTCACTGCATCTTCTAGTGCTAATCAGTCGTTGCGGACTTCCGCCCCACTGGTAACAAGTACTGGAAGACGAGAGAGTGGGTTCGTGTATGTGCAAATTTTTACCCACTTTAATATATTCCCGCGCTGATGACCCCTGGCTCATTACTGGACGGAGAGTGCAAGTCCTGCGGCGATGAGGACTGGCGGTGGGCACTGAGCAGGTGAGTTTGGTCCCTAGCTAGATCTTTGCACGTACGGCGGTTGGGTGGTGATGGTCGTATTGGAACTCACTAAAGGCGAGAGAACTGGTACGGCAGCTCACCCGACGACAAAGCAGCCCTATTTATGGATCGCACTGCTTTCCCCAATCCAGGGAGGGGCCTAGAAAAGGTGGCCTAAACAAAGCTCGCCTCAATGCATCCCAGGTGGCTAACCGCGGTCATCTGGTCACCAATTAAAAGCGGTCGAAAGAAACATAAATTAAATGCATTCTTAAATTTAGCTGCGTGGAACGTAAGAACGCTACTGGACAATGGAAACAACCTCTGTCCTGAGAGGAAAACTGCACTCATAGCGCGTGAATTGTCCCGCTATAACATCGACATAGCCGCACTCAGTGAGGCACATTTAGCGGATAGCGGTGAGCTCTGTGAGGAATTGGGTGGATATACGTATTACTGGAAGGATGCTTCCATTAGCAAGCTATATAAAGGCAAAGGGGACCTCTCTGATTGTGGCTCGTTTAGAGGCATTGCATTGCTTTCCACAGCTGGCAAAATTCTGGCGCACATCATCAATAGTCGCCTTAGTAATTTAGCTTAATGCTTCCTTCCGGAGACCCAGTGCGGGTTCAGACCTAAAAGAGGTACGGTTGATGCCATCTTTGTAGTCAAGCAACTTCAAGAAAAAAGTTTTGAACAATACCGCGACCTCTATTTATGTTTTGTGGACCTGGAAAAGGTCTTTGACCATGTTTCTAGGACCGCCCTCTGGATTGTTCTAGAAAAATGTGGCTGTCCTGCAAAGTTCGTCAATTTAGTGCGCCAGTCCCACGAAGGCATGACAGCCCGTGTGCGTCACGAAAACAACTTTACAGACCAGTGGTCACTAGCGGTGTCAAGCAAGGCTGTGTAATGGCTCCGACCCTTTTCGCTATCTACTCCGCTGCAGTAATGAATGACGCTCTTAAAAGCTGTAATGACAAGATTACCATAAATCTCCGCATGGACAAAAGCGTTTTCGACCTCACACGTCTCAGAGCAAAAAGCAAAATAGACTCTGTTTCAGTAATAGATGTAATTCTGTATGCCGACGATGTCTGCTTTATGGCTGACAGTTTGAACGACCTACAGAGTTTTTTGGACAAATTAGATGAGTCCTGTCGTAAATTCGGCTTAGTAATCAGTGCTTCTAAGACCCAGATTCTTAAACAACCTGCGAAAGGTAAATCTGCGGACGATGGTGTTGTTTACCTACGAGGAACACCACTGCCAGAAGTAGGTACCTTCCGGTACCTTGGAACTATTTTGCGCAGTGATAATCGTCTAGAGTCTGAGATCTCTGCGCGAGTCGCCAAAGCAGCTGCAGCTTTCGGTGGTCTTAACCGACGAGTTTGGAAATCACATGACCTGAAACTCCACACAAAACTCGCTGTCTACAGGGCCATAATCTTACCATTGTTGCTCTATGCCTCGGAGACCTGGTGTCTTTACAAGGGAGATATCAGACGCCTTGATACCTTCCACATGAAGTGTCTTCGGGCGATTCTTCGGGTGAGATGCCAGGATCGTGTGCCAAACTCGGAGGTTCTACGTCGAGCTAAGCTCGCTGGAATGGAGTGTATGCTAATGAAAGGCCAACTACGCTGGTGTGGACACCTTGTACGCATGGAGTCTTCCAGATTACCAAAAAAGGTATTTTACTCTGAGCTTAGCTCAGGTAAACGAAAGCCTGGAGGACAGTTTCTGCGTTACAGGGATGTCTTAAAACGCCACTTGACTGCTATTGGCATGTCTAGTGAGTCATGGGAGGAGCTTGCAACGCAGAGGTCGGAGTGGCGAACTGCTGTCAACACGGGTATAGAAAACTTTGAGCGTTCCCGTCTTGAAGACCTTGACGCCAAACGCCTGATCCGAAAAACTCGACCCAAGCCCTCCTACAACTATACTCGCAATTCAAGTGGGTCTCTTTACTGCGCTTCTTGCAATAGGACCTTCAAAACAAAATTTGGTTTTGCGAGTCATGCTCGGGCTCATGCAAGAGCCCAGACGAAGACGAGCTAAGGGTGTCGCCGTCGACGGATACGTCTGGGAGGACATCATCATCATCACTGCTTCACGGCAGAAATAGGCGCCCATAATCTTGCCGCCATCCTGTGCAAAGGAGCCTTTCACTGTTAAATGGTGATGGCTAATGTAAGTTACTATGTAAATATTATGCAATAGTTTAGTTTTCAAATAAACATTTACTATATTATGGGAAGTACTCTAACTGTATATTCTTAATTTATTTCCACAAAAATAATGAACTTTAAAATGACCTAACCTTTTGCAGCACAATATTATGATGAAGACAATAAAGTAACCGAAAACTATAGCGAAGAATTTCGAAACTCAATTTGAATTGCAAAAGTTATAAAACTTTGCTGCTTAAATTTAAATATGTATTACTTTATTAAAGTTTGATAAATCTACTGTACGAATGGTTCTTGAGAAGTGAGAGCTGTGAGAATCAGATAAAGAAGAACATGAGTGACAAACATACTGTGACTCGTACTGTGATCCAGTGAGGACCATTGTGTCGTACTGTCAATGACAATTCAGGCTTACTACAGACATATTTCTATACCCTCCCACTCTCTCAAAATTATCAAGTATAATTTTATACGCTAACACTTTGTATACATTGAGGGCCGCTCGGCAGGCAGTGTTCTTCTTATATACCTTACAAACACAATGAGGGACGGCCGCAGTCGAAAGAAAGGACGAAAGCCGACGAGGGAAATTTCCAGTTATAAAATAAATTACCTCACTCATATTGTCCTCGGTGTCGGAACTAGTATATTATTAGACCTATCATTATTATTGTGTACTTACATTTAATATTATTTATTTTATTTTAATTTATATATAATTAAACAACAACAAGTGATGCCCCGCTCGTCTCTCGTGTGTCTCCTGCCCGTGTATACTTGCCTGGCTAAGCATATGCAATGCTAGTTATAACTAACTTTATGGAAAATGTTTGAACCTGAATCCCGGCCACCTAGTTACTCCAACTCAACGATTTTGAGCTTTTCTTATCAAAAACATTCCAACAATACATTACGCGGGGCTGTACCTATTGTGGTTGCTGATTAATAAAATATCCAACGCCTTCTTTTTGCTTTATAAATTATTCTTTTCAGTGTGGGACTCCTTTGCACAGAACGCCGGGTAGATTATGGGTACCACCACGGCACCTGTTTCTGCTGTAAAGCAGTAATGTGTAAGCATTACTGTGTTTCGGTCTGAAGGGCGCCGTAACTAGTGAAATTACTGGGCAAATGAGATTGAACATCTTATGTCGGTGACGAGCGCAACTGTAGTGCCGCTCAGAATGTTTGGGTTTTTCAGGAATCCTAAGTGGAACTGCATTGTAAAGCTGAACGTCCTACTCGTCTCGTCCCTTATTAACATAAAAAAATATATATATGAATCAGCTGCAGTTATTAAAGTCATATACAAGTATTAGAAGTAAGGTTATTTAGAAGTTATTAAGAAGTATTAACTAATTAAATTTGTTTGTTTTGAATTATTGGTATCTACACGGCGAAAGGTAAAGGTACCTCAATTTCAACAAAAAGATCAAACAGATCAAAGAAATAACGAATTCTATGCAATTTATGATAAAGCAACAATTCATTTAAATTCATCGTTCATTTGGCGCAAGCTACTTATAATATATTTATTTACGCACTCATAATAGGCACATAAGTGAATTTGCTAGAAACTGTCATAACCATAATGTTAACACTAGGAACAGACATAAACTTTATAATGCCTACTACTCGGCTAAGTCGAGTTAGTAATTCTTTTACGGGGCGATGTTAATGCTTTTACCACAAGCTCCCAGAAAATGTTAAAAACAAAAGTATTACGTTATTCAAAAGAATTGTGTAAAAACGTTTGTGTGGTAAAGGTTACTATAACATAAACGACTTCCTTAATGATAACACAGATTGGGAATTGAGTGACCGTACTCAGGCTATTAACTAATAAGTTTAATTGTACAATATTACTTTGTAAACATATTTTTTCGATGAAAAAAAAAGCTCGTAGTGTTTGTTGCGCCCATTCTTCTCAGGTCTGAGGCATTCGTTTTGGAATGGGTGATAATTTTGACTTTCACTAAATGATGTCACATCCTATTTTGAATAAAAATATTTGAATTTGAACTTTATTACCACATGTCATTGAACCAATTATGTGTAGTTTTATAAATGAACAGCTGACGATAACGCTGTAGCGTCACGACTAGCATATTCAAATTCAAAAAACACTTTATTCATGTAGGTCACGGAAATGAAACTTATGAATGTAAAAAAAAAAAACAAAATTGTTTCTTATTGAATTTACCGCTACTTCGTAAAGGGTTGAGCAAATTAGAAGAAGTAGCAAGAAACTCATTGCCACTCTTTTAAGCCAAGATTTACATTTTAATTGTTTTACAAATCATTTCAATTATAATATATGCAAAGTGATGCAACAAAAATACTCAAATGACAAAAACTGAAAGGCTTACACGAGTAAGTCAAAAAAAGAAAAAAAAAGTAAATTAATACTTATAAACACAAGAGTTATTGAGTATAGTAGATGCATCGATCCACACATACCGTAAATAAGTAGAGGTTTATGTGAGTATTTTTAATAAAATAAAATATATAATAACTTTAACTTTAAAGGAAATAATAATAACAAAAAACACATAAAGCAAACCTCCCGCTAACAAGATCATCCAGCCACCACGAGTAGCACCCGTTCACGAGATGACGCATGGACCAGCCATCGCCTCCCTCGACCATATTTTAGGGAAGGGAATGACCCGCCCCACGTCGCCGCCGCAAATATGATGCAGCACGCAATAAAGAAACAAAATACGATCTATTCTAATAAATATGCAATTTAGTAGTAAAGGCCGGACAGCGCGGGTGTGAGGTCGCCCTATACCAGGATGTATCGCAGGCCAGCACCGCGCCGCGAGGCCGCAAAATGATTTATCGAAGGCTTTGGAATGACCTCATTACGAGAGACCCTTAATAAACGCTTACATGAGAGCTTATCAACTAATATTCTCTTTAAACATATTCCGAATGGGTTTTTTATTTGAACATAATGAAAAATTAATATAATTACTGTTACTACTACTTATTTGCTATTATTATGAAAGAAAACTTAATTGAACTTTCGCACTACGTCCGATGCGTACCTATGGCCTATCTATCGGGAACTATTTCTATGGTAGTTTGCGAACTAGTTCCGGCTTACCTCATCCGATTTCTTTCCGTCAACCGATAATGTCCATTCCGGAGAATACTATTGACGGACTGAAGTAGCCATAGAATTATATGAACCAATGTATGAACGCTCGCGCATTGCGTTCGACCCAATCCAAGATTCCAAGCTGCGTTCGAGCACAGAGGCAGCGTAGCACATAATAGTAGTAGTAGATTTATCTTCATAAGTACTTATAACTAAACAATAATAAATATTGTCTGATTAAGAACTGAGTTTATTTACTGACTTTAATGTGACTACAAGCATTTCTTCTGGCGGTATACATTGTCTAAATTGTGTGTCATGTCGAGAAATATTATCTTTTATTTGATGTTAAATAAAATCGAAAATCGGGCACACTCATTCCGTACTAATTATACAATTTCCTGTCGTATCGACGTAACACTGGATGGTGATTGTAAAAAGCTCCTTTTAAACGGCCCAACTTGGTGGTTACCAAGAGAGGGTGCACCCAGAATTTTTTTCTTCTTCTGCGCCTTCACGTATGAAGGCGATGGCCTGGCCTGCGATACATCCTCCATTCTTAATATCGAACAGATATTGAACGTATTCAATAGCTGTTCGATATTAAGAATGGACTGTAGATTATTTGGTAGGCGCAATAAAGCAACCGTGAAAAAAGGAACAATGCATGTACCACCTACCTTTACTGCTCCTCGCCACACAGCATCCACTGGTGCACGGCACTACAGGAACTCACGTGGTTCGAGCCTCGAGGGGCGGCCCAGAACGTCTCGGACGGTACCTCCTCGTACGGCGGTCGAAGTGGAAGAGAGCTTGTGTAGGCTTATGAGTTGCGCCCACACACGCATACGTCACGCGATTATCGCGACTAGCACCACCGTTTGCTACGGAATTTGAATTGTTGCGGAATGAACACTAAAGAAAACACAAATCATTTATTATCAATATTACTTGTTACTTTTTTGTTTCAACTTAGGGTTTCAGTACAGTAGCGATAGATGGCACCTTAGCAAGTTCGATCTCCACCGTTGAAATTAACTGGCACTTTACCAAATAATATACAATGCAAAGACCGAACACTAGCATTTCCAGAAGTTGATGCCGATTGAAAGGATTCATGATCAACGACATGAATGCTCTGCTGTGATTCCGCGTAAAATACCGTATGCCAAAAAGGGGCCCCTGAATTGCTTGGATTTGGATCAGAGATCGGACAAGTGCGTAAATAATATCCGAATTCGGTCCGAGATTTCTAGATCTGTATTTTCACGGATACGAATAGGACTCTGATCGGACGTAGTGCGAAAGTGCTCTAAAGATATAAAAGCCTTTTCTTCTCGTATCTTACTGAATTTTTAAGCCTTATTATAGCTATTTGTTTTGAAATTAAGCCCAATATTATATAAATGGAACATATAAAATAAGGTAAATAATGTGAGTCACTCTTTGAGTGAAGGACTTCTCCATTATCGAAAATTATTCTGCTATAGAATGTAACGCTCCATTCAATAAACATTTTTTTTTGATAAATTCTTTGATGAATATAAGAATTCTCTAGAATGAAATATACACACGTGAATAAAATACATATAATTATTATACTTGAGTTCCACCGGATATAATTAAATTAACTATTTGAGTTTTTATAATAGAATGTGGAAAACGAAGGTTGCTACTGATTTCGCGGTCACCCGGTCACCCGGACACCCGGAGACCTGGACACTTGGTCACCCGGACACCCGATGTCCGGTCCCCTGGAGAACCGGACATCGGATGAATGTGTCGTAAAATAACTACTGATAAAATCCCGGTGAGCCGGGCCGTGTGCGCTTCACATAATATCTCCCTTTCCAGAGAACCGAGCTGGGAAGGGCTTTCAGTCAAAACAGTGACACAACATAAGTTGATTACAACCAATTGCTTCTTCATTATGCGAACGGCTAACTTGTGGGAAGTTATCACGTGTGTTCTAATCCGGGTATCTTTAAGTCGGGTGTAAGCACACACCTTTTGCCCTTCGGTGTAGGTTGAGACATCCTTACAAACCTCACGCACTTCCTCTTCATTCATTACTCTTTTACATGCTCGCCGGTCCCAGGTACGTCAAACCTATCCTTTTTAAAACGTCGGGATATAATATATAACCAGTGATGTCTTACATACGCAGACGTGGTCGCTAACTATGGGCCTAATAAGAAAGTTCATGGTCGTTCAGAGGGCAACGGAGAGGGCTATGCTCGGAGTTTTCCTGCGAAATGGAATCAGAAATGAGGAGATCCGTAGGAGAACCAAAGTTACCGACATAGCCCAAATGATTGCGAAACTGAATTGGCAATGGGCAGGGCATATAGTTCGACGTTCAGATGGCCGTTGGGGCAGTCAGTTAAGTCCTCGAATGGCTACCACATACGGGAAGACGCAGTGTTGTAGGCCGACAAGATGGACCAACAACCTGGTCAAGATCTCCAGAATACGTTGGATGAGGGAAGCGCAGGAATGATCGTAGTCGAAATCTTTGGGGGAGGCCTTTGTGCAGCAGTGGACGTCTTCCAGATGATGATGATATCCTACGGGGTCTTCCACGAAAAACTTGCTCACACATACTTGCCTTTTAGCGAAATGTGCTCAACAAATGCACCGTCATCCTCATGTATAAAAGTTATAACACACGCCGTCACAGCATTTGTACATATAATATGTACTGTGTGTGTGCTGTATAAACTGTTTCGGCAAGCTGTGTCCGTCGCATTTGTGGATATAATATTGATTAACCTAAAACGCACACACACAACACACATCACAGATAAAAATTCATCATCACCACTCATTCAGAATGTCACACAAACGAAAATCAATTTCGTAGTTCTCCTCGTTCAACATTATATATATTACTTACCTATAGCAATGTTGTTATATTATGTATAAAACGTACATACAATATGCTGTTATATTAGTTCTGTGAGAAGTTGTCGACAGCGTACATACACTTAACAAATATTTAATAATAAAGCTTTACGAAAACAGCACTTACGACATAGGAAGTAGGTCGACATTCGTCCGTCGCTACTCATCTCATTGTGAAACAGGGTTTGCCACTATTTACCATGTAACGAGTACTATGTCGTGAGAACAGAAGCTGTAAAAGCTTATTGCGGGTAATTCTTCTGCACCGTTTGTTCTCGAAAACATAGTGTCAGAGTAGAATGCCTGTATATAATATTATATTGATGTTACCAATGCAATGTTACCAATGCAATGTTTGAAGTAGGTACATGAAAAATTATAATTATAAAATATCAAGTAGCTGATGTAACTTCTGCAGGACATGGAGTTTTCAGACCTTTGATGTAATTTTACTAACACACTTTTACACAATGTTAATGTTGTGGAAGAAGCAATAATCCCAAGGCAACTTAGAAAGCTTTTGAGCACTTTTAAGCACAGATCCATTCAAGGGCCTCTCACCCTCGAAACGATACATCGATGAACCACAGGTCAGCTGTCACTGTAGGAGATGATCTTATGAAAAAGCTCATGGTCACTCAGAGGGTAATGGACAGGGCTATGCATGGAGTTTCCCTGCGAGATCGAATCTGAAATGAGGAGATCCGTAGGAGAACCAAAGTAACTGACATAGTCCAAATGAGTGCAAAACTGAAGTGGCAGTGGGCAGGGCACATTATTCGCCGGATATATGGCCGTTGGGGTCCGACGATCTGGTCAAGATTGCCCGAATACGTTGAATGAGGCAGCTTAAGACCGATCATCGTGGAAATCTTTGGGGAAGGCTTTTGTCCAGCAGTGGACGTCTTCCAGCTGATGATCATGTTTATGTTGTGGAAAAAGAAATACTCCTAAGGCAAGTCGAAAGCTTTTAAGCACATAGATCCATTCAAAGGACTCTCGCCCTCAAAACGACGCAGCCGCCAGGAGGTGACTTCAGTGCCAAGCATGCCAGCCGGAACAGGTCCAATCTGAATGGTGAAACTCGTGATTCACTCAAAGTCATGATGGCTCCATCAGAGCCTACCCGGTCGTGTGACACGAATTCAGTAAAGACTGGCTGGTTATAATAAGCTCTGGTCCTCTCGAGATTTACCAGCCACCCACAAACATAGAAGAGACAGGCAAGGAGCAAGACCTAACCTTGTCCGAGGACTAAGCTTCCATCCCAGATATTATTGGCTCGATCTACGGAGCCTATTGGGTTATTTCCTGTATCATATATTCAGAGTAACGCACAGGCAGCCCTAGATAGGAGATCTGCTTACAGATAAGCACAGAGCCAACATGGATGTCGGGTTTCTGACGATCGAGACTTCTCGAGTCTATTTTCTGTTTTTCACTGTTTCATTAGGAAGAAAAAAGAAAGGAAGAAAAGGTGGGCCCAGAGGCGCAGAGAATACACAAAGTCTATCTAAGCGACTCAATAGAGCTACTGGAAACCCAAACACTGACAGTTATTACATTCAGCGGATCAGCCTAGCGATCCAACGCTTTAGTGTTGTCAGTATTTATGATATATTCCCTCATAGTGATAGTTATTTGTTCATATATAGATTTAGATCAGAACAAATAAGATCAATAGGTATGTTCTTATGCTGAAGCTCAACAAAAGACATTTATGAATATCTAATTTATATATTTTACCATTTGCGGTCATTTCGAAAAAGTTTAACTTTACTGCTTCTCTTCATAATCAATATTTATAACAATATATAATTGTAATAATAATAATAAACTTTATTAGCAACATAATTACACTACAGGACATTTAAGGTCGAAATTTATATCATTAAAAAAGAAACCTTTAACAAAATAAGTAATTTCAACATAATGTGTAACAATAATTAAGAATAATTAATACAGATCTAGTGGAATTTAAAAAGGAATATGAAAAAAATAACATTAAGGATCAGTGCAATCACTTTAGTGTTGCCAATCGAAGGCCCATTCAGTATACGTCGAGCCTTCTGAGCTTCGACACTGATTTTCAGTGGGCACCGTGTTTCAACATGAATTTCCTTTTTTTTTCACAATATATGAAAAAAAATAAGTAAGTAAATAATAAAGAACCTTAAGCGAATTCATTAACTTGTAAATAAATAAAGATATAAGATTTTAAACAATTGAAGTATTTGATAATATACAGCTTTAAATTTAACAACAAAAGCAGTCTCGATGACTGGACCATCTAAACACCACCACCAATGGTGTCCACCACCAATTCAGAAGTAGGATGCAGGGACCAGCCATTTCTTTCCTCTAGCTATGTTGTGCTGACGTCAAAAGACGGCAGCGTGACTCTCTCACTTCTAAAAAGCCCTTAGTCGCCTCTTATGACACCCTTGGGCCTGGGACTCCCCTATTCTTTTTACGCCCCGGGGAAGCACAGGGCGAAACTAATGAGTACTATTAACAATTGTAAATATTACACAAATAAATTTATGAACGATTCGGAATTCGACCCCGCTACCTCTCGCGTTCCGTGCGAGCGCTCTTTCAACTAAGCCAACCGTACGAGTGACGTATCGTTGATACATCTTGTATGTAACTTGAAGTACTTCATAAATTTTGTTTTGAATCTCAATTTTTATTTGTGTACTTAATCCCACAAGTGAGTGTTATCACTTTAAAAAAAAATTGAAATCGAAAATAATGTTATAAATAATTAATATAATAAGCTATGTTGCGCTGCAATCCCAACAGAAAACAACGGGCCAGAAAGTAATGTTAATATTGTATCACAACATATCTTTACAATCTCTCTAATCAAGCGGAGATCCGAAGCCCCGGTGTCTCTGTCTCGTTCACTCTGGCTGGGCTACAGTTACGTTTTCCCCCACTCATATTACTTACCAGATAGTAGCTATTTAGCTTGGGGGTTGTTGGTTTGGTAGCAGTAAAACAAAAATTAAGTACGTAATAAATATAAATTACCTGATAAAGTAATTCGGCGCCTAATCGCCCGACACCACCCGCCCGATAAATGTTAAATATTTAATGAAAAAGTTCCTTCTTTGCAGACCTCGCTGTTACTTATTTAATTAACCTTTCAAATATTAGGGGCATAAAATTTTTAAAATTTGTTTTTAACTGTTGTATTATGATGTACCTGTTCCCTATTGGTTCGCTACAGTTGTCCACAGTGGTTAGTGACTTGTGGCTGACAGACAGACATTTGTCAAGCTGTTTCAACTTATTCCTGCCGCCGAATTCCACCTGCGCACGAAACTTCAAAATTAGGATATTACCCCAGCATTTGGATATGTGGCGGTCCGCCACAGTATGACATTTTAGGAGCTTTCTTCCATGTACTACAAAGCTGTGGAATGAGCTTCCTTGTGCGGTGTTTCCAAGATGATACGACAGTGGTACCTTCAAAAAAAGCGCATAGAAGCGGTTCCTTAAAGGCCGGCAACGCTCCTGTGGTTCCTCTGGTATTGCAAGAGATTGTGGGAGAATGTACACCACCACCTTGAGACGGCGCAGCCGGCCCTGTGTTTCCTTACTGAGACGCAGATATCTCGACCTAGCGATATTTAACGTACCCCGAGTACAAAATTGAGCACAATTTTCCTGATTCCTGCCGCCGAATTCCACCTTCGCACGACACGCCACAAGTTAGGATATCATCCTCACCATCTGGATGTGCGGTGGTCCTCTACAGTGCGGTTTTCAAGGAGCTTTCTTCCAAGTACTACAAAGCTGTGGAATGAGCTTCCTTGTGCGGTGTTTCAGGGACGATACGACATGGGTACCTTCAAAAAAGCGCGTACACCTTTCTTAAAGGCCGGCAACGCTCCTGTGATTCCTCTGGTGTTGCAAGAGATTGTGGGCGGCGGTGATCACTTAACAACAGGTGACCCGTACGCTCGTTTGTCCTCCTATTCCATAAAAATAAAAAAAATAAAAAATGTGGGTGGCGGTGATCCCTTAACACCAGGCGATCCGTACGCTCGTTTGTCCTCTAATCCATAAGATAAACGATGTTGTGCTGGCAACTTGTGAGAAGCAGGTACGCAATGTTTAATATTCCACTTGATATAATGTATTCATAACCGTAATACAATCCCACACAAACCGTAGGTAATGTTCACGGGTTTTTTTTAAGGCAATCTTGTCTTGTAATAAACGTTTTCAATCGAAATTTTCATACGATAGAACGTATCATATAACTGCAATAAAATATTTGCGAATTCAGATTACAGTTGTTGACGGAAATAAATTAGTTTATAAGAAAATACAAAAGTGAAGGCAACTACAGTTACGTGGTTGACAGATAGTGGAGTCTGAGGACACGTCGGGTAGAGATATGCCTGACGTGGAACACAATTGATCGAGATCGGTCTCTCAGGCACGAATGTCTCACCGACAGTCCGGCCTGTCTCAATTGTAATGCGACCGTCTCATTACCATACGGAGTGATTGACGCGGCACTCTCGCGTGGCCCAGGGTGACAACTGACGAAAATTTTACATTGATTCAACACGTATTTTATTTTACTAAAATCCTGAGCTCGTTTGAAAGGCAAAGCACTTTATAATTAGATATTATTATACTCTTTATTACAATTCAATCTCATTTTTATTACTATTAACACATATTTTTTTAAATGATTATAATCTTTAGAAAATAGAGTGTTTACTGAGTATATAAAATGTAATATTTAGTATTTGAGTGCATATGTTCTACAAAACTAAACATCACGAGAGAAGTATTGAAGAATTAGTATTTACCTTTTTTTATATAAAAGGAGGACAAACGCCCACATCACCGCCGCCCACATTCTCTTGCAACACCAGAGGAATCACAGGAGCGTTGACGGCCTTTAAGAAAGGTGTACGCGATTTTACTGAAGGTACCCATGTCGTATCGTGCCGGAGACACCGTACAAGTAAGTTCATTCCACAGCTTTGTAGTTTATTAATATACTCTTTATTACAATTCAATCTCATTTTTATTATTAAGCCATATATCACCTAATAGCTTTAATGCTTAATGTATACACTTTTATAATAAAGTCCCAGCCACTGTTCAGGCATTATCTATAAATAAATGTAAATGTATTATTAAAAAAAGATTCTGTCGTAAATCCTACTACTCCACAGCTGAATATCTGAGATCGGACAGCCTAGGACTAAGATTATGATTATTTGATAGCAATAGCAATGACAGAACAATTTTGTGTATTTTTATTAAAAATAGCGCAAAATAAGAATTCTGGGAGAGTTTCTTGTGCCGCTTCTTCTCTCTCAGAGCACCATTTGTTTCCGAAGTGGTAGTACAACAACTTTTGTTTATTATATTTATTTAATACAATTATCAAAAGTACTCTAGAATATTGTTGTTGTATATGGTCTCCGTTTTACACTGATAGGCTTGAAAGTGTTCAAAATAAGTGTTTGAAAATATTATCATACAGAGAAGGCACAGAAAAGGCTTCTTCATAACTATCGGGAGAGCTAGCTGAATACAAAACTTTATCTTTGGAGGACAGAAGAAAGTACCATGACTTATTGACTATTTACAAAATAATAAATTCCAATATTGACTCGCCCTATCTCGTTGAATCGCTTAACTTGAACACTTTTCATAATTCCAGATCACAAAGGACTTTTTCTCTGTGTGTGTACAAAAATAATACCTCGTATTAAAATCCCCTTGTGCGTATGTGTAGATATTATAATGAATTATCTCATAAAAATAAAAACGTAGACATATTTAGTCAAAGTTTGGCAGAATTCAAGAATATTGTCAAAAAATAATATATTTGAAATTATATTTATAAGACATAATATTGTAATCATTTTAAATGGTTTATGTATAGTTTAATATTTTTCGTTTTTATGTTTATGCTATATTCAGATACTAAAATTTTGTTACCTTTGTAAAAAGCATGCTGTGCACGCTATTAGTGAACTACAATACAGATATGTAAATACATTTACGCTGACTGCACCGGGTGTTAGGGCTACAGAACGAGGAACTTGAGCACGATGCGTGCTGTTACCAAAACAGTTAAACGTTAAGTTAAAGTTAAACCTTCTGTATTCATTCCTTGACCTAGTCATTGAACGAGATCCTCTTGAGATGATGGTCGAGACTCTTTGCTGTAAGAGATTTTACGCTAACGACTATCGGGACAATTATTGTTGAATCAACACACCACATATCAGTAACCTCGGGTGCTAAGTCTAGAAACTTCGACAACTCTTTCTCTATCTTCTATCTCTACTTTCACGAGGTAATCATCACACAGAATGCTACCATAGAGCATTAATTATACGTCTAGAGACTATGACAGCTGTGAAAACGGTGCGAGTGTAAGATGTAGCTTGTCACGCACACTAAATTATTAAACCTGGCCTGTTTTTATCGGTTGTCTAACAGCAAAACACTCTTTCTTCACGTATAAATTATTTAAGGTTCCAACCGATCTACCAACACAATATCAGGCTAATGAGTAATAATAGTTATATCTGTGATAACAGATCGCTCCCAGGAGAGCTTAGCATGGTCGTCTTACATGACTGGCTCCGATATTTATTTATATAAGACACTTTTGACAGCTGATAATCCTATCCACTTGATTGCGCCTGTGCCACTGACCTATATAAATACCACTGGACATCCTGTTCCATATGTTTGACAGCAACTTTATTGTGCCTATTTGAAGCGCCGCTCGCGAGCGTCCAGAGAACTAATTTTGACGTATAATACAAATGGCTGCGAAGGAACGTAAAATGCTCTGAAGTATTTTTACATTTTATTAATTTCGTTCCTTTTCCGTGTTATTGATACTTCAAGAATCAACGTAATAAAGTACCCTTTTTTTTAAATAGTTTGCCACCATCTGTTGTCCATTGGGATGTCATCCTTGTGATGACCGCAGACTCTCGCTATGGCTAACAACGCCAAAATGGCGAATATCAAACAGGCACAAAAGCACTTTGACAACCGCCAGTCCAGTGGTAAATAGTAGAGGCCAGTGGCCTGTGCAAATATGTACTCTCTATTGAAAAAAGTAGAACAACTGGAAATAATATGTTGATGGATCCACCAGATCGATCGCATAGATCAACCAAGCTGTGGTAATAACCAAGCGTTTAAAGAAGTGTCTCCGGATTTAAATATTGGTGAAATTTTAAATGTTTTTCATGAGGTTAGTGAGCACATCATGTTTATTACAGCTACTGAAAGTTATTAAAATACTAACTGAGCCAGCAAACGTTGTATTGCCGATATTAAAATTGCGATACAAAAGTAACTGTTGATCGTAGATGGGTGAAAATTTGAAGTTATATGTATTTTTTAATGCTGACTCATAATTAACATTTAGGGGGATGAAAAATGATAGATGTTGTCCGATTCTCAGATCTACCCAATATGCACTCAAAATTTCATGCGAATCGGTCAAGCCGTTTCGAAGGAGTTTAAGTACAAACACCGCCACATGAGAAATTTATATATTAGATATGGTGCCATGATATCTTCTATCAAATTACATTATTTTTAATCAACAAAAAACCAAGTGACTTCAAAAAAACTATTCTAGTACAATAGATACAATATGCAGTAAAGATTAAAAAAATAATTATTTTTACTTATTTTTATACAATCTAATTAATTATTATAATACTCGTAACAATTATTATTACTTTTGGAATCGATTTCGGTACTGTCGACTCGGTGAAACGAGTGTGATGATTCTTTTTTTATTTGATAGCTGATTTATTATTTTTATCTTGATTATTAATTTGTAGAGGAATATGCAATATTTTTTTTACTTTTGAGTGCATATACACTGGCCTGCAAATGTAAGTATCACACTTTTCAAATTAATATTTTTTCTTAACTATAGAAGGTAGAGATTTAAGATTAAAAACGTTTTGTTGCAAGTTTTATAGGCTTTAATTCTTAGAAACTAAAATTATACATTAGTAACATTTTTAACTTAAAAAAGATAAAACAATGAAAATAGACATTTTTAGTTTAGTGTAAAAAAATTCAGCTAAAATGTATTACATGTTATTTAATTTTTAATAACTGGTATTGCCTCCTCGAGCTCTGATTACAGCTTCGAGCCGGTTTGGCATACTGAACACTAGGTTTCGGAGCCGATGTTGGGGAATATTCTCCCATTCTTCTACCAGGGCCTGCTTTAGTGCCCTGAGGGTCTGCGATTTTTGACTAGCCTCCCAAGCTCATCCCAGGCGTGTTCAATCGGGTTGAGATCAGGACTTCTTGATGGCCAAGCCATGACGCTGATACCGACCTCCTGAATATACTCTTGTACGATATGAGCCGTGTGTGGCCGGGCATTATCATGCATCAGCATCGATCCATCACCCATATTTGCTAAATACGGCCCTGCATACTCATTGAGAATCTCTTGAGCATATCTTTGCCCAGTGAGGGTGCCATTTTCTATGGCTACTAGCTCTGTGCGACCTTCTGAAGATATGCCAGCCCATACATGTACACTGCCTCCACCGTATTGGACTCTTTCTGAGATGCAGGCTTGAAGGTATCGCTCACCAGGTCGCCTGTAAGCACTTCGCCTTCCATCCGTAAAGGGAGAATCGAGACTCATCTGCAAACAAAATTCTTGACCATTCTTCTTCATCCCACTGCATATGTTCACGGGCGTATCGCAGTCTCGCTAGTCGATGCTGTCTCTTGAGTTTTGGGCCACTCGCTGGTCTTCGGGGTTTCAAATTTGCTTCAGCAAGTCTTCTTCTCACTGTACTATCACTAATGCAGTCCCTCCGGGTCTGAAGTAGCTGTTGCTGGACTTCAACTGCATTTTGGTGGCGATTTCTTAACACAGTGGAAATAATATAACGATCTTCTCGGGCACTGGTACACCTGGGTCTGCCATTACAAGGTCTCCTCAGATGGTGTCTAGTCTCTTCGTACCTTCGCTTTATCTTCTGGACCGTTCGTACCGTCACACCCACCATTCTTGCAGTGCGACGCATACTGATGCCTAGTTCCAGAAAAGCCATGATCCTAGCACATTCTTCAACTGAAGAGGCATGATAAATATATGTTATGTGCTTTTTAGCATAAATTTTTAAAACAAGACCCATCGATCTTGAAAAAAATTTAAAACAGAAAGAAAAATGTGAATGGTAAAATTGTAATTCGGAAACGTCCACTTTGAAAAAGGAATGGTTTTGTTTTTGAAGTTTTCTTTCAGCCAATTCTTAAAAGAAGGTTACCGACTATAAAGTTTTTATGTACAAAATTAAATTCTCTTTGGAGTCCTTTTTATTTCGAAAGTATATCTTGTGAACTTAAAACGTTATCCCAATTTTAAAAGTGTAAGTAAGTATCACTTACTTTTGAAGGCCAGTGTATAATTCAGAATAGGTTTTTTGAAGTCGGTTGTTTATTTGTTAATTTTTTTTACAGACAAACCCCAAACGTCATCAGCATGTTTTTTCATGTGTAGACAATAAAAAAATTATTTATTTCTATCGAACTGGCAAAACTGAATCACATTATTAGAACCAAACAACATAAATAACATTTGAAAACATATATTTTAATTCAAAAATGCGAAAACCAAAGAAAGTTGTGCCCGAGTTGATGTCCAACACATTATCTGTGCGGTCGCGAAATAATGCCTGAGTAGAAATTGCTTGGTAAATGAACAGATTCCACAGCGAGCGGTATGACATCACAAGGGATCGTTCAATACGTGACCGGTGAGAACGATTCGTGTTCGAACCGACCGAGCGTGTGGAAAATATAATGTTCAGTGATTACGATGCGAGCCATTCCGACCAACCAATCAACTCTGCAGCCTGTCAAATATATCGTCATTAGGTTGCTCTACATTCCAGCGCGGGGTAGACCTACCCCCCCTCCCCCCTCTCCCGCCAATCTCCACGTCCGCTACGTGCCACGTTATAGCGCGCGTGTTCCACGAGCTCCGTGACTTACGCCACACACCGACTCCAAATGATCGCAATAATAATTCCAACGTGGAGTGACAATCTCCCGCGTCAGTTAACCCATTATCCGGACTCTCCGGTTGTTCGCTCGTGACATTATTATTCAAGAACACGTCATGTTATTTTATTGTAGGTATCTATCGTCCGCTTATAATTGTAATGAACTCATCTGTATTGACAGACAGTCGTCAATATTTAGAAGGTATTTTGCAAGAGCAAGAGTATTTTCAAACGTGCAAGTGGTATTAATTCATTAAATTTTTGAAAAATTTATGAAAGTTTTTATATACATTCGCAAAAATCGTCACCTTTTTGCTCTTAATAGTGATTTTCATTATTACAACCCTAGAAATAAGGGATTGCTTGTAACTAATTCTAGTAGGTTTCATAAGATACATAATTCTGTACATAATTATGTACTTGTTCTCGAAAAGGTGCAAAAAGCTTTTCTTAGGTACCTTTACAAACGTACGCATAGATACTACCCCTATATGTATCCCACAAAATTTCTTCTGGGTACATTAGGCTACAACTCCCTCAAGGTTAGGCGAAAACGACAGCAGCTCACAGTTATGTGCAGAGTTCTCAGAGGTGATATAGATGCGCCGAGTTTGCATGTTGAGCTATGTAGAATCTTTGTACCGGACAATTACTGTTCGAGGCGCAGGCATAGATTGTTCGCGAGACCGACACATCGTACTGTGGCTCGCACCAACTCACCTATACCGCGGTCTCTCTCTGCTCTCAACGGTCTTCTCAAAGCCAACCCTGCTTGTTATTTATTTGCGGATGGATGGCAGACGATTTTAACAGAGTGCTTGCGTTTTTGTGAGAGGAATGGATGAACGGTATTTGGATGTTAATTAATTGATAGTTATTTACAGTAAACTTTGTATTTATTAACTATTATTTGTGTAATATGTTTAGTTTGTAATTAATTCTTACTTTAATATTGTAATTGGCTTACGCCGTTTTATTAAAGTATAAATAAATAAATAAATAAAATAAATAAATAGCTTTAAGGGTGAATGTATACACTTCTATAATAAAGTCCCAGCCACTGTTCAGGCATTATCTACAAATAAATTTAAATGTTTTATAAAAAATGGCTCTGTCGTAAATCCTATTACTCCACTGCTGAATATCTAAATGATCAGACAGCCTGGAACTAGATTGTGATTATTTTTTAGCGATAGAAATGATTGTAGAATATTGTATATTTTTATTGAAAAGAGCGCAAAAAAAGAATGCTGGGAGAGTTTCTTGCGCCGCTTCTTTTCTATCAGAGCTCTATTTGTTTCCGAAGCGGTAGTAGTATCTAATAGTTATTAGAAATGACATCAAAAAGAATTCTAAAGGAATCAATTTTGAGAAAATAAATGCCTTTGCCTTTTAAAAATAAACTACATAACATACATAACATAATCTAACCAAACATAACTTAATATACTTTATTTAGACATCTGTAAATTATTAGGCTAAAGTAAATTATTATTAAGTTCTACTTCAATCGCACATACTTTTGTTTCCAACGAAGATCTAATATTTCACGTGGATTCTGGATAATGCCATAATTTATTCAATTTTGTTTTTGTTATTAATGAAAACTAAAATTACTATTTGTTATTAAAAAAGATCACACATATTTTTAGGGCCTTATCAAGAATTACCACGTTTTTGAATTTTTTAACTAACTATATAACTCTAGGATAATGTGTAGCTGTAACTATTGTGTCCAGAAACGGCAATCTTAGGTTAGTACATTTTTATTTAAAAAATATAAAAGCTACGTTTATAAATTTGAGATCTCTACAAAAATTTGCCACAACTAATAAATAAGGAAATATCGTGGCCAATGTTACTTTGCAACACTTTGCTGTTTATTAAACAGTCTTAGGCGTTATAATTTCTAGCATCGAAGTTGGGGCGACCCGTGGGAGAACGTCCGATGTAACAGCCCGCAAGTTCGTAGCGACACACAGCGCCTGCTATGAACTTTACAGACAAACTGGATTGTCATAATCTAAGACGTTGCACTCGAGCCCCTGAGGATTTCACAGGTTCCGTGTGTCTGTATTATATCAACTGAACTGCAATTATTAACAATATTCACTACAGGAACTTGTGCATGGAAATGTCTACAATGTAACTTTGGTCTTTGTACAGCTCGTTACAGAATCAATATTGAAGTTAGACCTTCCGAACACGATATATTGTAAAGGTTATAGTTATATGTGAGTGACGAAGATAATAGTTATTTATGCAACTGTTGTGTAATAAGGCGTATTAAATGCGTACTAAATTAAATTAGCGAATGTGGGATTCAGTGGAATCACATGACTGTTTTAATACCTAATTATCAACAGTTGCATACAAGACTTTATCTACACCCATAATATGAATCCTCTATAAAAGATTCTAAAACAGCTTACTGCTAACATTAAAAAAGCCAATCCTAGTAACCATTATATCATCCAAACGAGTGATGTAATGTTGTACTGATTTTCAAAATACCCAATATCCTAATAACCATTACAACACTCCTTTGGATGATCATCCACATTGGGTATTTTAATCTTGACAATAAGCTTTTTTTTTATGGAATAGGAGGACAAACAAGCGTACGGGTCACCTGGTGTTAAGTGATCACCGCCGCCCACATTATCTTGCAACACCAGAGGAATCACAGGAGCGTTGCCGGCCTTTAAGGAAGGTGTACGCGCTTTTTTTGAAAGTACCCATGTCGTATCGTCCCGGAAACACCGCACAAGGAAGCTCATTCACAGCTTAGTAGTACGAGGAAGAAAGCTCCTTGAAAACCGCACTGTGGAGGACCGCCACACATCCAGATGGTGGGGATGATATCCTAATTTGTGGCGTGTCGTGCGAAGGTGGAATTAACTGTTGAAAGCTAACTGTTTTAGAATCTTTAATAGAGGATTTACAGCATAGGTGTAGATAAACGTATGTTATATTATACATCTGTATAGTGTAGTCGGGTAGTCAGTCAGGTAGTAGCAATCTCGTACAGAGACAAAACATGTCTCGAATTGGCTGAAGAGAAATCTTAGAGGAAATTACAATTAAGAAAACTCATAATGTAATAAAATTTGGATAATAATTATGGATTCCCGCAAAGTAACCCTTAATTCAATAAATTTTTGGAGCTTAGAACACAAAGTTAGATTCAAGTTTTGTTCGTAGATGCTGTGCCGCCATCCATACAAGCGTCTCGTGCTAAGCCTGCCTCAATCAATGCTATTAGGAATGATGTTCTACTTATTCAAGATCGCTCGTTTCAAGTACTGATATATTCAAATTCAAAGATTATTCATCAAAATAGGATGTGACATCACTTATTGAAAGTCAAAAACTACCACCCATTCCAAAACGAATGCCTCAGACCTGAGAAGAATGGACGCAACAAACTCGGCGGGCTTTTTTTTTATCAAAAAATATGTTTACAAAGTAATATTATACATTTAAACTTATTACTTAATAGCCTGAGGGCGGTCGCTCCATTCCCAATCTGTTGTATCATTAGGAAACTCATTTATGTTAAAGAAACCTTTACCACAAAAACGTTTTTTAATAATTCTTTTGAATATCGCAATACTTTTGTTGTGAACATTTTCTGGGATCTTGTTATGACAAAAGACTTAATTATATAGTAAAATAATATAAAAGATAAAGTTTTACATGGGTTATGAAATAAGCACAGTAACTGATTCATGTTCTGGAATGAGACTACATTACTGCCAATAGAAGGCCTTTCATCGTGTATGGCACAAGGCGCTCCTCTCAAAACTTCCATCATTTGGGCTTCCCGAGAGCTTGTGCAAGTGGACCTCCAGCTTCCTCACTGGGCGCAGCATACAGGTCGTTGTCGGCGGATATTGCTCGAACCCGAAGCCCGTGAATGCTGGAGTGCCCCAAGGCTGTGTGCTATCTCCCACGCTGTTTCTTCTGCATATCAATGATATGTTGGACACCTCCAACATTCGTTGCTATGCAGACGACAGCACTGGTGATGCTGTATACATGGGCCATGCAGGTCTCTCTCTGGAAATCATCGACCAGTGCCGGGAGACAATTGTGTCTTCTATCGAGTCCTCTCTTGAGAAGGTCGCGGAATGGGATAAATTGAACCTTGTCCAATTTAACCCCCAGAAGACTCAAGTTTGCGCGTTTACCACTAAAAAATCCCATTTGTCGTATCACCGCTCTTCGACAACACTTCCCTTAAAGCCTCGCCTAGTATCGGAATACTGGGTCTCGAAATCTCAAGCGATTGCCAATTTCGTGGTCATCTGGAGGGCAAACCCAAATTGGCTTCAAAGAAACTGGGCGTCATTAATAGAGCACGGCAATACTTCAAGCTGGCCCACATACTAGCGCTCTACAAAGCGCAGGTCCGGCCACACATGAAGTATTGCTGTCTTTTGTCTGTCTTCTACCGCATTTATCACGGGGAGTGTTCCGAAGAGCTGTTTAACTTGATTCTTGCCGCCGAATTCCACCTTCGCACGACACGCCACAAGTTAGGTTATCATCCTCACCATCTGGATGTGTGGCGGTCCTCCACAGTGCGATATTCAAGGAGCTTTCTTCCACTTACTAAAAAGCTGTTGAATGAACTTCCTTGTGCGGTGTTTCCGGGACGATACGACATGGGTACCTTCAAAAAAAGCGCGTACACCTTCCTTAAAGGATTCTCCTCTACTTCTCGTACGCTCCTGTGATTCCTCTGGTGTTGTAAGAGATTGTGGGCGACGGTGATCACTTAACAACAGGTGACCCGTACGCTCGTTTGTCCTCCTATTCCATAAAAAAAAATAGAATGATATATCTGCTAGAGGAAGTCTAACCAAAACCGAAAATTAACCGGAACAGAAAGACATTATTGTCGTTGTTATATAATCATAATGAAATAATCCAGTATGAAATAAAAATACATGTATATTATAAAACAACAATATTTAAAAATTTCTGTTTGTGTATTAATCCCAGAAGTGAGGGTTTTTTACTGATTTTAACTTTAAAAACATAACATATTATTTGGTGAAATGCTGTTATTTTATTTTTACAAACGTATTATAGATAACACACAAGTTAATTTGTGATTGACTATTTGATACAAAACATTAATGTGATCTAATAGACCGGTGCTGAAGTAGGATGAACCTATGAATTACAATTAATCATATTTATTTATAATAAAAAAAGGATAATATATCACTGCATCATAAGCCTCTTTAAAAAAATAAATTTGTTAAAGATATTAAAAGTAAAACACCAAAAACTTGGTTTAGTTTTCCTTTCAATTTTGCTATATTCTCTTTCTTTTCCAATGCGTTACAATCTGCTATATTTTTTTTGGTTTAAAAATTATCGACTGTCTATAGCAGTATCTGCTGAATACAAATGTATTTGTTGTATTACTGTGATATATTATGTTACTGTTCTACTCAACTTTTCAACAACATATTCTCGACGGTAAATATAGGAGATTATCAAAAATAATAGAATTCAGTTCCTAATCGGCTCCGATGTTGGAACGTGTAGTTGACGTGGGCGTGTTGTCGCCGCAGCAGCCTCTGTGTCAGGAAAGTACTTTAATCCCGTGAAGCCTTCATATAATATGGTTATACTCTCGTGTTTTTTACTGCACGTCCTGCATGAATAATGAATCGCACACGATGGGGTGTTGGGGAGAGGAGGAGTGGAGGTGGAGTCACGTCGAGAGGCTCGCGTGCTCGGCGCATCCTTTATCTCATTCCTGGCTTATATCTTACACACACCATGATACACTAAGTATTTCAGTCTAAATTGTATACTTTACTTATTTCGTTTACTTTCATTATTTTTGTAGTATTATGTCCTATGTTATATTATTATGGGGCAGTGCAGAATTAAGAGCTATTTGCGCAATTCATAACCCAGGCCCTACAGAATCATTCAGATAATTTTTTTAAAGAATAAATATTTTGACTCTTGCATCTCAATATATTCTTGATAACGTTCTCTATGTTCATAAGCACATTAACGAAATTTCTAGAAACTTCCTCAATCATAATGTTAACACGAGGAACAAACATAAACTTGTGACCACTACTCGGTTAAATCGAGTCAATAAGACTTTTTTTAGGCGACGTATTCGCTTTTATAATTCTTAAAACTTTTGTGTAGTAAAGGTAACTATAACATGATTTTCTTAATAATACATAGATTGGCAATGGGAATTTAATGTACAATATTACACATTATATTGTAAGGAAATAAAAAAAGCCCGCTGTGTTTTCTTCTTCTCAGGTCTGAGGCATACTATGTCGAATGGGTTTTTGCCGTTCAATATGTGTATTTAAATCCTCTTTTGATAGTTAATATTTTGCTCGAAAATGTTTAAGTATTTTCTATTCACGATCTGCACAACTAGAAATTTGTGAAAATAATATCTACTTGTGGTCCATGCTCGTCACTGGACGCTCCTTGTGGTGAGATTAAAGTTCTTTCTTTTCTAATTCTTAATTGTTCTGGGTATTTTTGTTTGTTTGTTATTATTTCACGCCTTAACAACAACGAGCTCCAGAAAGATTTCACCTCCTGGATAGAGGCACTCGAGACAAACAGCCTTAAAATTAGTAGAAGCAGAATACATGTCATGCATTTTGATGACGTTACTGATGGAGATAATATGCACATTTTATTAATAATAATAATTTCGTGAGTAATTACTGCCTATATGCGTTATTATTATATACACATATGATTAATTAATTAGTTTTGGTACCGAATAGTTTCAGAGCAATCGACGGTCTTTCATCAGGGTGAGTGTAGTGAGTTCACGGTCGCAGCTTGTGCACTGCGAATTTGCACTCTTAGTGAAACTAGTCAGTACCAATACCGATTCATCATCATCATCATCAACAACCGGAAGACGTCCACTGCTGGACAAAGGCCTCCCACAAAGATCGATCGGTCCTACGCTGCCCTCATCCAACGTATTCCGGTGATCTTGACCAGATCGTCGGTCCATCTTGTGGGGGTCCATCATGTACCAACACTGATTAGTCGTGAGTAAAGCCTTCGCACGACATGCCACAAGTTACGATATCATCCCCACCCTCTGGATGTGTGGCGGTCCTCCACAGTGCGGTTTTCAAGGAGCTTTCTTCCTCGTACTACGAAGCTGTGTGTAGCGTTATAACTTACATGTTGTAATAATCGCGTAGTTACTGTTAATCTGATCACTTCGCGGAACTGGTTCCGCGCGGGGAGAGACGCGCGGCGCGGGGGTTTTCTTCGATTGAAGACCGTCGCTCGCGGTGCGCCCAGAGACAAAGGCATCGTCGTGCGAGGCACACGAGACATCGACTCATACGCCGCGGCTAGACCCTAAACTGTTTCACGTCTCGCTGTACGAGCGCATTGTGAGTTTGTTTAAACCCCGTGTATCGGGGTCCGAGGTTGCACCTACAACCCGTCCTTGCTGCATGTATAGCAGGCCTGTCTTACTTCCTGTACGTAGTCTCCGTGGTTGTACCTCCTATCGGCACCTACATGACTGCAAGGCCGACGCGTGTCTCCGTCTGCTTCATCTGGGGCCTGCAGCCATCGGCCACAAGCCAGGGCAGTACTCGCCCACTACAGATATTGGGTGACAAATTATTTGACGGGCCCTTTTATCCACAGCCTTGTACTTTCACTACTGATAATAAATTCCTTGTGCTGACCAGTGGGTTTAATTTTCCCTTCTATTACCACGAAACCAACAACGTTACATGTGGAATGAGCTTCCTTGTGCGGTGTTCCCGGGACGATACGACATGGGTACCTTCAAGAAAAGCGCGTACACCTTCCTTGAAGGCCGGCAACGCTCTTGTGATTCCTCTGGTGTTGCAAGAGAGTGTGGGCGGCGGTGATCACTTAACACCAGGTGACCCGTACGCTCGTTTGTCCTCCTATTCCATAAAAGAAAATATAGCTATTACAAAAATATCTAAATTAGGATACATTACATTGCTCCACAATACGAAAGCGAATAATTTGGAAGACCAAAGGTTGAACTTGACCTGAATCACAAATATAAAGGCCTCTTTACCTGATCCTAAATTTAGATTCCTGGAGTATCGTTTCTAGTTTTATCCTCCTAAGACCCATGTCTATATTTTTTTTGTACTCATTGGAAACCTCTGCCCAGAAAAATGTACAAATTAAAAAATCCTTGTCAGACCCAAGGATTGAAATGCTTCGTATTTGTATTAATTGAGTAATATAGAATAAGCTTGTTACTAACATATATGTAATTTATTATTGTATTCCTAACATAGGTTAAGACTATTTCACTAACATTTATATTTGGACCTTTTGTTGTCTTAAATAAATAAATAAATGGTAAATAACTGAATTTACGTGTATTTTCGTAAAAACCTGAGCTCGTCAGAAGATCATACGAGAAACTGAACGGCCACTCTTTATTATATATATAAATATAAATAATTGTCTAATTAAATATATAAATATAAATAATTGTCGTTTATTGGATGCATAAAGCCAAACCTCAGAGTAATTGCATCCAACAAATACAATGATTTATTAACTATAGCAGGCCGACCTGCCACCACAAGCAGAAACCCTTCACGAGTTGACGCATGGACTAGTTACTACGACTGTGTACAATTTTTTTTTTATATTAGATTTTATTTAAGTAAACGGGCAAGAGGCTCAAGTGGTGGGGAGTAGTGAGGTAACCGCCTATGGACATCCACAAAACCAGAAGTCAGGAAATGCGTTAAGGTTATGCTCTTTACTTGATAGTCCCTTAGTCGTCATGGTTGGAGGACAGTTGCTCAGTGCAGGTAACGTTATCTTTCTTAATGTGGATTGTCTGTTATTCACTTTACCAAATGAATATTTTTTTAAATTTATTTATAATGCTAAATATATAATATCAAACAATTACGACAGTCAAAATAACTAATGTTGTGATTACATTTCCGTCTTTAAAATTCTCATCATAATACCCAAATGCCCACATATACCCCACATAGCCACACATACCCCACACACACACGTAAGTAAACTTAATGTTAAACGTACTCACTTTGTTTTTCTTGTTTCAGTTTATCTTTAGGAAGCTATGTAAGAATTTTGTCTTGCCTAAATAATATAAAATCTCTGTTGGCCCATGTTTACTTTAGCAAATAAGTGATGTTATGTGCTGTAGATTTTATGAAATAAATAAATAAAAAATAAATAATCTGAAGCTCAATCAATGAAAAATATATGTGTAAGATTATAATTACTATGAGTGCCACATTATAACCATTGAATACTAATAACTAAGAGATGATATCATCATGGTTTATAAAAAGTTATTTTCTCATTCGTAGCACATTATTTGAATCACAAAAACGCGATGAAACTGCAATATGTTGATAGATGAGAGTTTAATTTCGATCAGAGCAACGTTTGACTCGTATTGATATATTTCCAATATGTACGATATTAATACCTCCGTCAGCTGCGTACTGACAGAGCGAGGGGACGTCAGACGGAGCCGACGAGAACATTGCCGGTGACGTCACGGCCACCCTGCTTATTGCGATTCTAATGAATATAATTTTTTGAGGCAAGCCTTTTTTATTTTTGAATAGAATTTTTAAAGGTCCCTAAGTCGTATCAAGTCAGGAATACAGCAGCCAGTAGTTTTCTTCAGCACACGTGATTAAGGAATGGAACACTACAACTTGATACGGATAATACTGTTCATGTTTTTTTTTGGTAACTCAACGTATCGTTATAGAGTTACTTGTTACGTAGGTAAACATAAATTATGATAAACATTTGTTGTAAGAGACGGGGTTGCTTCAGTGCTCTACGGAAAATTATGAGTATTTGCTAATAGAGACCTAATTACAATATAAATTAACATCTCACAGAAACTATAACTAAATACAATGTTTTTAAATTATCATACGCTTATAAACTTAAAAATACGAATTATAATAAGTTTCATATAAAAATAAAATAAAAAGCCTTTATTGCTGTACTAATTTTACATACTAGGTACTAATGAAATAAAGTATAAAAGTGCCTCTAAGTAATATCAGTAAACGGTCTATACTTTCGTACAGCTTGCCTTCCAGCAAAGGCCTCCTCTAAGATTTCCATTCTGTCCTTGCTGTACGAGTCCATGATTGCCCCCCTATTTTCTACATCGTCTTCCCATCTCTTGCCTACCTCGATTTCTTTTGCTGTCTAGTGGTTGCCATTCAGTTATTAGTCTTGCCCATTTCTCTGTCTTTTCTCTTATGATATGACCTGTCCATTTCCATTTTAATTGTTTGAATGTTGTGTATGTATTCTTAAAATTTGTCTTATTTTTAATGGCTTCTAATTTTACACGATCCTTTCTTTTAACTAAAACAATAAGTTTCATAGTCATAGCCAAATCTGGGGATCATAAATAGAGCACGGCAATACTTCAAGGCAGCCCACTTTCTAGCGCTCTCACCCCAGTATCAGCTCGAACCATTTGACCGCGTGCAACGCAGAGCCGCTCCGTCGGAGATCCAGTGCTTTGTGAACGATTAGATCACTTGGCGTTACGTAGAGATGTCGCTTCCTTAAAAGGTCGGAGCAGTACACTTATTTAAAACTCCTGTGATTCATTGTGTTACAGGAGAGTGTGGGAGGCGGTGATCCCTTAACATCAGGTGACCCATACGCCCACTTGTCTTCTGTTTCCATATAATAAGAGTGTCCCATAGAAAACATTACGTTCTTTTTCATTAACACACTAGTTCTTCTTCGTGTTACGGAAAGGATTGTACAAACAGCGACGAACGCAGTGTGATCACTCCCTCTCTGTCACACCATGGTATACGACCACCCGCACTGTCCATGGGCGGCAACCGCATCAGAGGTTAAAACAAACAAAATTACTGTTTCATTATACCTACTTAACTTTAACTGAATAAAATTACACGGAAACAAAAATTATGACAATCACACTATTATACACACACACAGTAGTATAGTGTAGTATGTACATGTCTTACTCATTTACAAGGTTTTTAAATAAAAAAATTCACACTTACACACCATTCTTTAAAAGAAAGGGTTTAAATAGAATTGTTGCTCGAAGAGCCAGTCATATTAAGCTGCAAATAATTAGATGGAAAATAGACAATAATATTTGAGGGAGGTCAGATATATAACAACCTACCCTCAGAAATAAGAAATGCCAAACCATTGATTCTTTCAAAGACTCGCCTTACTACTCCTTCAAAGGCATATACTCAATAATTATGAAAGATTTCAATAACATAAGTGGGTTGTTATCTATTTGACTAACATTGTATTGCATTGTATACCTACCAAGATCATTGTTTGTAACAACCTACTTTAATTGTTAAAATGATAATTTCTCATGTAAGTGACAATAAATAGTCTTAATGAGAATAAAGTTTATTTTAACCTAAAATTCCTGACATTTAAATTCAGCTTTGCTTGCATTCAGCATTTAGATGCCAGGACGATCTTGAGCGGAGTCACAAACGGCGACACTTCTTGGGCGATCCATCAATCAGCGATTATCTGTCTCTGCTCTTCCGCAAACTTGTATTAGATTGACCAACAACCAGTTTACAGACATCGTTTCACTTTACCTTCACTTACCTTTACCACACCACGCGGAAAGCTTGACATGGAATTCTTATGCATGAATAGACAGACAGTGGTCAGATAGTTTTTTTAATGATAATAAGGCACGAGAGGAGCAGGACGTTCAGCTGATAGTAATTGATACGCCTTGCCCATTACAATGCAGTGCCGCTCAGGATTCTTTTTTTCAAATTGCGCTCGTCACCTTGATACATAATATGTTCTCATTTGCCCAGTAATTTCACTAGCTACAGAGCCCTTCAGACCGAAACACAATAATGTTTCGACATTATTGGTTCACGGCAGAAATAGGCGCGGTGATACCCATAATCTAGCCGGCATCCTGTGCAAGGGAGCCTTCCACTGATGAAAACACAACATGTATTACATATTCTTATACCAACCGCTCTATTAAGAGCGTAGTAACTTTGCGTCTGTCTATATTATTTTCAAGCATACATCTTGGGCTATTATATTAGATCGCTGTGTAGCGAACGTTCTCTCTGTCATAAAAGCGAGTGAAGAGCTTGTACAATCAAATTTCAGAGGATAGATATTACGAAAGTGACGTAATGAGCAAGATGATCACCTGATGCCCCGCCTGCACAATCCAGTGTCACTTAGGGTTATTGATTGCACAAAAAGTTCTGAGCATCATAATTGCGCTCGCCATTTTGAGGCATAAGATGCTAAGACTCATGTTTAGCCCAGTAATGTTACTAGCTATGGCGCCCTTACAATCGAAATACAATAAGGGTTGCACATTGCTGCTTGACGACAGAATGAGGCGCCGCTGTTGGAGTCACCGGCATCTTGAGCAAGGAAGCCTCGCACTGGTGTTGTGGTAGTGAAGCTTGAAGCTTCTATGATGTAATTATATTAAGTCTATTAATTTAATATTTTTATTTATTATTTATTTATTTATTTGGGCAACTAACAAATTCACTCCTTACATGCTTAAACTTAAAATATAATAAAAATATGGATATGAGTCAATTATAAGCTACCACAGCATTCATTTTTACTACCTTTAAAAAACAGTAATTTTAACAATTTAACAACTAAAATCTATAAATATTGTAATATATAATAGAAAAATAAAAATGAAATATGAAAACAAGGTTTCTAAGTCACGTGTGTAAATAAAATATTTTTTTTATTTTTATATTCTGCAAGCGGAAATAATAAATCAATGTTTTGCGATTTGGCCAGTGAGTTATATGACCTACAGAGCCTAAAAATAGTTGCGTTTTGACCCATATTAGTCCTAGATTGTGGTACTACAAACAACGAATAGGCATTTTTTCTTATTAATTTTTTAGGTACGTTTTATTTTGAATTTTGATAACATGTATGGAGAATGAAGGAGAATCTATTTACTGCTAATAATATTGTGTAAAAAAAAAGATCTAGCACTATCCTTCTATATGCCAGTGGGATCACACCGTAATGTTTTAGCCTTTTTTGGTAGTTTGAGAGCTGTTTCGCTAAGAAGTCATTATAAGATATATGATACATAAATCGTCTTTGCACACTCTCAATACGCTTAGTTTGTCATGTCATATAATTATGTTGTTTCACTTAATAGTTTGTCAGAATACAAGCATTGAAAAATAATAATATAAATAACATTCTGCTCTAAATACGGTTAGCGAATTCACAGGATGTATTATTGTCTGTGGTTCGTACTCGGCGAAGCGTTAGAACACCCCCACCCTTCCACCCCGTACCCCCACAACACTGTCTTCGCGACATTCAACTACTCCAGGCAACCTCACAAATATTTTAATATAACTCGATTGATTAAACCTATTTCAAGTTCACTATACACTAATAAGTATTGTGGTGAGGATTGTAAGGATGTGTATTATGGGGTATTAAAACACGAATGTGGGCTCGGCTTCGCCTCTTGTGATAATACCTAATTATGAACAGTTGCTTACAAGACTTTATATACCCATAGTATGAATCCTCTATAAAAGATTCTGTAACAGTTAGCTTACTGCTAACATTAAAAAAGCCAGTCCTAGTAACCATTACATCATCTCAACGAGTGTTTCAATGTTGTACTAAATTTCATTAAACCACTCGGTTGAATGATGTAACGTTTATTAGTACATTGGGTGTTTTAATGTTGGCAATAAGCTAACTGTTTTAGAATATTTATTAGAGGATTTAAAGCATGGGTGTAGATAAATATTTGAATGAATATCTCTCAGTGTGACTCTCCGCTCAATGATCTCACAACACTCATAGTTCATCACCACACAATTATAGATATTGATTAATATTTGTGCACCAAATTTAGTGGGTCTCGATATACTGGCGGTTTATCGTAATTAAATCTACGAACTAGTAAATGCCTATGTTATGTTTATCTTCTAACGAACATGAATCACTGAAATATTTTGAATCATGCTGTTCTAATAATATTTCATAATCAATTCCAATTTTGTAAATAACTGTGTTTTTTTTATTACCAACCTTTATTGAAGTGAAACTTCTTTCGAATCGTTGTCATTTGAAACTCGATGAAATGAAAAAGCGAGACGATAGAGATACAAACAGGTAACAAACAGGATTCAGCCAGCGAGAGAATGAGATAGGAAGCATTATAAAATGTTTTGGTACCAGGCGTTCATAGTTGAAGAAGAGATTGCCTTATGTATGACGCGAGTATATATTAACACCAGGAGAACATAAATGTGGTAGCGGTGATAGTAATGTCTTTTATAGCGGTTGAAATCATGTGTCATCCTAGCCACATGTACCAGGACTTCATATGCAGTTTAGAGGTTGTAAATTTAGCATCTGATACAGCGATTCCATTGATTAAGTGTTTGGACGCCAATGTAAATTTGAAAATGTGCAGCAGTCGCACTGTATCAATAACAAAATCAAAACCAGTAATTGACGCAGTATTCCAAAGACCATAGAAAGACCAAAGTACTTTTTCATACTTTAGTTACCATAACCCTCTTCTTTCAACTATCGAAAATATCAGCACTGAGTCTGAATAAATCTATGTAATATATACGAATAAATTTGTAAAATAATTAACAAACATTGTATCACTATGATCATTACAAATTATCCTCTTCCCGAAATTTTACATTCGTATCATTATCTTCAAGATAATTGATAATTGCCAAAATGTTTGATAGTTTCACTTCTACCACGTGTGACATTGCACACACTTTTTTTTATATATAAAATTACTACTCGGTCAACAGGAAGGTATTTATTTAACATGTTCAGTTTACGTAATGTGCGGTGCTGAAATTTGGCAGCTAGGTATTACTAAATAGCAGTGCCAACATTCCTTTGATTTAAACTATAGAGGATACGGAGGGACCCCGAGTCCATAAAGTATCAAGATCGGAGATGACTTCATCATGGATAATTACATCCGGTCAAATGGAGGGAGCTGGGACTTCTTCTATTATTACAGCTTCATCATATTGTATTGATGTGTATAAAATGTTAAGCTCGGGTCAGGACACGTGACCTGATCGAAAATTCGTAAGACAGTCGTTGAAATTATGGATGAAAGTGGATTTTTCTGAGAGATAAACTTTTTAATGTAAATAATTGTAATATTGCTGAAGTGTAAGATTTTTTATGTAATATAAATTGTAATTTCTGTGACGACAGCGGAATAAATTAATATTGTATTGAGCCACATAAATGCTAGTACTTTTATACTGATAAATAAAGCAACCCGTGCAAAATTATTCCCTAACCATTCCAAAATATTCAAAAATGCACAACGTCATTGTTCAAGTTTACACTGATCCCGGAGTGCAACCTGTTATTTTTTTTAATATATTGCAAATCAAGCCACAGATATAAACGAATGCTTCTCCTTACATAAATAAGTTACACTACACTCAAGGAATACATACTTACGTTACTTACAAAAAGTTTATCTTTTGTTTTTTAAACATACCTTTTATGTTATATTTTAATATAGAAAGTAAAAATGATAGTAGCAATTTGCTCAGCATTAACTGTAAATAAATCATGCTATACTATGTAATGTCACAACAATTATATAACTATACTTTATACCAATTTAGTATCAATAAAAACAAAGTTCGCGATGACAGAACTGACCAGTTATGGGCCAGCCATCGTTATCCTCGCAATACCTTAGGTAAGAATCCGATTCGCATCGCGTCACCACAAGCCCTGGCATCGAAGTGAGCATGACGAGGACTGCAGGGAAATAAAGAAATATAGAAATATAGAACATGTCCTCAAGTAAATATGAAAACAAAAGAGGCCATTATGTTGATGGGAAACACAAAGAGCGACGACTACGGCCATTTTTGTAAAAGCGAGCATTTGTTGGAATTGAAGATGATATTTATTTAAGATTTGCTTTGAAGGAAACCTTTTTGTATATTTTCAGCTTGTTTGAAATGATAAGATTCATTATAAATTAAGATTCAAGATAAGTCTATCGCGTGCTATCGATGACTTTTTATGTATAAGAAAGATTTGTATGATTTCTAATATACAATTAATCAAATAATTATATTTGTATTATCAATTAGTTTGTTATTAGTATAGTTTTTAGTTCTAACGGCACATTACCGCCGAGATCTATTATAGTATTCAACAGAAGATGTGTCTGTTCATTTATAGATAGTTGTATACAAACATACGACTGACATCTGCTTGGCTTTTAAAGTGTTTTGAAAATGATTGAAGGCTCCATGCCCGCTTTATACAAGGCAATAATAGTTATTCTATTTTCAACACCAGAGGAATCACAGGAGTGTTGCCGGCCTTTAAGGAAGGTGTACGCGCTTTTTTGAAGGTACCCATGTCGTTTCGTCCCGGAAACACCGCACAAAGAATCTCATTACACAGCTTTGTAGTACATGGAAAAAAGCTCCTTGAAGTGTGCACAGTGGAGGTCCGCCACACATCCAGCTGGTGGTATTACAATAAATTGCATATAAATATTAAAAAATATACCATAGATCAAGTAATCATATTTCAATTATCATTGAGATTATTATTAGTATGTAAGTAATGCCACCTAGCATGCATATGCCATATTATGCACAACCACGATACTCGGTTAACCAATAACTACTACGGTGATTGAACTTTGAAAAAACGCCTTGCCTGAGGACATCCGACTAGAAAACAGTAAAAGAAAATTTAAAAGTAAACTTAAGAAATATTAAGTGTCAACACTGCCTTAAAATTAAAATTAGATTTTTTATTATATTTTTATCAATATTTGCTAATTAAACTTATATAAAATCAATGTTCTTATAAGCATTAATGTAATACAAGAGACTAGGTCCTGCAGACAAACTGTCCAAACAGTTTTGCGGGACTATGTTAATTTAAGATTATTTCTGTAAATGATTAATAGTATAAGTAAATAAATAATAATAGCTCTTGATGACACAATATCAGCTTTTGTTGAACATTTCACACAATCAGTTCTTTATAGATTATTCAAAGGGTCTGTCGTATCGCTTCGGCCCGAGCTCACTACAATGAAGCCAAAATAGAGGAGATCAATTGAAGCTTAAGAATGACGTCACCTCCGGGACCGGGAGGCCGGGAACGTTGCCGGATCGTTCACGAGGAGATTGTGTAATGTGGGACAACCGCCGAATAAAACTAACATGTCCGCCGAGATGTGCTAGTCATGCGTCGAACGAAAAACTAGAGTGAATCTGTCTGATGGCATCATCTTATTAAATACTTTTTATTTGTATTTGTCTTTTATTTATGACAATAAGGGACGAGACGAGCAGGACGTTCAGCTGATGGTAATTGATACGCCCTGCCCATTACAATGCTGTGCCACTCAGGATAATTGAAAAGCCCAAAAATTCTGATCGGCACCACTATTGCGCTCGTCACCTTGAGACATAAGATGTAAAGTCTCATTTCCCCAGTAATTTCAGACCGAAACACAGTAAAGTTCACACATTACTGCTTCACGGCAGAAATAGGCGCCGTTGTGGTACCCATAATCTACCCGGCATCCTGTGCAAAGTAGCTCCCACTGGTGAAACTTATTCTCTACTATAAGAAGCACAAAAAAATTTATGGTCGCGGGACGTCTAGCAGATGTGCGATATTGAGACTATCTTGTATAGTTTTATAGAATGTTAACATACAGTTTTGAAACTTATGAGGCTATAAATATGGTTACAAATTAATAACTTTTTATTTTGATTCACTAAATTGCAAAATTTAAAACGCGTTTATTATGATCGAATCTTTGACTATTTCCCGCCATTTCACATATTTTTTCGAGATTAGTGAGGATAAATCACAATAGTAGAATGGGGTATTTGAGAAAATAGAATTTTAGTTATTGCCTTGCTCAATGCATGGAGCCGTAGATCGTTTTCAAAACACTTCAAAAGGTACGCAGGTAGCGTTCGTATCTACGTATAAAACTATCTGTTGATAAATAGACACATCCTCTGTTATACATTATGTTATACAGTGAACGCATTGTTTTCTATGCTTTGGCTGATACCATAATTGACAAGAGCGGCCACGTGCTATTAGAACTAAAAAAACTGCGACACGCCAATGTCGAGTCGCTGAAATAATCTCTAGAAAAAGCAGTGATCCCATGGAAACAGTGCATAAATTCATAGATGCGTGGCCAGATAGAGTTTCAGAGATTCCGAATACTTTTTTTAAGTGAAACTTCTTTAAAATCGTTGTGATTTCAAACCGGATGCAACGGAACAAAACGACAGGTAAGAGACACAAACACAAAAGTGTGTAGGATGAAGCCGGCAAATAATGAGACAGAAACATGCATACTATTGAAGTGAAAACTTCTTTATCATCGTTGTCATTTGAAAGTCGATGAAACGAAAAAGCGACAGTAAAAAGAGCAGTCACATCAATTCATAATACGAGTATATAACATATGAGATAGGAAGTATAATACAATTTTTTGGTACCAGGAGATCATAGTTAAAGAAGAGATTGTCTCAAGTATGGCGCGAGTATACCTTAATATATTCTGACTCCAAGCGCACGACGTATTACTACATAGACCCCAGGAGAACATATTATTATATATATTAGTGGTGGTGGGAATGTCTTTCATAGCGGTTGAATTCATGTGTCAATCTAGCAACACGTACCAGGAATTCATATGCAGTTTAGAGGTTCATGCACCATGCAGGTTTCACTTCTGACATGTGTACTTTGTACGTACGCAATGTTTTTTTTTATTATTGCGTCATAAAAAATAAACGTATTATTACTTGTAAGGGTACTAGCGATTAGGTTTATTAAAATAATATACTTTTTAAAGGGTATGATGAAATAATAAAACTTCAACTAAATATTTTGGAGAATTAATATTAAGATTCAATTATCTAAAGAAGAACAGGGTGCTTCAAAACCAGCGAGGCAAGAATTTTACTCATTTGATGTACGTTCGTTTTGATTAAATTTATTGTTACAATTACATAATTACATTTAATATCTAATCTCTTATACTTCTCTCTCTTCTTCTGTTGTTCGCTTACGATTATCGTAAATATTACGTTTTTCATCATAATATGTTACAATTCGCCCCAAAATCCTTTGATTTCTGCACTGGATCAATATTATTAAGGCGAGTTACAACGCCTGCTTCTCTCTGTAGGTCAATTAAACCATGGGGAAATAATTTTTGAAATAAAAAAAGTGAATCTTTTCATGAATGCCCCATGATTTTTATACTGCCGATTTGGTGCAATAGGTGTGTCTTTTTTTTATGGAATAGGAGGACAAACGAGCGTACGGGTCACCTGGTGTTAAGTGATCACCGCCGCCCACATTCTCTTGCAACACCAGAGGAATCACAAGAGCGTTGCCGGCCTTTAAGGAAGGTGTACGGGCTATTTTGAAGGTACCCATGCCGTATCGTCCCGGAAACACCGCACAAGGAAGCTCTTTCCACAGCTTAGTAGTACGAGGAAGAAAGCTCCTTGAAAACCGCACTGTGGAGGACCGCCACACATCCAGATCGTGGGGATGATATCCTAACTTGTGGCTTGTCGTGCAAAGGTGGAATATATATATATATATATATATGTCTACTAGCTGACCCGGCAAACGTTGTTTTGCCATATAAAGTATAATTCACGCGATAGTTTTATAAGTAATAAGATATTGCCTATATTATAGCCTGTACATCATTTTGTTCTATTGTCAATAGTTTTTGCAGCGCACGCAAAAATAGGTTTTCGATTTTACACCTTGTGTTACAAAATAGCAATTTTATTACGGATCCCTAATTTTGAAAAAAAAACTAGCCATAGCCCATAGCCTTCCTCGATAAATGGACTATCCAACACTGAAAGAATCATTCAAATCGGACCAGTAGTACCAGAGATTAGCGCGTTCAAACAAACAAACAAACACTGCAGCTTTATAATATTAGTATAGATATACTTCACAATAAATTTGCGCTTTGACTATATTCTATAAACTTTTTGTCCTATTTCGACAGACCCGGCTAATAAATCATCAGTTGTATTCAAACTGTTCAAACATTCTCTTTCTGAGAAAATGCCAAAGCTACATTTCCTAACATAAAAGATTTTAAAAGCTTGGCAAAGAATTTAGTAAACAATGGTCCTCTCTTTGTAAGTAAACAATGCAATATTCGTTGTAGATTGTTCGGCTTCAAAGGAGCTACAAGCACGAAGGTAACCGTTTACCAACTGTTACCCCTGATCTGGTAACCTGCTTATGTTTGCATTGATTCATTGGACACTTACAGTTAACTGTAAGTGTCAGGGTTAACCCTGACTTGATACAATTGATTGAAAATATGATAATTGGCGCGATAAAAAACATTTTGTTTTGGTTGGATATCAAATGATTGAGGGTCATTCTGTTTCTAAACTTTAGCGGCCTTACAAATAAAATTGGCATAAAGTTATACCTGATCATAAACCAAGAAAATGCAAATATTTTCAAATAGACATTTCGCTTACAATTGGTAATCTGACGTATAACGTTTCCCGTTTCGTTTATTTACAAGGCTGCTTGACATTTGAAAAACCTCAGAATTATCATTGTATTATCAGTGTTGTCAACGACATAGTCAACATTTTGCATATTCTTTGTTATTTTACCAAGTTTATTTTTAAGGCCGTTATACTTTTATTTGAGATGAAAGTGTATTGCCTCAAATAAAAGGACGAGTGAAGCGATGGCTCGAGGATTCTGATTTATTGTTAGAAATAAAAAGTTTAAAGTTATGTATAACTTTAAAGATAAATATATCTTAGCATTTATTACATTATTTAAATTGATGTATCTTCTGTACATCATCTTTTTAAGGTTTCATTTATGATTTAAATTTTTTACTTTTAAAGTAGTTTGAATTGTTTGGGTATCTTTATAGCGTCACTTTACACAGACTAGTTAAATGTAAAGCTGAAGCAGTACATGTTGATTTATAAGACTGATATTGAGTTGCTTGCCACTTCTTCTCATTAAAGCTCAAGATTTTCCAAAGTTGAGATAATTATTGTAAAATTTGTAGCTTTGACATTCATAATGACTGCTTAGTTTTGACTTGATAAACCTAACGTTGTAAAATTCTTCATGATTTTTAGAGAGCAGGGAGTTTAAGGCAACAGGCACCGCGCGTATCAAACGCGTGCTTATTAATCATGACACTCTCGGTTCCCTCATCACATTATACCACGTCGAACATTTAATGAGTAATGCGTAAGCCTATAAATTTGTAAAGCAGTGTATATTTCTCGCTTGCTTTCTTAGACCCTTTTATGCTAGAGCCCAAGGATTTCTCAAAAAATTTACGGTAGCAGAAGGAATTTCTGAATTTAGCTTTGTAGTTTCAGAAATTACCGTTTGTTTTATGAAAATAAGGGACTAGACGAGCAGGGCGTTTAGCTGATTGTAATAGATAGGCATTGCCGCTGAGGATTCTTGAAAAACAACAATTCTGAGCGGCACCACAATTGCGCTCGTCACCTTGTGATATAAGATGTTTAGCCTCATTTGCCCAGTAATTTTGCTAGCTACGGCGCCCTTCAGACCAACACATTAATACTTCACGGCAGAAATAGGCACCGTTGACCACAACGGCGGAAGGCTCCTTTGCACTGGATGCCGGCTAGATTAAGGATTGGATCTAGCCGGCATCCTGTGCAAAGGAGCCTTCCACTGATATTAGTACCGTTCGTAATAAAGAGACAAATAAACTTTGCCACTTACTTAAGTTATTATTGAAAAAGGTTCCGTGCAACAAAATATCATTCACTATATTAAAATTCTGAAATTTTAATAAGTTCAAAACGATTTAATTTTTTAATTGTGTACAATTTGTACAAATAAAGGTTTTTATCTGTATATAATATTGCAAGGCGCGGGTCTGATCCGACCGCCGCGTCGACTCAACCACTCGAACGTATTTTCAGAGACAAAGCTTAACAACACAAAAGCTACGATACAATACACTACAAAACTAGAGTTAATAGTTCTGGGTCGGCACCCGCAGCCCGCGCCTCACACACTCGCCAGGCGCTGGTTCACTCACAGCTTTTTGATACTTTTTATATATTTACCTTTACAATACACATGTATGTCTTTATGACAAGATTTGTTGATGCTAATGCTATCTTATATCTTTAAACGAGCAATTCTTGTATATATTAATATATATTTATAATCTGAATCTCGGAAACGGCTCCAACGATTTTCATAAACTTCAGTATGCAGGGGATTTCGGGGGTGATAAATCGATCTAGCTAGGTTTCAATTTTAAAAAAATGGTTTTATCCATGTTTGAATGAGAAACAGCTACAATAACATTAGAATACAAAGGTAAATTTCGCCACTATATACAAGACTATTATAGCTCAGATGGGACATTGGGTGATCCGGAAAGCAGAAGACCCCGGTTCGAATCCAGATGTCCTATTAGTTTATTTTGTTCAAGTTTTGTACATTCTTAAAAATCCGAGCAAGGCTCGGTCGTCCGGATATTTTGTATTTATCACGGACACTTTATCATATTTACTATGTACAAGTAACTATACTTCAAACTTAATACAATAACACTGTTGCACTAATATTACTTATATTTTATGTTTATTATTCTTTTTTTTATAACTTTTCTTACTGTTTCTTATATATGTGTGATAATCCAAATAAAAGTAATAATAATTAAGTTTAGTTAGGTACATAATTCATAAGATTAATATTTTAGATTAAATTAGAAAACTTTAATATTTTATTTTTTAACAATTAGGCCGAAGATTTTTGGACAGCCCTAGCACAGGCTTAGGTCTAATTGGGCTGCCAGTTGCAATCACCAGCCTTAAGTTTTAGTCTAATGCTTTAAGTTATGGTGTAAATGGTGTTCACTTTTTTAAGTCTCTAAATAAATAAAAAAATAAAATATTTTTGTTATGGAAATAAAGGACAAGTGAGCGTACGGGTCACCTGGTGTTAAGTGATCACCGCCGCCCACATTCTCTGTCAACACCAGAGGAATCACAGGTGTGCACACTTTTTTTGAAGGATGTCGTATGGTTCCGGAAACACCGCACAAGGAAGCTCATTCCACAGCGTTGTAGTACGTGAAAGAAAGCTCCTTTACCACCTCAATGTGGTGGACCGCCACACATCCAGATGGTGGGGATGATATCCTAGTTTGTGGCGTGTCGTGCGAAGGTGGGATTCGGCGGCATGATGCAGGTGAAACAGCTCTTTGGAACACTGCCCTTGATAAATGCGGTAGAAGACACACAATGAAGCGACGTCTCTACGCAACTCCAAGTTCACAGAGCACATAGTCACCGACAATTCGAGCTGCTCTGCATTGCACGCAGTCAAATGGATCGAGCTGATGCTGGGGTGCGTCAGACCAGAGATGACATAAATATCTTTATATATGATAGGCGTAGTTGCGCTTTAAATTACTAAAATGTACAACAGTTAGATATGTACTAATGTAATTAATATAAAGTTTAGTAGTGTATGAGACTGTAAAATAAGAAAACAAAGCCAAAAAACGAGTAGAACTACCAAAAATCTGCTGCGCAGTTTTGTTATTATGTTACACGTGTATTAACTTAATGAAATTCTGTACAACATTACAACACTCGTTTGGATGATGGCAAAAAAGACAGTCTTAGTGGACTGTCTTTTTTAATGTTAGCACTAAGCTAACTATTTCTGAATCTCTTATAGAGGATTCATATTCACATTATACTATTATTACACGAAGCGAACCTCATTCATGTTTTAATACCCCTTATTACACAACAGTTGCATAAATAACTTATACTGACCACGCAGAACGCACAACAGACACGCAACAAACATCAAATCTCACGCGATATCTCGTCGAGTGGGAGATAAGGTTTTTATTTCGTTAATTATAATTTCTTTTTTGGCAAACTAGGAGCTACCTTTTACATCACTTAACGGAATTAAATCTTCCTTGAATTAATACAACGGACTTTAAGATAATTATCTTCATTTATTTTTTATTTCACAAACATCATCATCTCTGGTCTGGTGCACCCCAGTATTAGCTCGATCCATTTGACTGCGTGCAACGCAGAGCAGCTTGAATTGTCAGGGACCCAGTGCTCTGTGAACGGTTAGATCACTTGGCGTTGCGTAGAGATGTTGCTTCATTGTGTGTTTGCTACCACATTTATCACGAGGAGTGTTCTAAAGAGCTGTGTCACCTGTTTCCTGCCGCCGAATTCGACCCTCGCACGACACGGCACAAATTAAGATATTATCCCACAATCTGTATGTGTGGTGGACCTCCACACTGCGGTTTTCAAGAAGCTTTCTTCGACGTACTACAAAGCTTTGGAATCAGCTTCCTTGTGCGGTGTTTCCGGGACGATACGACATGGATACCTCAAAAAAAGCGCATACACTTTGCTCAAAGGCCGGCAACGCTCCTGTGTGTGTGCATTGGTGATCACTTGACACCGTGTGACCCCAACCCCCTTTTCCATAACAAAAAATATGAAGCCGATCTAAGTTCAAGAACCGGAACACCAATAGCAATAATACTATTAATATCACTCGCCTTAGCACCGGATTTGTCCTGGCGCGCAGGGCTTGCTACACAAACGAGACCCATAGTTCAAAATATAACTTAAATGATAGCGACGAGGTCTGCCATCCGCCGCGCCATGTCTCACCAGAGCGCGGAAAGATTAGCCAAATTAAATGTTCGGGGAGAAATTATCGACATGATGGATGAAGCTTATGATATGATGGATTAAAAACGTATTGATATTTTTTTAGTAAGTAAGCGAAAAGGCTGTTCAAGCAACCAAATCTGGAGTATACCATTTTAAATATTACTTTTTTACGACGAAATTCCTATAGAGACGGCTTCTTAAGTGTTGACAATAAATATCAAAATAAAACCTTTAAATATTAAATCATTTGAAACGAATATTCTCACAACATCCAACATATAAATGAATGCTTGAGTGTTTATTAATGTGAACATTAATTATGATGATGTATTGATATTAATTACAAGGCCCGACTGCGATGGGTCAATACAGTGTTGTAGTCAGAAATAAGTTCCGGCTCCGACAGTAATAATAATAATAATAAAACTTTATTTCAAGTATACTTATGTTAATTGTTAGTAATACAGCAAACCTATTTTCTATGTTAGTACTTATCTTAAACCTATTACTAATTAAGTTACAGACCCGTGTCACCGCTGCGCCATTCCGTTAGAAATACTGCAGCAATGACCCAAATATCTGCAATCCAACCTACTCGCAATCATCTTTAGAATGCTGTTGGTACTGCCCCACACTCTGCTCACCAGGAATCCACATCTTTTGCGTATAGTCGCATAAAAAATGTCGACCCGTGCTTCCGCGAACATCCCTGATGCGCTACAAAATCGGGGCAGCCCAATCAGCACCCTGAAAGCATTGTTATATTGAACACGAAGCGCGTTGTAGGATTTTTGAGTGTATATGGCCCACAAGTTGCACGTGTAGAAAGTTGTACAAAAGGCTCTGAACAGCGTAATCTTGACGCTGTTTGAGCAACGCACGAATCTGCGAGCCAGCATATTTTGCTCTCACCGTCACCGTGTAGTCCCTGAGGTCGGAAGTCAACATATGACCAAGATATTTAAACGTAGATACTCTCTCCAACGCTGTACCATTGAGAATTACAGGTGGTACTTTATTTGGTGTTTTACCCCTGCCTCAATGACCATCACTTTACTTTTTCTAGCGTTATAGATAAGACCATGTCCTCCCACATAAGCCTCACATATGGCCATCAGTTGTCTGAGACCACAAATAGACGCAATCAGCAGCACCATGTCGTCTGCGTAGCTTATATTGTTGACACAAGTTCCGTCTATGAAGCTGTCGAACCTGGTGCTACTGAGCTCGCCAATCAAATCATTTACATATAAGGTGTGCATTGTAGTCCCCAAGTATGTATATGTAGTTTTCGCCATAACTGTCAATAATAGGACTTACCGAATTTAGTACGTCCGTAAAATCCATAAGGTATGCAAGTGAAACCGTAGGCATATATACACTCATCACTACGAACGATTGCTCTCGTAACACTACTTTGATAGCGCAAATACGCGGGTTATTACACTGAATATCGGACACATTTTGAAAAACACTACGCTTCCACAACAGCGCAACGCCTCCGTATGGTCTCCCACGTAGAATACCAGTAGACGTGTCTATCGCAAATACTCCTGTGGAGCTGAAGTCCTCGCTTATTGTGTCAAGGAAACAAAGCTCCTCTTTGAGCAACCAGCATTCTTGTTAAGCGATAAAATGTGAGGATTTACATAGCTCACGAATACATTGTGCAGAATGCTTTATCTTACAATTAAATGAAACAAATTTACATGTTATATTTATATCCATTAACAATAGGCAAGTTTCTCAGCGCCACCTGTGTGATAGGTGTTTCATTTGATTTTAATTTGGGTTTAAGCTTAAAGTGCACAAACCGTCGAAAAGTAATTCCCTGTGGCTATAGATTCTCATCAAAGTACAACAGTGAGACGAGACACAACGCGTTTCAATTTCAAGTTTCTACCAATTTTTTAATGTTCGTTTAGCAAAGGAAAACTGATCCCACTATCAAAAATGTCATCCATGCGAATTTGAAATAATTCTGTTTCATCATTATAACATGCTACCGACCAAGTGATTTATGGGCATTATATGCCACACAGTTTTAAATAATGCTCTATATCACTGGGCAATATTATAACATCTGTATTAGTGCGTGCGTAGGAATATCGCAAATCGGTAATGGCGAAATTTAGACAGACATACCTGAGATTTCGAGGAGAGATGGTTTGCAGCTGGGGGCCCCCGCTAATCCTCTCGGAACTCCTGGTGCTAAAGTGGGTGTTAGTGTCCTCTCGGCGTTTTTAGAAATGATTTATGAGATACGTTACACATTGAACTTGATGCGATGCGATTAGGTCGTTGACCACTGATGAAGATTAAAAAATTATATTATATGTGTAAATGCGTGCAAACTGTGCAGAGACTGGCCTAAGATTAGCCACTCAGAGTTGTTTGCCATAACAAAAATTACATCAAAGAGAATATACAATTGCAGCGCATGCAACAACTAATAAAATAATTTAGTAATGGTTATGGTTTGTAAAGTGGCTTTGATCCAGTTCCCTGTTTCACTCCGACCAATGTGATCTATTGTGATAGCCACTGTTAACTATAGCTCACTGCTATCATTGATTATTTTCATGAATCTTATTGTCTTTTGCAGTGAGCTGACGTATCTCAAATGGTTGAAGAATTGGACTTCCCAAAGCAATGCTAAGGACCACATTCAGAGAGAATGTGTAGCGGGGTTTCATCTGCACTATTACAGAATCTACACGCTCTGCAATCTCTGAGACCCAAGATTGAGAGGTGTTTGTTTAATCTGCAGTGCCCCGTTAATGTCCTGGTTAATATGCGTAAATTTTCTCTGCTTAGCCCTAGTGCCTCATTTATAATTTAGTTAATAAGGCTCCATTAAATACAATCATTTACTAAGTGGAGTTAAGGAGGTGATAGAACCGGTGGAATCTGCTATATTTCTTGGCATAACTCTAGATTCCAAATTACAATAGGGCCCCCATATTGAAGGATTGGCGAACACTCTTAGTTCTGCAGCATACGCGGTTAAAAAGATGAGAAAATTAATTGACATACATACGGCGCGACTAGTATACTTTAGTTATTTCCATAGTATTATGTCCTATGGTATATTGCTATGGGGCAACGCTACCGATATTAATACAATATTTGTGCTGCAGAAGAGGGCTATTCGCGCTATTTATAACCTAGGTCCTAAAGAATCATTGAGAGCAAAATTCAAAGAAATTAACATATGGACTGTTGCTTCTCAATATATTCTTGATAATGTTCATAGGCACATAAGTGAATTTGCCAGAAACTGTCATAACCATAATGTTAACACCAGGAACAGACATAAACTTATGATGCCTACTACTCGGCTAAGTCGAGTTAGTAAGTCTTTTGTCGGGCGATGTATATGCTTTTACAACAAGATCCCAGAAAAGGTTCAAAACAAAAGTATAACGTTATTCAAAAGAATTGTTAAAAAAAGTTTGTGTGGTAAAGGTTACTATAACATAAATGACTTTCTTAATGATACCACAGATTGGGAATGGCGTGACCGCCCTCAGGCTATTAAATAATAAGTTTAATTGTAGAATATTACTTTGTAAACATATTTATTCGATGAAAAAAAAAAGCCCGCTGAGTTTGTTGCGCCCATTCTTCTCAGGTCTGAGGCATTCATTTTGGAATGGGTGGTAGTTTTTTTGAATTTCAATAAGTGATGTCACATCCTATTTTGAATAAAAATATTTGAATTTGAATTTGAATTTAATCATATAAATAATATGACAGAACGTTGACATAGTACAGACTTAATTATAAGACCAGTAGGGTATATTAGTATATCATATAAAATGCTTAATAAGGCTCCGATCGATTAAGTACGGCGACATCAGGGCAATTTTAAAAATGACTAAAAAATGAAACTGCGAACTGCGCACCAATTACTCGTTACGTAGCAATATTGATAAGTCGATTAAGTTACCCAATTTATCAATTCATATTTCCCGGGCATTTTATAAAGTGCCCCGATTAATCACTCGGTCATAACATACGATACTCAATACTCGAGCGAATATTTTAACGAAGAGAATTGAAAATGAAAATATAGTGTGTAAATAGTAAAGTGTTCAAGTAATATTAGTTCATTCATTTCAATATTTTAAATTTATTCCTTTTAAGAATGAATACATGAACTTAATAACTGCATTGATTTTTATTTATTATTTATCTCCTTAATAATCAGGAAGATTTACAGAAATTAACCTATTAATCGTTTTCTATCAATGTAGTCTTGATTACGTAATGATTATAAGATATTGGCACCTAAGCGATTTTCTTAGAAACTTTTTTAATTGTTTTGTTGACACCAGGAACAAACATAAATTTGTTATGCTTACTGTTCCGTTAAGTCGAGTAAGTAAGTCATTTGAAAATCCGTATTAGCTTATCCATTTACTAATGCTTGCTCCGAGAGTAGGTTATAATGTGTGATTGTCATTTGTTTTTACACTGTGGCTGTGGCACACATATATGAATATATGTTTCCGAGTCATGGATGTTTCTTTGTATTTATGTATGTTTATGTAAGGGTATTGTATTAAATATATCGTTGTCTTGTACCCATAGTACAGGCTACGCCTAGTTTGGGGCAAGACAATTTGTGTAAGAGTGTGTTAGTATTATTATTATTATATACACTTCTTTGGCGCAGTGTAATAATTCATTACTCCTCTTACAATAACTCGAGAAACTATTCCATGATTTTCACCGTAGCGTAAGTCAACAATAAAGTTGCCAGACTTTATCTGACATTTAGTGATGAAGCTTCATCTCGTATCTATAATCATATCCCAAAGGTAATAAGAGAGGTATCGTCAATTACTAATTTCTCATCTGAATTGAAAATATACCTCATTAAATTGTGCCCTGTACTTTCCCCGGGGCGTAAAAAGAATAGGGGAGTGCCAGGCCCAAGGGTGTCGGAAGAGGCGACTAAGGGCTTTTTAGAAGTGGGAGAGTCACGCTGCCATCTTATGACGTCAGCACAATCGGGCCAGACTCGTCCGGGCTAATTACCACACTCGCACAGAATACCGGCGTGAAGTAGCGGCCTAGTGCTGCTACGTTTCGAATAGGTTAGTATCGAGGTCCGGAGGCCATCCCCCCCCTCCTCCATAATATGACAGCGGTGCATAAAGAGACAGAGGCAAATATCTCGACCTAGCGATACGACATATTTAACGTACCCTTCCGTACCCTCCTCTAATTTTTTGCCTCATGCCGGGGTATGTGTGTACGTTAGGGGGGATATCTGCTGTCGCCGTCTCGGCATTTTGAGGGAGGGACCTGTCTACCCTCTGGCTCAGCGTAGATTTTGAGGACCGCGTCCGTATCTATGCGTGTGTCTACAGGTCCCAATGTGGTAAAACGCAGAAACGGATCACCTTATGGGATGCGTTCAAGCGGCAATTGACGACGTGCTTGTATAGATCCCCGCCGCAGAAATCATAGTCTTGGGTGATTTCAACGGGCACAATGCCGAATGGTTTGGATCACGTACCACAGAGCTGTGCACAATTTTGCATTGGCGTATGGTCTGTTCCAATTGGTTGAGTCGCCAACGCGGCTCCCGGATGTGGATAGCCACATGCCGTCCATATTAGATCTTCTGCTGACTACACATCCCGATAGTTACCAGGTCTCTGTCGACGCCCCTCTCGGAACGTGCATCTGACCATTGCCTGGTCAGGAGTGTAGTGCCTATCCGACGCCAACGTCACAGACCACCAGCGACCCGCCGCGTTGGCACAACACGTCAGCAAATTGGCATATGATGCATTCCTTATTTGCATCGTACCCTTGGGTGAAGGTTTGTTTCCCTTCGGATGATCCTAGTGCCTGCGCCGTTGCAGTAGCTGATGTGTTGTAGTAGGGCATGGATATTTTTATACCGAGCTCTGGGAGGTCACAGCCCTGGTTCGATGCGTCAGTTAAAGCGGCATCTGACTGCAAAAAACATCCGTATCGAACTTGGGTTGCGGCGCTGGGCTCAAAGGATCCGAACTGCAGAGTTATGAAGAGGAAATATAACCGTGCCTCCAGATTTTTTAAGCGGCAAATCGCCAGTGCGAAATCGAAGCAAATTGTGAAAATCAGTGAGCAGCTTTCCAGTTACCCGACCGGAACACGCAAGTTCTGGTCGTTGTCGAAAGCTGCTCATGGTAACTTCAACCAGCCGTCCATGCCGCCGTTGCACATGAGGAATGACACCCTGGCCCATACGGCAAAAGAGAAAGCCGATCTCCTCTGCAGTCTTTTTGCCTCCAACTCGACTCTTGACGACAACGGAAATACACCGCCGACCATCCCGCGGTGTCAGAGCTCCATGCCTGAAGTACAGTTCAGACAGAAAACTGTTCGGCGAGCTCTGTTTTCGTTGGACGTCAGAAAGTCGAGCGGGCTACATGGCATTTCTCCAATCGTGCTTAGAACGTGTGAGTTGACACCGTTGCTAACGCGTTTATTGCGGCACTCTTATTCTAAAGGTGAAGTCCCTGTGTCATGGAAGTAAGCCCTTGGATCCGGTAAACTACAGGCCTATTGCTATTACCTCCCTGCTCTCCAAAATCATTAACCGCCAGCTCTTGGTATCTTGAGGGTCACCAGTTGATCAACGACCGGCAGTACGGATTTCACTATGGTCCGTCGACTGACGATCTTCTGGTATACCTAAAATATAGATGGGCGGCGGCTATTGAAAGCAAGGGGGAAGGCCTGGCAGTTAGCCTGGATAAAGCGAAGGCCTTTGATCGTGTATGGCACTAGGCGCTCCTCTCAAAACTTCCATCATTTGGGCTTCCCGAGAGCTTATGGAAGTGGACCTCCAGGTTCCTCACTGGGCGCAGCACACAGGTCGTTGTCAACGGTTATTGCTCGAATCCCAAGCCCGTGAACGCTGGAGTGCCCCAAGGCTGTGTGCTATCTCCCACGCAACATACATTGCTATGCAGACGACAGGACTGATGGCGTGTACAGGGGTCATGCAGGTTTCTCTCGGGAAATCGTCGACCAGTGCCGGGAGAAACTTGTGTCTTCTATCGAGTCCTCTCTTGAGAAGGTCGCGGAATGGGGTAAATTGAACCTTGTCCAATTTAACCCGATGATGGTGATAAGCTGTATATACAGTTACTTGTCCTCCTGTTCCATAAAAAAAAATATGATATTATCACCGGACGCGAAACCTGGGAACATTGCTTGAAACAAAATGCGTATCGGCGTAATAGTTCCTTTTGTTGATTGGCTTATAAAAGTTAGGAAAAGTCACATTGAAATGATATTGGTCGGTTCTTATCTCAAAAATAGAAGAATCTACAAAATCATTTAAATATATTGTTAAATTTATACCTACAAAAACATTATGGTTGTAATCCTTGCTATTAGTGCCCTCTGTGGCATTATTGTAAGTGGTTGAGTTTGAAATTAAACAGTAGGTTAGTTGTACGACTTGTTCGAGAACATAATTTATTACTTGTACTTATTTACAATAAAAACTGTGTACTGTTATTAGTAAAATTTAAGTAAATGTAGATCCAATTTTAGGTAAACACAAAAAGTATCCTTATTAAATCGTACGAAAATAAAAACTCAAACCAGCCATTTATGACTTTACGAAACGTACTGTAATATATTTATCCTAACATTTACCTTTTATCCTTCCCAGAATATGACAATATAGTATAAAAATATTTAAATGATAAAATATATGCGTACGAAACACCGTGGAATAAACGCACACAAAACAGATAATTTATACGTAAACGTAGCAGTCACGTAGCAGTCTCGTAGCCAAACTACGTATTGCTACGACCTCGCGGCGTTCCCTTAGTCGCAATATTATGTATCGTAGGAACAGAGATAAAGAATACAATCAAAATATAACTGCCAGCAATTCCGAATTGTATTGAATTGTTAAGAAAATCCTTTTACAATTGATTATGCAGAGTAACTTATACAATAGGAGTACATCGATGCATGGAATGATCTGATATGTCTCTTTTTTAAATACCTTGTCTGACCATAAGTTTTGTAATAAATAAAAATGCATTTTTTAATTATTAAATTATTGAAGTCTAAGCAATAATTCAATAAAAATAATTCTATTACAATATTGAGGCTTTCAAGCTGTGTGGCCACCAATCTATGGATACGGGTTTATCTTTGTTTCTAGATCGTTGTCTGTTTCTATGGGAAATGCTTGCTTTAGAGTATTTTTAAGTGACTCGATGTCAGCGTGTCGTTTACAGTAGGCCATATCTGCTAAGACTAATCATAATTTGCAATTCAAGAAGTTCAGATCTGTGTTAGACGAGGGCCAGTCTTCAACTCTTATAGAGTCCGGAGCTTTGACTTCAAGCCAAGCTTGAGTTCTTCGTGCGTTGTGACCAGGTTCAAGACTGAACGGAAGCTGGAAGGTCCAAGGTACATTTTACAAAAGCGTATTGATAAGAGGTATCATCAAGGTTTTTTATACACAAAGACACTGGCATCAATATGAGACATAAGCTCATATTTTGGTACCTTTATCACGTAGTGTTGTTGTAAGCTATCACACTCGCACTTTCATTACGCGTGTTTTATTCTCATCCGTCATCATCAGATGTTTATTACCAAACTCCTCCGAAACGGCTAAACCGATTTGTATGAAATTTTGTGGGCATATAATATAGGTTTTAGAATCGGCCAACATCTATTTGTCATACCCCTAAATGATAAGGGTGAGCCCTAACTTTTTTTTTACAAAATTATTTTAATTGTATTATTATTCAGCATAAAAAAACATACAACTTCAAATTTTCACCGGTATTACGCCCCGGGGAATTGATCATAGGATCAACACCTGTTTTTGTATCGCGATTTTTATATTATTCTGTTCCATCCACAGATCCGCAATTGCGTTGCAAGATGGCAATAGAATACAATAATTGTAGTACGATAAATTTTATGTACGATATATTTCGTAGGTCTGAGAATCGGTCGTCATCTATTTCTTATACCCCAAAAATTTAAATTACTGATTTTTTTTATTACCTTAATTGGCAATACAACGTTTGCTGGATCATCATTAATACCAACATAGCACTAAGCAATATCCTGACCAACTAGATGTTTGACATTGGTATATAATGTGTTGCTCAAAGCACATTACTATTTTTTTTATGGAATAGGAGGACAAACGAGCACCTGGTGTTAAGTGATCACCGCCGCCCACATTCTCTTTAAGGAAGGAATGTACGCACTGTTTTTGAAGGTACCCATGTCGTATCGTTCCGGAAACACCGCACAAGGAAGCTCATTCCACATCTTTGTAGGACGAGGAAGAAAGCTCCTTGAAAACCGCACTGTGGAGGATCAGACACATCCAGATGGTGGGGATGATATCTATATCGATATATATACAAGAAATACTCTGGAACATCCGACACGTCCGTCATAACGGAACAATCATAACATTTAATCACAAAAGCCATAACAACTCTATGGTCGTCATTGCATTCAGAAACACTCCACTTTACATTTGGTTCACTTTAAAATTCATCATTTATTCAAAGTGAAACAAAAACTTGTGAATCTAAAGTGAAAGCTTAATTACTTTGTAAGCTCGCCCGTTTGTGAAGCGAGCTCCTACCTAAATACTGGAATGAGATTTCGAGCTTTTGTTTACATCAGCTGTGTGCACAAGCATTCATTGAAAATATACTAACCGATATATATTAAAATGTTACATTATTGTTTTATTCGACAAAATTAAACTCTAGATAATCTTATGGTATTTATTTGCTAGACACTCAAAAGGTGGAATAACAACTGTGAAAATTAAACTATAGACTGGTAGTGAATTAACTGACATCAAAAGTATTCAAATGGAATCAATTTTGAAAAAATAATAATAATACAATAATGTTTTTATGACCTTTGATTGTTATAAAGATCACTTTTATTTAATGTTAACTAAAATATAAGTAGTATGATAATTTGGTAAAGTAACATTAATTTGTGTAACGGTTCGACTTTATCTTCAAATATTACCATTTAATTATTTATTAATTAAATTCCAGAAGTGAGAGATCGTCATAAGCCCGAAGACGTCCACTGCTGGATAAAGGCCTCCCCCAAAGATCTCCACGACGATCGGTCCTGCGATGCTCTCATCCAACGTATTCAGGCGATTTTGACCAGATCGTTGGTTCATCTTGTGGGGGCCTACCAACACTTCGTCTTCCGGTATCAGTGTATAAAGTGAGGGATATCACTTTGAAAATACTCAATGGTTAGTAAATTTGGATTATAGATACCGAGTTAGTTTAGACACAAGATGATATTCATGACCTACTCGCAGTACACAATACATTTACTTGACTGGCTCGTCTCAACGGATACAGAGCCCCAGTATTGTTACCGTCAGTTGACCAACAACAAGTGGAGTTTACCAGTGGGAGGCTCCTTTGCACAGGATGCCGGCTTGATTATGGGTACCACAACGGCGCCTATTTCTGCCGTGAATCAGTAATGTGTAAGCATTACTGTGTTTGTGTTTCAGTCCGATGGACGCCGTAGCTAATGAAATTACTTGGCAAATGAGACTTGACATCTTATGTCTCAAGGTGATGAGCGCAGTTGTAGTGGTGCTCTGAATTTTTGGGTTTTTCAATAATCTTGAGCGGCACTGCATTATAATGGGCAGGGCGTATCAATTATCATCAGCTGAACATCCTGCTCGTCTCGTCCCTTATTTTCATAAAAGAAAAAAGAAAGATGAGCTACTCGCAGTATTCAATACTTACACACTTCACTGGCTCGCCTCGACTCATACAGAACCCCAGTATTGTTACCACCAGTTCACCGATAAGAAATAGTAGATTGTTAACTGAGGGTCGAAAGAATCAATTCCCGAGGTATTTAGACTCCCGAGCGCAACGAGTGCGGCTATAGTCCGAGTAGAAATTGATTCTTTTACCCGTGTTAAACACTCTGCTTTTCATTTCGAATACTAGTTTTTTATCTAAACTATTTATTGATAATATATATTAATATTAGTAGTACCTATTTAAAATTGTCAACTTAGGACAATTTATGTCGACTTTGTAAATTTTAAATATGGAACTCACCGCGTAATTGTTGCAGCTTATTCCGCTCAAAGAAGTTTGCGCTAAGTTCACACTGGCTGTTTAGAAAGTCACATGGCCGCAGCATTTTTTCAAATAGTTTTTTTTTACATAAAATTCTTCACAGTTGACAGCAGTTCTATTTTTAAAGTTCATTCCGGCCCTTAGGTGCGAAGTTATTTGTATGAGTTTTCCCTCTCTATGGAGGGAAGCAGCACTTTCCACCCAATAATCAGATCAAAACAACATTACTTTCCGAGTATGGAAAATGAAAAGTAACTTGCACTCATCAAAATAACGTGCAGGTTAATGATAATACAATAACCTGTACAGGTCTCCAGGTTTCTGCTTCCTGTATGAATCTTTCAAAATAAGTTAATGCAACTTGAAATTTGAAAGTTGTTAGTGCAGCTTGAAATTTGAAAATTGTTTTCACAAGTAATTTAATTATAAAGTTGCCGAGTTAAGTTTTCAGCTTTATGTAAATTTTGTGGCCGCGGTTCAGTTAGTACGCTTGGCTGGCGCTCCAGTGAGCAACCCTGGCAAAACATAAATATAACAACGGTGCTCATAACTTTGGCAGATTTTACTTAATTGAGAATAACTGTCATTGAAATAAATGATAAAAGTAATCTAATATATAACCGCGACACGAGATGGCGGTGTTTGTAGTTAAACTCCTCCGAAACGGCTTGACCGATTCTCATGAAATTTTGAGTACATATTGGGTAGGTCTGAGAATCGGACAACATCTATTTTTCATCCCCCTAAATGTTAAGGGTGGACAGTCCACCCCTAATTTATTTTTATTTTTTGATAAATTATTTATATTTTTTTTATGATACAACTTTAAAATCTACGATAAACACTTATTTTTGTATCGTGATTTTTATATTATTCTGTAACATCCACAGATCCGCAATAGGGTTGCGAGATGGCAAAGGATTTTTTTATTTATTACTTTATATGGCAATACAACGTTTGCTGGCTCAGCTATAGCGAAAAACATCTCTTACAGAGATAAAGAAAGATATAAAAGTTAAGTAAGCGTATCGATTGTTGCTGTAACCTACTTTTATTGACAAGTCGTAAAAAGTCAGCCACACTTGGCATAAGCTCCTTAATACAAAATAATGCTGTGAGTAATAAATACGTTCTAAATATTTACTATTGAAATGTACAATAATTTTCAGCACTATTCCTATAACTAAGACCACACTCATGTACTGAACAATGAACCATTGTTGAATACAATCATATTTACTAAAACTAAAGTCCACAATTTTGACAAAATAGTCGTAATTATATTGAAAATTTGTCTTTTGTTCCATTATTAATATACAAAGTGTAGAAAAAACGTGTGTTTATTGATAATTTACATTATTTTCGTGACTTGTTTTTGACTTAAATATGTTCGCTGGTTCTTCAATCAAATTTATCTATATTATTATCGATATATTTTCTAAATCGATATACCATCTAAAATCTGAACGGTTTGGTCGTAGTAAAAGTAATATTATCATTTTAAATAATATATATATTTTTTAATTATTCGTTTCAAAGGCGATTGTCACATATTTTTTCGAATTATGAATAAAAAAACCTCTTTGCAAACAAATTAAATATATATATATATTTGATGAATCAGACAAAGTTTCCGATTACTTTTGTTATGTTAAATTTGAAAATAGGTCTATGATTATAAATTCACCAGGGAAATTAAGTCTGGGTTCTTAATAAAATTTACTAAAGTGGATTTATGTCGATTCAATTGAAAAAAAAGAAGTCTTTTACGTTAATTATCTCTTTACAAGTTATCTCAGGATCACCTCGAAACATTTTTCAGTGGTGTAAGATCTCGTGGTGGATTTATCAATAACCCGACACTTAGAAGTTTTATATCAGCTTACAAGCGCTTGCTTTATTATACTTAAATAAAAGTTTCAGAAAGTGGCAACTGTGTGGCTTTAAAATACATTAAAACAATTTAATATAATACAAAATTGACCACCGAACAACAAAAAAATACAACTCTTAAATTTAATAAAATATCAAAGAAGTTTTTCGAATCCGACGAAACTGAGAAAGAAAACGATTTTGGTCATTTATATTTACTTAAAGATGAAGAGCTTTTATTTAACACTGATGATACACAAATGATTTAATTTTTCTCTAGTGTTAAATCATCAGTATTTGTTTCTAAAACAATTCGACACGTGTTTCGCCTCTACACGAGGCATCCTCAGGACGTGTTGTCTCGCCATAATCTGGCATGAGACTGAATCAAATGAGCCGGAAGCCGCTCTTTTATGACCTCGTCCTATGAAATGACGCGCTGTGATTGGTCAGCTGTTGTGACGTATTACCCCCGGAAGAGACACGTAACAAAGGTGATGGGACTAAATTTGTTTGTTCATTCAACAATGTAAACATGTTATTTTTGTGTTACATTATTTATTTACTGGTGATACAGCCGTGAGTATAAAGCCGTCTTCTTATTAAAAAAACTTAAATCATCTTAGTACTCCAGTATTATATATAAACCAAAGACACTTCTCGTCTAAGTCCGAAGACTATTTGTATATGTATGCAGTAATAAACAGAATTGGATTTTTTTTTAGTAATATTCAATTTGTTTTGACTCTTTTATCCTATATATATAAGAAATGTGTACGTGTAATATTATGAGTTATTCCTTAATACATAAGCACTTAATATTACTAGAAATCAAAGAGGATGTAAATACTACGTACTACTAGGTATCTTGATGTCTAAAATTAATAAAATGCATTATTTTTTCCTTCAATTCAGGTAGGTATGTGTTCGAAATGTATAGTTAATTTTATTCATTTCTCTTTAATTTCAATAAGTATTGTATAAACACTTTTTCGATGTACTTAGCATTGTATGTGATATAATATAATAATAATATAATATAATATTGACACACTTTTTACACAAATTATCTTGCCCCAAATTAAGCATACGAGTATATAGCCTGTGTTATGGGTTACAAGACAACGATATATTTAATACAATATACTTACTTAAACATACATAAATTCATATAAACATACATAAATACATTTTAACATCCATGACTCGGAAACAAACATCCATATTCATCATATTATAAATGATTGCACCTTACATAATGCATATATCATCTATGAATCTGAAAGTCACTGTCAGCAAGCGCGCGATCTAATTACCGAAATCATGTCATTTCGAGAACCAATCACGTAACAAGCTTGGTCATGCGATAATTGAATCATTTACAAAACCGCGTAACTGGCAAAGGACATCCTAATACCGAACCAGATGTAATACATATTTTTTTTTTCTTTTATTTGGAAAACAAACAGTTAAATATTTTACATAGTTTTAGCCTTAATTTCCAAAAATACAATAAGCCAGCAAAGTTTTCACAAACGTGTAGATTCATAATTGCTAGATTAATTACTCGATCGGGTACAACTAGGCTCGCATACAACACTAAAGTTATAGATAAAAGTAAGGGTTGCAGCTGCAATTAGGGAACGAGTTAGACACATTTCCTGATCTCAGATACAAACCTCCCGTACTTTTGAAAGAAAATATCAATTTGTTGGTATTTATTGTTATAACTATCGCATGACCTTTGGAGAAATTTATTTCTGCAGTAGTTACTATTAACTCGTGGAAGATGAAATTTGTACTGCTGCCGACAATTTCACTTTAAAGGTTTTCGTGCTATATATTTGATTTTGTTCAATAAATAAGGACTATCGATCAACCCAATTATAATATATAAAAAAAAAATATTTCTGATGACAGTCATTATTTTATGCATTGACAGCTTACAGCTGTATTGTGTGTCTTTTTACACCAATAACGAACAGTAGATTGTATGACAAGTCTGCTTCCATAATTTATAATCGTTCACTGTTATTTGTAACCTAGTACTATGTAAACATTTATAGTACTTTAGTTTTACGTTTAGTTGTATGGAAGCACTGTGAGGTGCACTTGTCGCCACATGGCACGTGTGGTGATCACCGGCTGTAGTGTGTCGGTCACATCATTCAGTACCCTAGACACTCAAAGTCTCGTGCCAGAGTTTGGTGAGTAAACATCTGCTGAGGACGCCTCGTGTAGAGGCGAAACATGTGTTGAATTGTTAAAAGACAAATATTGGAGGAATTAACACTAAAGAAAACTCAAAACATTTGGATAATTATGGATTTCCACAAAGTAACATCTACTTCAATAAAAATACTCTACGACATGTTAAAAAATCACCAGAAACATTATACTCATGATGCATATTGATTATTAAATGCTAACCGTACTTGTTAAAAATGGTGTTATAGAGGAAGAGAGAGAGACATCTCATTCCGAAACATTCATTCGCCTGCACATATAATGTGACCGAGTAGTCACGAGTGACTCACGTATGACGGAAAGTCTATGGGGGGGGGACTCACACACTTACCTACGAGAACACACTGTGGAACACACAGCCTGAAGTTAATTGTTTGCACTTAAAAATGGAAATATACTTTAAAATATATGAACCATCAGTCGAACATTCCTAGGTCCGAGTGCTACTGCCAGGAGATCGTTTGTGTGGCGACTACGATCCATAAAACAGCACAAGCGATATAACAATGTAAGCCTAATGAACGTATTTCACAAAGTTGGTAACAAAGTTAATTAGGCACGTGGATCTACCCGGGCTGTAAATGTTGACGAGAAACTTCTGCGGAGAATATTAACTTTCCCTTCGTGATCGGCGCGGCGATACAAATTAGAATTAGGGTGCAAACCAAGGCTTTTTCTATACTAACATTATAAAGAGATAAAGTGTATGAGTTTGAGAGATTACTGAAATAAAATATTATTTGAAAATATGTTGCCAATAGAAAGCCACATTATTTGAAAGTGTCATAGGCCATACAGCCTGCAAAATAAAAAGACGTTTTCATAGAAGTCAGATTTACAAAGTAAGTTTCCGGGACAGGAAAACACGCCGGCAATGCTCCTGTGATTTGCAAGAAAATGCGGCGGTAATCACTTAACACCAGGTACGCTCGTTTGTCCTCCTTTCCCATAAAAAAAAGTCAGAGAAAATACGGTACCATGAAAACGTTTCTCACCCATGCTGCCTTAACGATGAGAGGTATATGATCGTATTGTATAATAAACTACTAATTCAGAAAAGTGGAGTTTTAATAATATTAATAATAAGCCTTTATTGATTCCAACAATCTTCGAATACACAATATTATCTTAAGACTACGCGTATAATATAAAAGTTATGTTATTGGAATCCCACTCTGGGCTTAGGTCTCCTCCAGCTTACTCCACGTATCCCTATTATTGCTTTACCTCTCAATTCCAATTCTTTTCCTGCCATTGTTATTATTTCATCTACCCATCTGTTTCCTGCGCAGCCCCTTTTTCTTTTGCCAGATGATCCTTCCCAAATTGTCGTTTCTACTGTCCATGTATCTCGCCACATTCGCCTGCTCAGCGCCACTTTTGTGTTACACTCAAAGAGCATCTATTAGTTATTTCCTTTTCCTAACGCTGTATATAACTTCTAACTGTATATATATATATATAACTTGTTATTGTAATAAAACTCCTTATCTTTTGAATTTTTCTTATTTTCAACAGAATCCTTTCCATCGCTTTCTAGCAGGTCGCTAGATTTGATCTTATTTTCGGAGTTATAATAAGAGGTGAAAAAAGAAATATTAAGGGGACCCTTATCATTTAGGGGTATGAAAAACAGATGTTGGCCGATTCATACAAATCGGTATAGCTGTTTCGGAGGAGTTTGGTAACAAACAATATAACACGAGAATTATAAGATAGATATAAAAACTGAATTATTCACCCCCGTGGATTATTACCACGTGATTTTCACCAAATAATTGATGTTACAATTGAGTTTAACCTTCCATCCAATTGTTTAAAAAGAACTTCAATTTCTTTTAAAACTGATCTCTGTTGCCAAAATCTAAATATTTCTGGACTCAACATTAGGAATCTAAGCTCCCAACATTTATTATTCCGTCCTTGTTCGACCCTCGGACGCTCTAATCATTATTAATGTAACGTTTCCTAATTCGGGTCTTTTTGCAATATTGTGGGTGATGTTATACATACTGATACCCAAGCAAAGACTAACCCCAAAATTATACTAAAGACTATAATGTATACTAATATTATATTAATAAAGGATTGTTTTTTATTTTTATAAATAAGTAACAGTTTGTAAGTTTGAATTTAGGTTTTGTTCATATAAATTCAAAATATCTTTCGTGTTCTGGCTTCGTTTTCTGTCGGCTGGTAGACTAGCCTATTTACATTTTTCTGATATAAAAAAGTTCAGCTTTAATAAGAATCAGTAACAAGCCCAGTGTCACGCGTCAGTGTCAAGGTATTTACGCGTTATTTTCCGCAACTCAATGTGTACTGTGCGCTTATTTTGCATGAAAACACCCCGAGTTGAAGCCCTTGTAAGCCCAGTACCAGTTGGTAAATTGTACACATAACCTTTGAATATATCTATACAGATGTAAGAGCGAGAATCGAACCGTTGCCTTCTGGATGGAGCAACGACACTAAACTTTACGCCACCGAGGCTGTCGATTTTCTGATATTATCTAACACGTACATGAGCGGCGGCTATCGAAGGCAATGCAGAAGGTCACCGTGTCAAATACAGTTGATAACACAGTGAAGCTACGTCTCTCCTCAACCGCAAGTGATCGAGCCATTGGCAGAGCACTGGATCATCGATTACTCGAGCACCTCACCGTTACATGCGGTCAAAAGACTTTACATGACAAGACTGGATTGCCTCAGATCAGAGATGAAAGCAATACTCCATATGTGGCTAGACCTGGGCTTGAGCCCTATAATGTGGCCTTGATCTATTTCTGACCCACAGTATCTTCGAGGTCAGTTTGTATTAGCTATCCATATGAGCGTGGAATTTGCAATCGCAAGGCTTTAAGCTCCCTTCCTCTTTTTGTTGATGATCAAACTCCGAAAAATGATACGGATTTTTATTTATTATTATATATTTATTTTTATATCTATTGTTTTGGAATAGTGTTTTTGAAGTCGGCTGTTTTTTTGTTATTTTTTTTTTTATTTTATGATTTTTAGTGAATTTGAAGTACACTTACTAATAATTTGTCTAAATATGTGTAGATATACTATAGCATAAAAAAGATTCGGCCGAGTATCGTTAATTTGCTCCTAATAATTGAAGAGTTCCGTTACTTTGTCATGGATTCCGTAATCAGAACCTAACCAAACACTCACCAAACTATATTTGAAGTATATCCTTTCCAATTCATGGTAAACCACTGAACCCATTTTACGCTTAAAGGCGTAAAAGCGTAACAAACAAATTTACAGACACATTTATAATATTAATAGGGATATATATACATACATATGTACATATATCTAATTTTATCTATAAAATGCGTCAAGCCAATGTGTGCCACGACTCCCACAACACTCCTCCCCACCTCTTGGCCCCTGCTGCTGTTCTTCTACTTGAACACACAAATGAAACCGAGACAGACACGGTTAACCCTCTCGAGGAAACACTCGCGTTGTCGACTAATACCGTTAGCGAATCTACGGAAAGTAATTATCAGGCTTGATGACTCAGCAATGTGTCCCAACTACCCCCTCCTCCCCCGAACACACCCGGCAACTCCCCCAGCCGCCCACTCACCCACTACAGCCCCTCACACACTTTTGATCTTAAAACAGTATGACACAGAAGGTTTTCGCATAAAACTCGATTGTTAGAGCTTTCATCTCCAACAGAATTTCGTAGTGAGAGTTCTCTCGGCTTTCTGTCTATCATCGTCTCCTTGTGTTTGTTTACCCTCACACAGTCACACACTAACTTTAATGTTGTGAAGAGTTGCGTACCGGTAGATATTCCTCTTACATGACTAACTGATGATTTGTATTGAAAACTTGGAACATTTTATTGTAAGATAAAATGTATTTGTTAAATCGAAGCTACTACACACGATTTCTGACGGACCTGGACTAAATAGCTAAAAAACCAAAACATAATAAGACAACACATGTTCATAAAAAATTACATACATTTTTGATGAATAGTGATTATCACTACATACCTATTATAAAACAAAGTCCTCCACCGCGTCTGTCTGTCTGTCTGTTCGTGATAAGCTCAAAAACTACTGTTCCTATCTTCACAAACAGCGTGAAGATAGATGGGTGGTTCAGAAGAAGGTTTTAGTATATAATATATTGTTGGAGATGTTGGAAAAAATAAGCCGTCTTAGCTTTGAACGAATCGCTGTCTACACCCTATGAGATATAACAAAATAATGTATGGTGGAATTGTGTAACTTATATAGGTCTACAGAAAAGTCTGTGTTGGCATATGTCTATCTCTTAAAGATAACAAACTCTACCCATTTTAATATTTTTTTAAATTGGCAATTATAATGCGATAATGTAAAAGCCGATTGTACAAATACGATATTAATCCTTATTATTTTCTATTAGAAGAACAGCTCATGTCGGGTCAGCTAGTCACGAAATACGCACAAGAGGTAGAAATAGACATGTTGTTCAAACTTTCACATTCCATAAAACTTGTCACTTATTCATGGGGAAATGAATAAATTCCCACATCATGTAACTGAACTCCCATTATATACATTTAAGTTTCAAATTAAAGAAATTTTAATAAATAAAGTGTATTACATAGTAAGGAATATATACTTGAAGACGATAGATATGCATGGATACTATGAAAACTCTAAAACGATAAAACTTGCCGAGATTCTTGCCGATTATTCTCAAAACAAGGACTCTTGTTCTTCTATTCAACCGATACCATGAAACTTTCATAAGTGTACAAATTGGACCTAAATTTACAAAGAAATTTCTTTTCATAAAAAAACTGTACTGCTCCTTGAGAAGGAGGCTTTAAGGAGAGTGTTGTTATGTATACATATATATAATATATCGTCAATAGTAAATATCGATAATTATATCGATAGGCAATAAATTTTATGAAGGAACACCACTGGTGGTCTTAACTGTATCGTGTAATTTTAAGTGGAGGGCAAAGCCAAATTGGCCTCGAAGGAGTTGGACGTCATAAATAGAGCACGGCAATACTTCAAGCCAGCCCCCATTCTAGCGCTCTACAAAGCGCAGGTCCGGCCACATATGGTATATTGCTGTCAGCTCTGGTCTGGCGCACCCTTGTATCATCTCCATCCATTTGACTGCGTGCAACGCAGAGCAGCTCGAATTGTGTGCACAGTGTTCTGTGAACGGCTGCATCACTTGGCGTTGCGTAGAGACGTCGCTTCGTTGTGTGTCTTCTACCGCATTTATCTCGGGAAGTGTTCCGAAGAGCTATTTCACCTGATTCCTGCCGCCGAATTCCACCTTCACACGACACGTCACAAATTAGGATATCATCCGCACCATCTGGATGTATGGCAGTCCAACACAGTGCGGTTTTCGAGGAGCTTTCTTCCACGTATTACAAAGCTGTGGAATGAGCTTCCTTGTGACGTGTTTGCGGGACGATACGATATTGGTACCTTCAAGAAAAGCGCGTACACCTTCCTTAAGGGCCGGCAACGTTTCTATGATTCCTCTGGTTTTACAAGAGAATGTGGGCGGCGGTGATCACTTAACAATATATACGCTCGTTTGCACTCCTTTTCCAAAAAAAAATAAGTGATTTTGTTATTTTACGGGGAAGTTACAATTAGCTTCAGGAACACTGTGAACAGTGTAATTCAGGTCAGTCTGTCAACTATTATGTATATCGTAAAAGTATCTCCACGACATCACTCAATCCAATGAACATTGCATACCATTCAAGAGCATTCTGTTATTAGGTAAATATTAATAAAAGCCTTAATAGACAACTGCTATAATCGCTATAAAAAGTAAACAAGCACTTTGAATCGATAACAATGACGATGTGTCTCAAATATAAAATAGACAGACAGAACATATCATTAGTGGTATGTGTTACATAATATAAGTATATTCAGCGTTGGTAGATATCAGTAATCAGTGAAGTGAAGACAGCAATGGCGTCGTTTCCAACGTAATATCCGGCGTGAGATACCGAGCCCAGCCGCTCATCCGACCCGACCTGACTGCAATCTTATCTTAATGAATTATAAAACAGGCTGCAATGGAATCTAACCACCCTTGATAATGTTACTGGAACTGATATACAGGTATAAATAGCTGCCATTGTTTTCAATTATTTAAAGTGTTGAACTATGACTGTATGTTATATGCGAGCATCATCATTCGGCGCAGGATTGTCTTCGCGACCGCAAGCTCATAGTTACGTCTATGTATTACTAGTATTTGAATGCAGTTTGTGATTGACTAACGGCCGTTTTCAATAACCTATCTATTCTTAGCTTAACTTACTAAAGGTAGACAAATCTATCCTTTTATGCTTACATACATTTCAATAACCTATCGACGTAAAGCATTGGACTATAACTATATTGGACATAACTATGTACAGATAAGATGTTGTCATTAAACGGTGATAGCAATGTATCCGTAACTAGAGATACGTTATTGGAAATGGCCGTAAGCTGCTATCAATATTCGATAGATCACATCTTGGTCCGTTAGGAAAATTTCTTACCGTCAGAATCCAGCCCTAATTTGATCTTTAACTATCGATAAATGGAACCAAGAGGTGTAGTTTAATGTGAACTCTAAAGTTAAGTCAAGATATGCATATTCCAATGAAAAATCAAAATAGAATTTTTAGTGTCCTTCCTATTAATGACGCAGAATTGTACTTTAGACGCGACCTAGATGAAATCAGCAACCAACACCTCCTCGATAATCCTATCAAAAATTAAGACCCACATTAGACAAGTACGATAAAGAATGCACGTACGTGGCTTTCCATACGATGCTTTAGAAGAAAAGGACTTTGTCTTCATAAATTATATTATTTTCTTTGTATGACTCAGGCTTATAAAATATTAGAATTTACTGAAATGTTAAAAATTTGGTGATTTCTATTTGTAAGCGTGTTACATTGTTTTTTGTAAATAATTTATTTATTAAGGAAACCAACAGATACCTCGCCGTAGTAAAAAAAAGAAGTTAAATAAAATATAAAATTATAGTATTGGAATATTTTCACTAATAACACAAAATAATACACAATATACAGAGACGACAACAGAACGTTAAGATAAGTAAACAATAGAACTATTTTATGTTTTTTTAAGTTATTTTTATTCTTTTAATTTTTCATATTAGATTAAAATTATTTTTAACATTTCAGTATTTTTTGATGAGCGATTGACTACATAGTATTACGTAGCGCCTAGCAGTATCCTTCCGTGATGTAGCCCGTAGTACACTCACAGTGTGCTGTTTTTGAGCATTTAAAGTTGGACGATTATATTTTTATAACTTTAAATATCTATTAGTTATGTAATGACTAGTTATTTGTTGTTTCCCATTTTACCTATTCCAGTTAAAGCGTCGATGTAACAAAGTTTCTTGACTTGAAGCAGTCAAGTTCCGACCGAATTTCTTCCCTATTTTTCGCGTGTTACTCTCGTGGAAGATAAGGTAGAGAAGTGGCACTATTTTTTGTATTTAGTCAGTTGGTATACAACAGTCTTCATACAAATATTACATACACTACACAATTTATGGCAAAAATATTTATCGCGTTATTTAAAGTACTCAACGCTTCCAGGTTGCATATTCCTCTGCCATTTGTGTTAACTGACTTGCTTGTCTGAGCATTCTGTTCCTTTTGATTCTGGCCATGTAATATTATATCATCATCATCAGCCTGAAGACGTCAATATATAATACTTGTAATTCTTCATTTTTTCTCCTCTCCTCACGATGGTGATCTAATGTGCAGTTATGTTGTCCACACGGCTTCGCTCGGCAGTTGCTTCTGTGGTGATTACCGCGTAGACATCTGAAGCAGACACGGTGCTTCTTCACTATGTTCCATTTTTCTTGCAATTCCTTAAACTTGAATTCTTTACAATCAGGTAACTGATGAGCTCGCTTGCACATCGGACATTTTTTATCGGACTGTCGATGATGAAGGTTTGTTCAATTCTTTTGTTCATCGATTTCTCTCTATTGAAGTTGGTGTAGCCAGGTATTTCTTCAGGCGGTGCAAAGGCTCCACACTTGTCAGCTTCTTCGTTCAGAAACGTAGCCATCCTCTTGAGGTCTGGAACGTCTTCTTTATTCTTGGCGGCATAATCGCACCACTTGCTTCTTAGAATTGGTGTACGTATTCTAACGTTATCTATCCTGAAAGCACGTTGTTAAGGTGATTCATTGGCCCTTCTCTCTTATGCTTGTATTATATCGATATTTTCTCTTTCAGTGGTTAGTTCTAATAATTCGTTTTCTCAATGTTTAGTTATTGCGAAACTATTTTTTTCTAAGCGTTATCGCTTGTGGTCATCGCTTCCATTAGCAATCTTCTCTTGTCGATTCAATTTCGCCTTCTCTAAGCGTCTTTATTGAAACAAGTTCATTGTACAATACTATAACATTATATTTATTAAAAATGAAAACTTAAACAAAATTATATACTATTAATTAATTACCTGGTTATAAATAGTAAACATCATGAAGATCGCAATGAGCAGGTCCGATGCCCATGAAACTGGCATTAATTTACGAAATCAATGTCTTGCCATCGTCACCTGAACTGTTCGGCTCTAGCATAGCCCGCCTGTTGAAAAAACTTAAATAATCTAAAAGCGACGCTATATTTAAGCAAGAACCCTGTGAACCCAAATAAAAGCGGTCAGAATGAATTTGTCTATTAATTTTTTATTTTAGTTCATTAATATATTCTGAAAATGATGCTTCCAAAATTGGTGCACCAAGACGGCTAAGAGATACCTTCTCTATGATTTTTAAATTTGGTCTCATAATGTTGAATTGTATTATTTATAGCCTCTCTTCTGTCAAAACATACGAAATTTGAGATAATGAGCTCAAATTTGAAAAAAATATATGCTCTTTCTAAACCGATTTATATAAGATCTGTGATATGATCTAATCATCTAAATATCACATATTTTATGATGAAATTTTTGTATTTGATGAGACTGAAATAGCTGGTTTGTGTGGGTCACTTTATTGACACCCAGTAGATGTCACTTGAAAATAAAAATTGTGCTGCTCTTTTCTGGTCCTCGTCTACGACCTTACCAACTTCTGGAATGAAGTGCGTGGGTGAGATAGAGATTTTGTTTGGAACATTACAGGAATTAATATATTTTACGATAGGGAGGCTCGACTGAACACATTGGAGAGTGCGAGCGATCTACGTGAACATTGAAACCCCGTGTACCTTTAAAATGACGATCCAGATAACAATGCGGGCATACTAATGGTGTTTTATTATTGTTATCAGTTTATTCGATCAACGCGGCACGAATCCGCCGACAACATAATATTTTTGAAACGAAAACACAAAATGTGAAGTAACTAACAAAAAAAGTGAATATACAAACTACGAATAGCACTTAAAAAATTACTTTACTGGTTATTAAATATATTTTACAAAAATTCGAAATCATAACATAACATACACTTCAAACTAATGACCAGGGACTTCAAATCTAACTATTAATATATAAATGAAATATAATAATTTGCAGCCAGTTTCAGGCCGACATTTAAAACGAAATCAATAAGCAATTTTGGCTTTACATTAATTTGAACCAAACGAGAACTTTGTATCAATGCGTGTATTAAATGATAGCGTGTATTTATAATTTTACGTCTATAATTTAATTAAAATTCAAATTAAACTCAACTATGCAATGTAATTTAAGTTAAGATTGTTTGTAAGTTCTACAGGTGAAATGCCAGAAAAAAAAAATACACACATACCTACACAAGCAAGTAGGTCGCGGAAAGGGGTTTAATTGAACCTTGTCCAATTTAACCCCAGAAGACTCAAGTTTCTGCGTTTACCTCTTAAAAACCCCATTTGTCATATCACCGCTCTTCGATAACACTTCCCTTATAGTCTCGCCTAGTATCCGAATACTGGGTCTCGAAATCTCGAGCGATAGCCAATTCCGTGGCCATCTGGAGGGGAAAGCTAAATTGGCTTCGAAGAAGCTGGGCGTCATAAATAGAGCACGGCAACACTTCAAGCCGGCCCACATTCTAGCGCTCTACATAAAGGCCCATGTCCGGCCACACATGGAGTATTGCTGTCATCTCTAGTCTGGTCCACCCCAATATCAGCTCGATCCATTTGACCGTGTGCAACGCAGAGCAGTTCAAATTTTCGGGGACCCAGTGCTCTGTGAACGGCTGGATCATTTGGCGTTGCGTAGAGACGTCGTTTCACTGTGTGGCTTCTACCGCATTTATCATGGGGAATGTTCCAAAGAGCTATTTCACCTGATTCCTGCCGCCGAATTCCACCTTCCCACGACACGCCACATGATAGGATATCATCCCCACCATCTGGATGTGTGGCGATCCTCCACAGTGCGGTTTTCAAGGAGCTTACATCCACGTACAACAAAGCTGTGGAATGAACTTCCTTGTGCCAAGGAAGATATCATTAAAGGCCTGTTATTCCTCTCATGTTGCAAGAGAATGTGGGCGGCGATGATCAATTAAAACCGGGTGACCAGTACGCTCGTTTGTCCTTTCCACAAAAAAATAAATAAAAGTTAAATGACCTATATAATTTGGTATGGTAGTTGGTAATTATGCCTTTTTAAGCTGAGATAATATTCCGTGAGTGAATTACGACTGCAAGTCGATCGAAGAGCGGAACATTCTCTAGCCGACCCATTACAGTAAAAACTCATGGTGCAATTCGACTAACATAACTGGCAGCTCCAGTTTAGTTGTAGGGAACATAAAGTAGTTCGTTCGATTTGTAGAAGTAGGAATACATGGAGGTGCCCTTATTATTATTAATAATTGATTAAAATGATAAAAAAAAAACAGAACCGATATTGTTAACCTCTCTACAGAATGACTTATTGAGATAGCATGTATAGAACCAGAGCAATAAATTACTGTAAGTGGATACCGCCGCCCCACTGCATCATATGAACAATTTCAACATGGAATGGAGGAGGGTCTATCAAAATTTAGCATAAAAGGCATTTATTTTCTCAAAATTGATTCCTTTACAATTCTTTTTGATGACATTTCTAATAACTATTAGATACTACTACCGCTTCGGAAACAAATAGCGCTCTGAGAGAGAAGAAGCAGCGCAAGAAACTCTCCCAGCATTCTTTTATTTACGCTCTTTTCAAAAGCAAAACCAGCAAGTCAATTTTTATGTGTGGAGATTTCAATATAGACCTACTTAGACCATCTGTTAATTGTACTTATCTTAAAAATTTATTTCAAAGTTTTAATTTGTTAAATTTGTTTCGGGAGCCTACTAGAATTACTACTGCCTGCTACCTGCGAAGATAATATTTTTACAGATGTAATTATTACTAGTAAACTTATAATTAATAATCTTCAGTCCGACAATAAAGAGCAACTTATAAAAGTAAATAAAAGATTGGACAATGTCAGACCAAAAAAGATGGCGATTATACCAGTTATTGATAGCCGTCTTGACAGGCTCAGAAATGTTTTGGTAAATACCATACCATTTTTACACTGTGGTGAAACTGCAAATTTTTCACTATAACTAACTCTTCGAATCCTTCTGTAAGGAATTTGACAGGATTTTTACTCCAATAACGGTTACAGTAAACAACAAAAATTGTTTTGATGTATGTTTTTAAACTTTTATCATCGCGGAACTTTAACATTGTAATTATTATGACGAGTATTCACGATATATATTTTATTGATTTCATGCCGATATTTCGATCCAATTGCATGAATACTGGTCGCGGCAGGAGTGCGGAGGCGGCGAGAAACACTTGACACATTGACTCTAATAATACATCAATCTGTCCACTTGGCGCCTACTTTTGGTCCCTAATTCACGACACACTCTTGTGACGACGTCCATACTTTCGGATCTTTTTGTTGCATTTGTACTGCAAAGAGAGTGAACGTAGGTAGGCGACCAATTTTTTGAGGGGTTGAAAAATTGTTTTTATCAAACTTCCTCCCCAGTATCCTACCTATTTTATCAGTGATCCCTTTCAAGTATGGTAGATATGCCACTTGCCGTTCCACCGTTGCGGTGCGCCTATGTGATAACATAATAATAATAGCGTTGGTAGATAGAGAACTCAGTAAAAGTGCCTGCCCCTTAGAATATATACGCGCTTTATTTACATCGCAAGAAGGCTCATTCTAGTTTGGTTCTTTCTAAACCTCACTGTAGACAAGAAGCCACTTTCATACTTCAAAAAACTATTCCAAAACAATATAATATGCACTACAAATAAAAAAACATATTGCGCATTCTTCTAAAACATAATAAACAAAAATTTTTAGAGTGACCTACCTGTTACTACCTAAAAGTTTATCAAATTTTACGATAATATTATAATGTATTTTAAATTATTGTTATTTTTGGAATCGGTATCCTCCCGCCGCGGCCACGCTCTCGCCTCTCGCCTCGTTATGTCGCGCTTGTCGCCACCAGTAAAAAGTAACCAATTAGCACATCTGCAGTGACTCTAATCCATGAAAAACTGTTGGAGACTAGATTGAAATAGTACGGGCATGTTATGAGGCGGCCAAAAGATCACATGACCAAGAGAGTGCTTGATATTGACACGAGAGTGGGTCAGGGATTGGAAATAATACTCCGCTTATAGGAACGAGTCTTTATTTGCGTTCACTTTTTCTGAACTTGCACATCGCCGGTCTGCCGCTGTTCCTCTTGTGGGCGGCGGTACCTTCAACGCGTCACACCGCACCGAACACTAAGTCTCTTCTATCTTCTTCTTCTTGGAACACTTCCACTTTTCACTACTTTTTCTATTCTTCTTCTTCTTCTTTACACTTTCAAGTCATAACTAGAACTACCGTAGACCACGCTTATATACCCCCGGATCTGTTCTATTTTCAAAATGATTCTCCCATTACATCTTTCAATTTAAATTGTACTAGAAAATTCTTTTAACTATTTTTATCCTGCCTACACATTTTCCATCCCTTTTTTTTCTGTTCGATTTGATCCTGAAGTTACTAGAAATTTCCATTAACTTTACAAAACCCAAAAAATTCCATACACTGGTAGGTGTATCGAACCCGGGTCTACGGCGTCTAAAGTAAACACTTTTACGCTAAAGCTACGAGTTTGTTTGACAACTCTCGTCATGTACGTTGCTGCACGATATGAGGTTTGACAACTCTCGTCATATACGTCAAAGCGTTGCTACGCGACAATATTAACACCGGACCAAGAGGACGCGGTAGATCTTGAATACCATGGGTTATTCAAGAATCTTGAGCGGCACTGCATAGTAATGGGCAGGGTGACCTGCTCGTCTCATCCCTTTTTGGCATAAAAAAAGATCGTCAAACAGTCCAAACAGATCCGTAGACGACCCAGGACAGAACGTCCTGGCGAAGATTGATCAGGAGAGCTGACCCCAATTAAAATGCGATAGGCGAAGATAAAGAAGATCATATATAATATATTATGTTTCTCCACACTATGTAATGATTACTTGGTTCATACTTATTGGCCGCTCTCTCGACCACAATGAAAGTCGTGACGTTACTTTGCCTTCATGATTGATTATGTTTTTGTTACAATACATTGATTTATCTTTTATTTATTCTGCGAATTTTACTTACACTTTTTGGAGCAGCGTACATGCTCTAAATGTTCACTTAGAAGATTGATGGAACCGTGCCAAGTAACAGGAGGTGTCACTTGCTTATTTTTGTTCCAAATAGACATCAATTCAGAATAAATGTATTCATTCACAAAAACTGCCAATTCATCTTCACGCCAAATAGACCGAGTACTACTCAAAAGCTGATGGTAATTGATACGCCCTGCCCATTACAATGCAGTGCCGCTCAGGATTCTTGAAAAGCCCAAAAATTCTGAGCGGCACTACAATTGCGCTCGTCACCTTGAGACATAACATGTTAATTCTCATTTGCACAGTAATTTCACTAGCTATGGGGCCCTTCAGTCCGAAACACAGCAATGTTTACACATTACTGCTTCACGGCAGAAATAGGCGCCGTTGTGGTACCCATAATCTAGCCGGCATCCTGTGCAAAGGAGCGTCCCACTGAAAAAGTCTCGTCGTATGCGAATGAGACAATATTATCACACAATTGTATTCTATTGATCCCACTCTAAAAGGACGACGAAGTATTCAAAATTATTATTGTTTCTGAATACACGGCTGTTGTAATGTTGGAAGCTACAATAGATATGCCATAGATATGCCATAGATATGCCATTGATATGCCATAGATATAGCAAGGTTTTTAGACGATGTCAGCATTGATATTGGTGATGTTGAATGAAATGTGAAAAAAAGTGGTTTACATCTTTTCTACATAACTCTCTTAAAATAATGGAATAAGGGAACCATTTTCACGTTTGTTATATGGATGCTTGGAATAACGCGGGAGAAACTATGGGTAACAAAAGGCATAAAAGGTATAAAAGGCATTTATTTTCTCAAAATTGATTCCTTTAGAATTATTTTTGATGTCATTTCTAATATACTAGATACTTCTACCGCTTTGGAAGCAAATGGAGCTCTGAGAGAGAAGAAGCAGCGCAAGAAACACCCCCATCATTGTTTTTTGCGCTCAACAAAATAGAAAAGCTCCTAAAAATTTTGTACCTCTGCAGTATCTTACTGAATATCTCTATCATTGACCATGTTTATGCGCATTTTATACATTTAAAAGATGATAGATACAAAAAATAGTATTCTTATATATATCTTGTTTTGCTAAAACTTTCCCATACTTTCATTAATTCCTCCGACTAATTTCGTTACCTCAGGATCACAGGTCCGGTCAAAATGCCCAACTACCTTTAGACTCGTATGTGGCCTACACCAGTTGTCATATACAGTGATCACCGAATATTAAATAAGTTATTTGGTAAATATTACAGGTAATGTTCCAGCTCGTTGCTGAACAATTATCACACAAACGATAATGTGCGAGAACAAAGGACTGTCATTATCGGTAATGCGCGCTGCACGGAGGCTGCACACGTGCTCGCTCCAGTTCCGACCGCGGAGCTCGGCAAATCTCAACGAAGCCTCGCTCACATCACATATTACGAATACAATTGAGGTCCGGGGCACGTCTGCTTCACGTACAGGAGCTCAGTACAGTCTGAGTTAGACTTGCCATAAATTCTGAAATAATGAAACAAAAATTTTCTATTGCAAATAACATCTATTACTTTTACAGTGTGTTAGTTTCAAATATAAATATAAAACAATTTTAAATGTAAAAAGCTTATAAGAAGTGGTCTCCATTGGCTGCAATACAGTCACTTAATCGTTGAGGCCAGTTATCAATAGAAGCACGCACTCTTTCCATGGGAAAATTGTTCACTGTCAATCGTATGGATTGTTTTAAGAACAAATTAAATCCAAATTATCAATTCGTTTAGAGCAAGCAAGTGGCGATAAATCATAATCCATATTAAGGTCGGGACTAGATGACGGCCAGTCTTCAGCTCTGATGTAGTCCTCAACGTTCGTTTCCAACCAACGCTGCGTAGACCGAGCTTTATGACCCGTTGGTTATTGAACATGGTTCTCCTTCTCAAGAATGATATATGCACTTGTGCCGATTTTTTGATACCTTTTTCACAAAATATGGCTCAGTCACTCCTTCATAGCTAATACCCCACAAAACAATCATTGAAGTCGAATAGTGCCCACGTTGCACTCTGTCGACTAATTGGAGAGGTTCCTAAGAGCTTTGAGCATAAATTCGGTCATTTTGTTTTTTAAAATGTTGCTCAATTGCAAAAAAATTCTCATCCGTAAACATTTTTTTTCTATGACCTCCCTATGTAAGAAAGAAAGGTAAACATTTATTTCACAAAACACTCACAAAATACACTTAAAATAAAAGATAAAAGTACAAAACAAACCAAAAAAGATCGTATTTAAATAGTAATTGATTTAATATTGAAGAGTTCCTGTGCAGTGCAGGAAATGGGTCACCCACTCAGGATTATCTGTGACACGGCCGTGGCTATGAAACAGCACTGATTTTCAGCGGTGCCCTTTTAACTTTGGAGATACCGTGCGCTCGCCATATATAATTATAATATAAATACCTTTGCGTACCGCTTCAGTAGTTGTTTCTATTTCACCACCCTATTCTTTTTTAAATTATCAGTTAAGAAATGACTAGTACGTCTCTTACAGGCTGCAAGTCTTAAGTCATCTTTTAAAATACGCGACATGGTTCTAGGTGATACAGAGATCTCCCGAGATAAAATCTTTTGCTTTCGGACGGGATTTCTTCTAATTCTTTCCCTTACTGCTTTGACCACCTTTTTCGTTCGAACACTAAGTGGACGGCCAGATCTTTTTCCATTATTTGTATTTCTTATATACCTTAGTACATAGCAACTAATGCACCTAATTTAGTAAAATTTGTCAAGTTTATACCTTAATACCTTACATATTGCCAGTAAAACAATGTGTAAGTATAATAAAATTTAAAAATCCCATAAACATCCCATACATCGATATTCGATTCAGGCCAATGTTTAGGTTCAACAATCTCCATTAATTAAATATTAATTTTACCAGTGGGAGGCTCCTTTGCACAGGATGCCGGCTAGTTTATGGGTACCACAACGGCGCCTATTTCTGCCGTGAAGCAGTAATGGGTAAACATTACTGTGTTTCGGTCTGGAGGGTGCCGTAGCTAGTGAAATTACTGGGCAATTGAGACTTAACATCTTATGTCTCACGGTGACGAGCGCAATTGTAGTGCCGCTCAGAATTTTATGTCTTTTCAAGTTTCCTAAGCGCCACTGCATTATAATGGGCAAGGCGTATCAATTACCATCAGTAACGTCCTGCTTGTCTCGTCCCTTATTTTCATTAAAAAAAATCTCTTGTGTGGGACTCATTTAATCTGCACTGGCTTCTGCCTCTAACGTCCATCAAAGCCTGGTAAATGTGCAGCATGAAACTGTACCGTTCTACAATTTCAAGAGATAAAATCGATAAAGGTAGCGTGATCAGTATTCAAGTGCAGTTCTCGCGCGCGTGGAGGGTTGCGCTAAGTCGGTCGTCACGAGATGTGGGCTCTTCACCCAAATTGCCATTCATGCGATTTTATCAGCCATTTTAGCTTCCACTTGTACTTCAGATAACATCGAGCTGCCATCATTATGGTTTGTACGTTCGCACAGTTCCCCCACACTCGTCATTTCTAACCAAAAATTCAGGTTACGTTTGAGTTTCATAATATCGTTTTAATATTCGACCGACTTCAAACAAGAGAAGGTTTACAATTTGATTGTTTGTTGTTTCTTGTAGGTGTAACTACTACCAATATATTTCGTAAAATTACATTGGCTTTATAAGATATGTATCGAATGTCGTAAATTTTATATTTAACTTAGTAAGGACTAATATTATAGCTAGAGTTTTATTAGCTTCTTAGTTAAATTCTTTTAAAAGTAATATAAATTTTAAAGTGTTTTTCATTTTAAATTCTTTTGGCGAGTATGGTAAGCTTAGACAATCTGTTGACCTGACGAGAGAACACCCCAAAAATGAGTTATTTTATATTGAAATAAGTTATCATAAATTTTAATACATATGTGTAATTTTTATTATAATGATTCAATAAGTATGTACGTATTATGTTTAAATATATATTATGCCATATTTATTATTACGAAGTGAGTATATTTATATAAAATAGTTTAATTATAAGTCATAAAAAATGATAAGAGAATTTGACACACAATATTAATTTTAATAAGTAATTTAGTTGAGATATTAAAGAAAAAATATTTAACATTTATATAAAAAATGTTTACAATATGAAGTTGTTATAGTTAAAACAAGATATTTTAAGAACTTTTTTGTATACATTTCAGGAATGAACAATGAGCTTGTCAAGTGCGAGTCGTACTCTCGCACGAAGGGTTCCGTACCATTATCTATAAAAACGGTAAAGATATCATGTCTGTTGTGTTGGATATCAAATATTTATAAATATTTTTTGATGCTGTTTTTATTTAGAATTTATTCAACAGAAATACATGATCTGTGAAAAATTTATCTGTCTATCACGATTTATGCGATGCAGCATGGTAACAGACGGACGGACAGCGGTGTCTTAATAATAGGGTACCGTTTTTACCCATTGGGCACGTCACCTTAAAAATGAATATAAGAAACATAAATATAGATTTAATATTTCATGTTACTTTAGAAGAAAAGTCCATTTATAATTTAACTGCTTACATGATAAACTCCGGTTTCGTATTTAAATTAATATTGTATGAGTATTGAGTTGTTATAACGATTCAACTTTATGATTTTTCAGAACAAATCACTCAACGCTTGCAGAGGTGAACAGTAAAATTATAATTTACAGTCCGTGTCACTCATCAATAGTCAGATCGCTGTAGTAGCTACATCGCCGTAGTAGCTACATTGCCGTAGTACATACATTACAATTGTAACTTCATCGCCGTAGTAGCTATATCGACGATATATCGTAGCAGACTCCGCTCCCACCCCGTATCTCGTCCCGCATCATAAGCCCAATAGATACCTATATATTCAAACTAGTTTTTTCTTGTTTATACAAACAAGAAAAAACTAGTGGTTATATTATTTTCGAAGTACTAACGCGGTCTCTATACTAACTAACATTATTGGATATTATATAGATTAGGTTTCTGAAGTTTGTAGCCGTTCATTTCAGCAAAGCACTGATGGGTTGGTTAGAACATAAGCTCTCTTAAGCCCGTCAACAACTTGCAATACTGTGTAGCAAGCTCACAGCGTGTGTAGAGCTTGTCACTTTGTGTTACGGGAGCTCGTTTTATCTGCAGGTCATGTAGGTTATAGGTTATCACGGGCTATTATCCGCAACTCGACGACTACAGCGCGCCTGTTTTGCGTGGTGAGGAGGGCGTCTAATCCTGCCACCCCAGTTCCTCAAGGTAATGTATCAAACCTCTGATGTCACCCATGACCTCGGGGAGAGTCCTCGGTGACCCCAGGTGTTTGGCCCGGTATGTGGCCACACTCCTACACTCCAAAATGACGTGTGCGGCAGTTTCGTCCGCCTCCGTGCAGGCTCTGCACAGTGGGCTGTCGGTGACACCTATATTGAACAGATGCTTGTTAAAAGGGCCGTGACCTGTTAGTACATGAGTTATTTTCCGTAACCTAGGTGGTGGAAGTTTTACTTGCTTGCGAGAGAGCTTGGGGTCTATTTGAGGTAGAGCTTCTTTTGCTTGTCTACACCCACTAACTTCCATCCAGTACTTATTATGTAATTCCTTGGTGTGTTGGCGTATTACCTTCGTAGGCCAGCTAGGCGGGAGAGGGATAGTTGGTTCTGGTCCTTTTGCTGTCATCGCTGAGCCTCTCCTGGCCAATTCATCAGCGGCATCATTCCCTCGTGAGTTACTGTGACCCTTTATCCCTTGAAGAGTTACTTGGTTGTTATTTTCGCATAACTCCCTCAGACACTGGTGACAGTTGTATATTAGCTTAGAGGTGATAGTGTGGCTTTGTAGGGCTTGTAGTACTGATTTGCTATCTGAAAGGATGCGGATGGAGTAGTCTTTTACCTTTCGAGTCAAAGTAGCAGTGACTGCTTCTATGATACCCATACATTCTGCTTGGAAGACAGTGTCATGAGCTCCTAGTGATGCAGCTATTCTTATATTTAGGTCATCCGAGAACACTCCGTATCCCGTGCCCGACCTTGTCTTTGAGCCATCTGTGAAAATCCTGAGGTCTTTTGTACTGAGGTCCTCTTTCAGTTCTTCATACAGCTGTATTTTGTATCTCTTATCGAATATGTATTCCTTTGGAGATCTATCACTTACTGCCAACAGCAGAGGCTCCTTTTCAATCACCTCATTTAGAACCTCTGGGTGTGGGGATTGAGTGGTTTTCCAAAGATTTAATGTCTTCAACCTTACTGCGGCGCAGGCCGCCTCTTGTTTTATATAGAGTTGTAGAGCCGGAAGGTTCAGCATAGCTTCTACAGCCGCGGTAGGTGTGGTTCGCATACATCCTGTGATAGCCATACACGCTAGTCTTTGGAATCGTTGCAGTTTATTACAAGTAGTGTTCAGCTTGGTGCGTGGCCACCATACAACTGCGCCGTAACATATCATAGGTTGTATCACAGATGTGTAGAGCCATAGTACGATGTTCGGGGCAGGTCCCCATGTCTTTCCTAACATTCTACGGCATTGCCAGAAGGTTACGGTAGCTGTATTTATTTTTGATTCCAAGTGGGCCGCCCAGTTTAACTTGCTGTCAAGTATAACTCCTAAGTATTTCACTTCGCTGTTTAGTTGGAGTTCGGTGTTAAACAGTTTTGGCAGTTTATAGTTACCCAGAACTCTTTTGTTTGTGAACATTACCAATTCCGTTTTATGTGGGTTGACTGATAGGTCGTTATCTATGCACCATCTTTCCACGATTTTCAATGCTGCATTTGTTACTTCACATATAGTACTGGCAAACTTTCCGCTTATTAATATAGTTAGGTCGTCTGCGTAGCCTACCGTAAAGTAGTGATTTTCGTTTAGAGTGGTAATTAGATCATTTACTACCAAGTTCCATAAAAGAGGTGAGATAACTCCTCCTTGGGGGCAGCCTTTAGCTACAAATGCTTTCTGTGTCTCACTTTCATTTAGTAATATCACTCTGTGTTTGAGCATGTTTTCAATCCATGATGACAGAGTTGTACATACTCCATGGCGGTGTAATGCTTCTATTATTTTTGTAAATTTTGTCTTATCGAAGGCTCCTTCAATGTCCACGAAGGTTCCTAGACAAAAGGTTTTTTCCGAAAGTGCGCCCTCTATAACGTTCACTACAGCGTGAAGTGCAGATTCGGTGCTTTTACCCTGACTGTATGCGTGTTGGTTGGGGTGTAGGGGTATGGTCTTAAGGTAATTCTCCCTCAGTTCTCTTTCACACAGCCTTTCTAGGGTCTTCAGGGTAAAAGAGGTAAGACTTATGTGTCTGTAAGATTTAGCGTTAGAATAGTCACTTTTTCCTGGTTTAGGTATGAAAATCACTTTAACTTCCCTCCATATACTAGGGATGTATCTATGCGCTAGACACGCCCTGAAAATGTTGATCAGCCGGTTGTGGAGACCTTCTCCTCCCCATTTCAACAAGGCGGGAAAGATCCCATCAGGTCCTGCTGACTTAAAGGGGTGAAAGGAATTTATAGCCCACTTTATTTTATCGGTTGTCACCAACTTGTGTGCTTGTTGCCAGTCAGCTTCCTCAGCGGTTATGTTTTCATTTACCCACTCGATATGCTGCATTATTTTGCATCCTGGAAAGTGAGTTTCCGTCAGGATTCGCTCTGTTTCCTCTGGTGAGTTGGTAAATGTACCGTCAGGTTTCAGCAGGGATCCGAGGATTTGCCTGGGTTGGTTAGAGATTAATTTCCTTGCCCTGTTGGCCTGGTTATGGCATTAGATGCTGCTGCAAAATTTACGCCAGCCTTCTGATCTTCTGTATCTGATGCGTTTCTTGTATTCAGACTTACACTCTTTGTAGATGTCCCATTCGTATTGATCGCCTGTGTTCATTGCGCGGTTCAGATGTCTCCTCACTTTTTTCCTGTGCCTTTCTAATTCAGGTCCCCACCAGGTCTGGGGTCTTGGTCTGTCTGATTGAGGGCTGGTGAGGGGACATGTAGCATGATAACTGGCAGTCATGAATTCGTATATTTGTGCTATTTGGTTTTCGATGTTATCTACTCCGATTATCCTGGCTGGGAGTGTTTCGTCCTTTAGACGCGATTCCATCAGCAACTTGTACTGAGTAAGATTCGTTCTGCGGGGTTTCCTCTTGGGAGGCGGTGTAGTGATGTTTACCTCCAGGTTAAAAAGTATCCATTTGTGGTCTGAGCAGGATGCTTCTTTCGACACATGCCAATTGGATATAGAATCAGACATTCCCTCTGTTGCTAAAGTGATGTCTATAATTGTTTTGCTCCTCCTATTTACAAAGGTGGGTTCTGAACCTACATTCAAAATAATAAGGTTAGTAGAAAAAAGGTAATTAGTGAGTTGCTTACCCCTTTCGTTTGTTGTTTGCATGCCCCAGAGCGGGTGATGTGCATTGCAGTCTGCAGCCACAATAAGCTCGCTCCTGGTTGTCTCGCAGTAGTTCACCAGTTTGACAAGTTCTTCCGGCGGTGGGTCTTCCCCGCCAGGCATATAGACGGAGGCGACCACTATCGCTCTCTGGTGAGTTGGAAGGATGTGTCTGTCCAGTATTTTTATTGCGCATAAAAATATTCCTCTTCCATACAACTGAAAAGGATGCTATCTGTATTAACTGTTCAGGACAACACTTTGCCACAAACAAGGAATGCCCTGAACTGGGCAGACAAAAAACAATTAAAATTATTATGTCCCAAGAGAACATTTCCTATGAGGAGGCTTCAAATCGTTGCCCAAAGGTGATGAGGCCATACTCAGAAATTCTCCGTAACCCCTCTGTATCCCATAACTACTCCTCAGCACACATGAGCCAGACACCCACTCCTTCTCCCACAGTCAGCTATAAGAAAACTGTATTTTCTTCTCCACGTTCCAAACCCTTATTGAGTAAACCTTACGATCGAGCTGCTCACCAAGCTATCATTGCTGATGTACCTTCAGCCTTCCCAAATGGCTCTGCCCTAAACCACCAAGTTTCTTCTTCTTCATCAACACAGGATGATAACCTCTTGGAGGCCCTCCTGTCAATCTTACTCTCTTTGATTACCAAGAACAATCTTAGCCTACCGTCCAACGTTGCCCATCAACTATCACAAATCTTTTCTATTGGTAAATTTCATGGCCCCAGTGTCCATTCTTCAATGGAACACCAGAAGCCTACGTCCTAAAAAACCCAGCCTTATACACCTAATTAATAAATATCTTCCTTCTGCCATCGCCATCTCTGAGACATGGCTGGTCCCTGGAACTCACTTCAGGGTCCCCGGCTATATGTGCCTTAGGGATGATAGAGCAGAAAGTGTTGGTGCGGGTTGCGCCTTATTTATAAGACGCACCCTTCCCTTTTCCCCAATTATCCTTCCTAATCCCCATCCTGGTATAAACATTGTTGTAGCAAAGGTAATGAACTTCTCCTTAGTATCAATCTATGTGCCCCATCCGCAATCAACTATGATTGCAGATATTCTCCTTTTGTTATCGTCTATTCCCCCTCCTATTATTATTATGGGAGACTTTAATGCTCATCATCCCTCATGGGGTTCAAGTCACACTGACTATTTTGCCCTTTCCCTGTTGGATGTATTTGATGAAATCAATCTCTGCATTATCAATGATGGCTCTCCAACCCGAAGGGTTTCTCCTTCTCAAAATCCCAAAAGTGCAGTTGATCTCACCTTATGTTCTCCGTGTCTGGCTCCTCTCCTTTCTTGGAACATCTTACATAATTCCCATGGTAGTGACCGTTTTCCTATAATCATTTCTATCCCTGACAAAGTAATTCCACCCCAAAATTTTTCCCCATCTCTTAAATATAGATTAATAGAAGCAAATTGGCCTAAATATTCTTCTAGTCTTGATAAAAACATTGCTGAGTTTCCAGTCACTAACCATTTTAATGCAGTAGATAATTATAATAAATTAGCCAATGCCATGATTACATGTGCTGACAACAACTTCCCTTTAAAAAAACCTGTTTCAAATAAGATTTCAACTCCTTGGTGGGACTCTGAGTGCACTGCTGCTGCTAAAGAAAGGAAATTAGCTGAATTAAATTACAATAGAAACATGTCTCTCTCTGTAACAAAAATCTGTTAGGGGTTGCACATGTAGATTATTAGAAATGTAGATACAGGCTCTAGGGTGTTCTGGTCCTGAGTAATGTATAAGCTTACCTCCGATATTTGAGAGATGGCATATTCGGCCCCGCCTAACCCACGGCTCCTGGATTAGGGCGAGAGCTGTAGGGTTAACCTCCAACCATTTTCGAAGTTGGGCCGTTGCGGTTTCGCTATGGTGGAGGTTTATTTGGATGGTGCTGCACTTAGAAGGGGATGCCATCTTTGGATAGCACACCCTCCTCGCCATCACTGATGTAGAGCTCTTCAATGCCCTTGGTGCAGTCGGCATCGCCTTTGGTGCCCGCCGCCAGAAGCTCTTTGAGCTCCTTTAGGCTGTCGAGCACTTCCTCCGAGGGAGAGCTAGTGGCGCAGTTGCCGTCTGCTGGGTCAATTTTTGAGCGTCCATGGGTTCCGGCAGTGCATCACTGTCGTCTATACTATTCCCTGTTGTTGTCAATGCCTCACCGTTTGTATCCTTAGAGGGGGGGGTGGGTCCCGGTGTATTTACCTCCTGGCCCCTGGAACTTCAGATATACTGAGCCCAGCATGAATGAAAGCCGGCGCTCATGCTCCAAGATTTTGGGGATTTGGTCCTCCGGGATGCTTACCACGATGAAGCTGTGGTCGTTGTGGTGATAAAGGGCGTGTAACAACCAGCTGTCTACTTTGGCCCAAGAGTTTTGGAACCGTAGCATGCCGCCGATTGCTTTGGTGTTCTTCCATTCACCTGGTAGTAGAATGCCACACCTGACGTAGTTGGGAATTTCCCAGATGTTTTTTACTGCCAGGGTGTCACCGTTAGGGAGTTGGATTTCCGGGACAGCAGTTTTCAGCCACTCCAATGATTTAAGATTAGAGCACCACAGTTTTAGGACGCCCCCATCATAGACGGGTTTGCCCAGAAACGCAGGCCCTTCTCTGTCTTCACTCATAGCGGCCATCATGGCTGTCATGAGCTTATCTTCAAGTTTGCTTTGTATAAGCTGTGCCATATTCGCGTCAATATGCCCTGTAGTGGTAGATGTTATGGCCACAACATGGTCGGTTTTCGCAGCGTTGGCGTATGATGTCGGTTTGGGCCGATTTAGCAATTTGGCCCTCTTGTGGTCACCCCTCGGAGAGTTGGTGTCATCCAAGCGAGTGCGTTTGGTGGATGTCGAGGGTTGGGCTATTCTGCCTGCTTTGTTGGAAGGAGACCCTCGGTTGTCTGGGGCCTTCCTAGGATCATACCAGGCTTGCTTGACCGGCATATCCGAACCTCGTGAGGTGCTGGGTTGCGGTTCGGGTTCAGAGGAGGGCATTGAGGCGCTAGCTTTCTGAGCGTTAGCCTTGCGAAGGCGAGCTGCTATGCGCCTTTGCCTCCTGTTGGGTCGATGGCGATCTGAGTTGTTTTGTGCCGAGTGACTCTCCCCTATTCGGGGTTTGTTTTGGTTTCGGCCCTTGTAAGATACGAGGGTCCAACCTGCCTCCAGTCTGCTGACTGATTGGGCAGACACTGCTGATGTGGCGTCTGTGCCCATAGACGGTTCCCTATTAGGCTCCTTGGTCTGTAATTTCTGGGTGCCAGCAGGTGCTGATCCCCGAACTAATCCCCGACCCCTGTCCCGCTCAACCTCCCAGGACTCCGTCATCCCCGCGTACGGCGATCAACTGCGCAGGCCAAAGACGCAGGTGGATGCTGTAAAATCTTCCGTTTGGCACCCACTAACCGCCGGAAGAGTGGAGCAGATATTAGCCATTGGCCAGCAAAGGACTGCCATTACGCAGCGATTAGTGAAAATCGAGCGCAATAACAAATCAGTCACAGGCGCAATGTTTCCAGGGTGCACCGGGGAGGTAGGTGTCACTCTATTCAGAACGCCTAAGAAAGGTTTCATCGTGGATCGACACCACCGCCCACACGTGGAGGTTTCTGCTAAGCACCCCTGCAGGTCATGTAATAATAATAATAATATAGCCTTTATTCAGATAGTAGAAATAACATATATACTTACATACTATCCTTAACTAAGTATCTATAACTATCTGGTTGTCTATTGACAAAGGCCTCTTCCAACTTCTTCCACTCCTTTCTATCTTTAGCTATCATAGACCATGTCTTGCCTGCTATCGTCCTTAGTTCGTCTGACCATCCTGTATTGTCCTCCCCGTTTCCTTTTTAGGTTTCTGGTAGACCAGTCTGTGATATATTTGCTACTTTTGTCTATACCCCGAAGGGTGTATCCCGTCCAGCGCCATTTAAGTTCTATAGCATAAGTGACATTAGTGATATTTGTTTTCCCTCTTAAATATATGTTTCGAACTTTATCGCAGGTCATGTAGAAATAGTCGAAAATTCATTTTTGAAAATCGTTTCCGTTTCAGAAAATAAACACTCAGGTTTCATTGAGAGTCGGTATTTTATTTAAAATTTACTTAAGCTATTACTGTTAATACAGATAAATTGACAAGGACTGGAGAGAAATGAAATATAACTAATGTAAATTCCGTTCACAGCAAGATCGCATCTCTGTGAAAGGAAGCTATTATAAACTGATAATAATGAATGTTTCAAGAATATTATCTGAAATATTGTCAGAGAATGCAAACTGAATGAATAATATCGAGAATGAAAGCTTCTCCTCTCTCCCACACTCCGCCGCCACCCTGCCTGCCTACTTCCTCTCAAAATACCCCGGAAGCCTTCGATGGCTGTTCCGGTTTCTAAGATAAATTATTTATATTCCACTGATATAAATTTTACCAGGCGATGAATTTTTTGTTATGGAAATTTTAGAAACGTAACAATGACGTTGGTCATTCACCACTTGGTTCACGACTTGCACGGAATAGAAATAACATACTTGAAAACTAATTCCTAGTAGTACCAAGAAGTATCTGAGTTTCCTCGTTATTTTAAAATATCTCGATTGATGTTGTTAATAGAGTTCTAAGACATAATACTTTAAAATGTTATCGAGTTATAGACGTATTTCAATTGTAAATGAAAACTAAAGTTTTGTAACATTAAAATTATTACAAAGTCAGTAAACATTTCTAAATTCCTGCTACTTAATATTAAAATCTTGAGAGAATCTGTAGTAATTATAAAGAAAATCATTTTTGTCTTTATAACCTATACCACAAAAACGTTTTTTATTCTTTTAAATTTAGTAATACATTTATATTGTACATTTTCTGGGAACAATAATAGACTCACTATAAACGAGGCCAAATCCAAACCAAGCAAGACAAGCAGCGGTATACTACGTGTCCATTCTAGGATGTTCCTTCAAGCAGCCAATATCTAGTTCTTAGAGTGACACTCAGACCAATAATGACCGAATTTCTTTACTTGGGATGACCACTCGGGGTGGCGAACCCTGTAAGAGAGATTGGTGTCCCTAAGACGCCTTCCAACTCGTAAAAGACCCGCGTCACTGAAAAAGGCGTTCAAGTTACAAACAGACACTTTAGATTTCGGCGATTGCAAAATCCAATTTTTTCTTAAAATACACTAACTGCACATAATAAATACAGATGTGGAGTGACTCCTGGCTTCTTGTGCTGAGAGGACCGGTGACAAACGAGCTTGCTTTGGATCTATAATTATACAAGAAGTGCTCTATCCAAAATCGCTTGAATTGAAGCTCCGTTGATAAATTGGACACTTATCAATTTATCAAGGGAGCTGTAACAGTTCGCTTATATTTACCGACTAGCTGACCCGACAGACGCTGTTCTGTAAATAGAAAAAAGATGTACCTAAATATTCAGGAATAATGTAGGTAGTCTAAATCCATTGGAAATTGATGATTTTATAATATTATGTAGTAATAAACTGATGAGGATTAATATCATATTCGTGTAAACAGCTTTTACAGTACCGCTTTATAAGTGCTAATTTTTGAAGTATTAAAATGGATATAGTATATTATCCTTAAGGGATAAGACATAGGACATCTCGGACTGTCCGATAGATTAGATAAGACACACAATTTCAACATACGTTATTTTATTATATCTGAATAGGCTTAGACAGCGTTTTCGTTAAAAGCTCCGCGACGGCTTATTTTTTCCGACACCTCCAATAAATATCGCTAATGTCATAAATCATAAATCCTTTGTTTTGCCAGAATATATGTAACAATGGGTGTAAATAATTTTAAGGTATCGATGTACTCGGCCATTTCAAGCATGTAAAATTATTATTAAGTCTTAATTGATTTTTCATTTAATTACAAAATTCTAGTAACTAATTGAGTTAACATAAATAAACTCTATATTTTAAGCACTTAAGTCAATTTAAATTATATATATTATTTTAAGATGTCATTACTTAAAGACTAGAATGTATATATTTTTTAAAGTCAATTAAATTTAAACTAATGTGTCAATGATTCATTTATGGAATAATAACATTTTATATATAAGCCATGTAAATGATCCTTCTTAAATCGTTGGACGCGTAAGCTTGGAGGGAGTTTATAAAAATATATACAAAAACTAAACAAATAATATATTAAAACTTTACTCGTGAATCACGCTATCCATTGGTGAAAACAACACGACACTCGGTGCAGTAGTTTTTGAGCTTTTCACGAACAGACAGACAGACGCGGCGGGGGACATTGTTTTATTATATTTAGTGATTTGTCAAGTAGAAATTATGCAACCTATTGATATTGTGTCACAACAAGGATCGCATCTCAAGACCTCTAGTGCTGCGGATCTTTATGGGAGGTGGCGCACCCTCCCACTACATCACGTGAGCCTCATGCCCGTTTGTCTCCTCTTATATAAAAAAATCTCTATTACATTTTGTACTTCTTAGTGCTTATTATAATAATAATCTTTGTATTCTACAGTCATTATAATTAGCAAGGATAATATAGAATGTAATTGAACGTAATAGCTTAACATATTCCGCATTGACAATCCATTAGTAAATATAATATTATAGAACACCAACAGAAACAAAGTCAAATGTGTGAATGACCAATTATGTGCATAGACAATTAATTACTCGATTAAGACTATTTATAGAATTATTTCAGACGTCTGTCTTCTGTTAGACAGCAGGTGCAGTGATCCGTGTAGCACGCGCCAGACACAAAGGCAAGTGTGTGCAATTTACTTGACGATAGTTGTCGAGTAAACGAAGCGTTGACCGGCAGTGTGAAGCCACTCGTTAATACTTGAATTGGACGAGATGTTGCGGTTGATATACCGAGGGTACGTCCAAGCATACCTTACCTGCCGGCGAGTAGAATCAATTCTTCTACGAATTTAAATTAATTGTATGCCTTCAAGTGGTACATGTCTTGCATTGTATATTGTCACTAGCTCAACAAATAATATATTATTCTCAATGACGATTCAAATAAATACACTCGCAATGCTATGCACTGTGTTGTAAACACATATTATGCTATTAGAGATAAAGCTCGCATATTGTGCATGCTCTTTCACCGTTAGGAGAGTCATCCATAGATATTCGAAAGAGTAACCTAGAAACATTACAATCATAGATAATTTATGCCTCTACATGGAGTCTCTTGCTGTTAGACAACCAATGAAAACATGCCAGGAATATTTCTGAAACTAATACTTATATAAGTTTAGTGTGCGTGATTTGTATGACACTTTGTGTTACTGTGCGTGAATTGCTCAAAATAGAGGTTAGTTATAAATTCAATTTTTTTCGACGTTTCACAACTGTCATAGTCTATCTAGACGTATAAATGATCTTAGATTACAATTCTCGATAACGGTAGATCAATCTCCGCGGATGTCTCTGACAATGGAGCTATAATATTGACGTACGGGTGAGTGCTGTGACCGTGTTACAGGTCCCATAGTGGTAACGCAGAATAGGATCACCTCATGGGCTGCGGTCAAGCGGCAGTTCACGACGTGCTTGCACAGATCCCCTCCGCTGAAATCGTAGTCTTTCAATGGGCATGATACCGAGTGGCGGCTTAGATCACGTACCACAGACTACGCAGGGCGATCGGTGCTTAATTTTGCATTGGCGCATGGTCTGTCCCACTTGATTGAGTCGCCAACGCGGCTCTCGGATATGGATAGCTACATGCCGTCCTTATTATGTCTTCTGCTGACTACACATCCCGATGGTTACCAGGTCTCTGTTGACGCCCCTCTCGGAATTTCCGATCATTGCCTGGACAGGAATGTAGTGCCAATCCGACGCCAACGTCGCAGACCACCAGCGACCCGCCGCGTTTGACACTACAAGTCAGCAGATTGGGATAGGTTGCGTTCCTTTTTGCATCCTACCCTTGGGCCAAGGTTTGTTTCCCTTCGGATGATTCCAGTGCCGGCGCCGTTGCAGTAGCCGATGTGATACTGCAGGGCATGGATATTTTTATACCAAGCTCTGTAATACCGATCGGTTGCAGATCACAGCCCTGGGCCGATGCCTCAGTCAAAACAACATCTGACTGCAAAAAACTGACGTATCAAACTTGGGATGCGGCGCTTGGCTCAAAGGATCCGAACTGCAAAGTTCTTAAGAGGAAATATAACCATGCCTCTAGATTTTTTAAGCGGCAAATCGCCCGTGCGAAATCGAAGCACGTCGTCAAAATCAGCGAGCAGCTTTCTAGTTACCCGACCGGAGCACGCAAGTCCTGGTCGTTGTCGAAAGATGCTCTTGGTAACTTCAACCAGCCGTCCCTGCCGCCGTTGCACATGAGGAATGACACCCTGCCCCATACGGAAACAGAGAAAGCCGATCTCCTGTGCGCTCTTTTTGCCTCCAAATCGACTCTTGACGACAACGAAAAAACACCGCCGACCATCCCACGGTCTCTATGTTAAAACTCTTAGGCGAGCTCTGTTTTTGTTGGACGTCAGGCATTTCTCTAATCGTGCTTAAAACATATGCCCCTGAGTTGACCCCGGTGCTAACGCGTTTATTCCGGCACTCATATACAAAAGGCGTAGTCCCTGACTCATGGAAGTCAGCCCTTGTCCATCCGATTCAAAAAAAAAGGAAACAGTTCGGATCCGGCAAACTACAGGCCTATAGCTATTACCTACCTGCTCTCCAAAATCATGGAGAGCATAATTTACCGCCAGCTCTTGGTATACCTAGAGGGTCACCAATTGATCAACGACTGACAGTACAGCTTTCACCATGGTTGATCGGCAGGTGATCTTCTGGTATACCTAACACATAGATGGGCGGCGGCTATCGAAAGCAAGGGTTAACTGCCAGGCCTTCCGCCTGGCAGTTAGCCTGGATATAACGAAGGCCTTTGATCGTGTATGGCACAAGGCGCTTCTCGCAAAACTTCCATCATTTGGGCTTCCCGAGAGCTTATGCAAGTGGACCTCCAGCTTCCTCACTGGGCGCAGCATACAGGTCGTTATCGACGGTGATTGCTCGAATCCCAAGCCCGTGAACGCTGGAGTGCCCCAAGGCTGTGTGCTGTCTCCCACACTGTTTGCAAAGCCAAATTGGCTTCGAAGAAACTGGGCGTCATAAATAGAGCATAGCAATACTTCAAGTCGGCCCACATTCTAGGGCTGTACAAAGCGCAGGTCCGGCCACATATGCTCGACCCATTTGACCGTGTGTTCAGAGCAGCTCGACTTTTCGGAGACCCGGTGCTCTGTGAACTGCTGGATCACCTTCGCGCCACAAGTTAGGATATCATCCCCACCATCTGGATGTGTGGCGGTCCTCTACAGTGCGGTTTTCAAGGCACTTTCTTCCACGTACTACAAAGCTGTGGAATGAACTTCCTTGTGCGGTGTTTCCGGGACGATACGACATGGGCACCTTCAAAAAAAGCGCGCACACCTTCAAGGCTGGAAACGCTCCTGTGATTCCTCTGGTGTTGCAACAGAATTTGGGCGGTGGTGATCACGTAACACCAGGTGACCCGTATGCTCGTTTGTCCTGCTTTTCCAAAAAAAAAAAACATTCTGAGCGGCAATCCAATTGCGCTCGTCACCTTGATACATAAGATGTTAAGTCTAATTTGCCCAGTGATTTCACTAGCTACGGCGCCCTTCAGACCGGAACACAATAATGCTTACACATTACTGCTTCACAGCAGAAAAAGGCACCATTGTGGTACCCATAATCTAGCCGGCATCCTGTGCAAAGCAGCCTCCCACTGGTAGAAGTAGTAGATTGTGTTAGTAGTAAGATTTAAAATTCAATACTGCCTGGGATGTGGTAAATGGTAGATGGTGGTAGATGTATCACTTTGACATTCATAAGTGTTATGTTATATACATACACTTAGAATATTCTAGCGAATAAATGACATAACAGCCCAATAATGAGTGATCAATTTTGATTTGAAAATGTGTGCATTAGCTAGTGGTCCAATAATCAAAATACTATGGAGGTAATTCCAAGCGTAGCTGACTGTTTACGACTTGTTAATCAAAATCGGTTACAGTAACAATAGATTCGCTTTCCTTTTCTATCTTGCTATATGTCCGTTAGAGACGATCTTCACTATTTTTGTTTGTTCTAGTTAAGTTAGTAATTGTAAGTACGAAAAGAGAGAGTTAGATTGAATTTGATTGAAACGTAAAAGAGCTCCCTACACATTCCTAACAACGTACAACCTTGTGGGGATTCTAAATTGCAAATAACCCCAACTTCAAAATGTTCGAGGAAATCAAAATACTTATTATGCACGTCGTTCAACTCGATGTCGTGATATCGTTCATGATAATAGTATGAGACCTATCATAACTTTTATTTTGAAGAATTATCTGAAGCTGATGTTTGGAATATTTTCTTACAAACAAGAAGAAAATGGTATTTTACTCCCACTTTAATATAAGTATTCCACCATTTGCTCCTGAATATTTTCTATTACATAATTTTTCAAAAGTAAGTATTTTTCTATTATGACCCTTTTCAAACAGCAAAACTTTTCCTAGGGCAGTAAGGTTCCTCCACTTATCCAATTCAATGGGTAAACTGGCAGGGAAATATTTTACTTTAAGGTATCTTTTTTCCAGTTTTGTTTGTTTCAGACGGCAGAATTAATAGTTAGTGTTGCGACAGTATTTTTGTTTCGCCGTTATTGACCAAACCGAAGTTTTCGAGGCCTGTTGGAGAACTTTCTACTTGTTTGTACTTGTTTTGTTTGCTGTGTCGCTACTTGTGGGGCTTGACTCTCTGTTTACACTATAATAATTTCAATGTATTTTGTGCACGACAATCATACATTGCTAAAATTTTGTTAAGTTATATATCGAATATTAAAGCATTTGAATCGAGTGGACGTGGACGGTGCGCGGCTCAAGCGATAGGTAGTTGAGTGACCGGTTTGAAGAAGAATCGCGGGGGGCATTCACGAGATCGACCACGGAGGACGGACGTATCGGGTTGAATCGCTGATCGCTTGCGCTGCTCATAGTCCACAGCCTCGTCGTTCAAATTATCGAAGCAAATTGAAGTTTCATTTACAGACCACTGTTATTAGAATAGAAAAAGGAGGAACATATTTAATAACAGTTTCGTCGCCCTTGTATCTATGTTTCATATAGTTTCAAAACTGACAGAATATATTTGTTACAGTATACAATGATAATAAACTATTGAATTATTATAACGTTTTATATGGACTTATATTGTATTATATGAAACAAATTATGAGGGCATTGTTAATAACAACAAAATACCGATTTTGAACAAATCTATTCCAAAACAATATAATATGCATTAAAAATAAAAAATATTGCGTATTCTTTGCAACGTAATAGTCAATTTATTTTTAGAGTTCTCCTAAGTAAAATAAAATGAAAAATATAAGATTACCTATAAGTCAAGCCCCGCTCTCGCCTCACGCCTCGTCAAGTTGCGAGTGCCACAGAAGCACATCTCACCTATAACTATGTAAGCAGTTACAAACCTACCTTGGCTGACACCGACTTGTATATTCCACCGAAGACACGGTATTGGCCTTCACTGATGAAATGAGCAATAAGCGTTGATTTGGCTAAGGTTTTCGACACTGTATGCATTCCCATCCTTCTTGATAAGTAATACCGTTATGGTATAATAGGTACGCCCCGTGCATTTCTGGCAGATTACCTCACCGATTGTCAGCAACTTAAGGGTAGGCAGAGACCACTTCTTTCCACTTGCTACGAGCCTTACATACTTGTTTCGCTTCATCCACTTTCATTATTCCTTTCATAAATGCTCTCCGGTTTAGGGTACTCTTGACCTGGCCTTTTTTCAAGACGTCCTTGATTTGATCTTGAAACGTCCGCCTAGGTCTACCCCTTCCAACACATTCATTCACACTGGCTTTATACACTTTCTTTGTCAATCGTTCTTCATTCATTCTCTAGACATGTCCAAACCATCTCAGCATACCTTTCTCAATTTTTGTTTTTATGTGAACGATCTCTGTAAATTATTTTATTCAAAATTGTAAAATATACACTAATGCCGGTGATACCGCCCTCATCTTCAATTCAAAATCTTGTGAGAAGCTAAAAGTTATTACCGTATCTATATAAAATATCTTGGGACTATTATTGACCCGCACCTCACCTGGCGACATCAAATAGAGAACATAGTCGACAAAATGAGGAAACTTACATGGGTATTTAAAAAACTTTGGCATGTAGCAAATAAATACACCCTTATTACCACCTACAAAGCCTTAACGCAATCAATACCAAGCTACTGCATTACTGTTTGGTGCAGCGCAGCCAAAACTCATCTAATAACTTAACTATTAAAGGAGTTACATTGCATTTTCTTAAGCTTGGTTTTACTAGTAGGGATTGGATAAACGGTTTTACCCCTCCGTTTTTGGGTCAGGGTGGGAATAAAAGGTAAGTGACGGTAAGCTTTAAGTACGAAATTTAAAATCTAGATTTGGCGAGTAGATAACAATTTGTAAAGAGTAAGAAATAAAATAGTTTCGTGGTCGTAAAAGAAAAAACTTCACCTCATGACTTCCAACGAAGAATGATTCCAAACAGGCTACAGGTAGAGTTTCGTTTGATGCACTGTTCCACGTTTCACATGGCCCTCGCCAGGTGTGGTCGTGCGACAATTACAGTATCACCAAATTACAGTGTATAAGAAAAGATTCGCTTCGCTTGAAGATGTTCCAGAGACAGACTTCATCTAAGTTAAGTGTTAAGTGTCGCCTTAACGCGATGGCAAGTTTATAGTCGATGTTGGTGTAAGGACGGCCGTTACTCTGATAAACATAGCTAAATACAAAATCAATTATCATTTACCAAATTACAATTGCATCCATTCAGTACACTTCACAATATCACATACAACGTTATTAACGCCCCTGATCCGCGAATTTGAGTTTGTTACGCTTTTACGCCTGAACTACTCAACTGATTGCTCATTTTGTTTATCCCGAATTTTTTAATTAATTCCCGAGGTTGCGTGATACGCTTTAAATGAGGCGAAGTCATGGGAAAAACCTTCCAAAAAATGAAAGATAAATGTTTTAAAATATTAATGTCATAATATGCTTGGGTCTACCCATATTACGATCTGCGCTCTGATAAGCAATATTCGTAAAGTATTTACTTATTTATTACCTGTGATAAAATTTAAACAATTTAATTTTGCCCACAATTTTAAAGAAATAATAATTTAACTTAATTAATATTAACGAGCGATATTTTCAGTGTTTGCCGCGACCTCAATCGAGAATTGCTCGGTAACACAGTTGCTACTTCAGTTAACAAGATTTCATTAATTTATTTAATAATTCAGAACATTTTCAGTTTGCTAAAAACCTACATTCATAAAATGGAATGAAGAAGTTCGAGAGGTGACTGAAGTTGGGCCCAGGCCTGATATTTATGTCTTCTGTCGAGTACTCTCTTGAGAAGGTCACCAATGTAACCTCCAGACATATAATGTTTGCGCGCTTTTTACCAAAAAAAACATTTATCGTATTACTGCTCTTCGACATTATTGCCTTGCTTACTATCAAAATACTGGATCTCGAAATCTCGAGGGATTGCCAAACTGGAAGGCAAAACTAGCCTCGAAAATAGTAGGCGTCATAAATAGAGCACGGCAATACTTCAAGCCGGCCCACATTCTGGCGCTCTACAAAGCGCAGGTCCAGCCATATAATAAGAGTATTTCTGTCATGTCTGGTCTGGCGCACCCCAGTATCAGCTCGAGTTGTCCGGGATCCAATGCCCTGTGAACGGCAAGTGATTCGCGTTGCGTAGAGAGGTCATTGATATTGATATTTTGATATGTAATTATTGAACATTGCGCTTGTAAGTTTTCGGTTTAGGAACGCCCGAGAAGCCTAATTCACGTCCGTGGACGAAGATCGAAAAGTTAATGTTTGCAAGTCTTTAACATAAAGTTTCTGCTTAAGTTTTACTATAGTAATCCGTATTTATTGGGTTTGGTATGAATGACTAACAATATGAACAAATTATTTAAAACCTTTCGATAAAAGAAATTACTATGCTTAAAACCGCGGTTAAATAATAAAAAAATAAAACTGACTTTCTCAATAAAAAACAAAACTGTACTGACGTCGAACTGGTATAACCACAAGATTCTATAAATGTTCGCCTGGTGATCACTGGTAACTTGAGATTGATTTTTCGCTGTTATAAAATAGATTTTGTATTAGAACAAAAACTCACCATAAGAAACACATTTACATGCAAGTCAAAATACATAAAAAAGCCTATGCTGAATATGATAAGTTAACCTAGAAAAGTACTTAATTTCCACCAGTAGCACAAAAAAGGCTAACAAGATCCTCAGAACAAACACAAATTGGATAAAAGGATTAAAGAAGTAAAATACCTATAAAAACGTACGTAAATCATTACAACAGCAACTGACTTTTATAATAATCTTTAGAATAACAACACTAACTATAAACAACAATTCTGGGCATGTTAGTAAAAAGAATAAAACAAGAATTGACTTAGATAAAGTAATCGATGCTATTAAAAGATTTAAAATATAAAATCCCTCAGTTCAGATAATACCACCAACGAAACATTTAAGGCAGCACAGGAAATCTTAGCCACATCACTAGCTGAATTATTTTATATGATGCATACACAATAAAAAACACCCAAACAATGTTATGGATCTAATATAAAGGACTTTCCAAAAGGTAAAGGAAATTGTAGACCCAGTTGTTCTTCACCATGATTAACTCAAAAATCAGTCCTGTAATCGAAGCTACACACACTGTAGAACAGACAGGTTTCAGAAAGGGCTTTCCCACAGTGGTTCATACTCACACCGTTGAGATGAACATAGAAAAATATCAGGAGCAGCAGAGACCCCCATATCTTGCGTTTGTTGACTATAAAAAGGCGTTCGACATAGTAACACACGCAAGTATATGGAAAGGTTTGAAATAATAAGGAGTAAATAAAGTATATGTAGATATCATAAAAAGGATATACAACAAAAACACAGGCTGAAAAAAGTAAGAAAACACGGGATCAAGTTTCACTATAAGGAGAGGTTAAAAACTTCAGACATTATAAAAACTATCATCTACACGCTTAACTGGAGCAAAGCTGGAATTCACTATTACAAGGCACCTTTATTTCTGAGACAAGCTCAAAATTGCAAATCATCGTCCAATCATTACAAGAAGCGAGCTCAAAGCTAGGACTATGTAAATGACAAATAGTTTTACAATAATAATTACTGGAATTATACTGGAATACACAGATAAATATATTAAACAATACCTGTTTGTTTACCAATATGTTTTACCTATATATATTTAGGTAGAACAATCAGTTTTGATAATAATGTCATAAAAAATTCACGGCTAAAGCCAGGCATACAATTTCTACCTGCCAGCGAGGACTGGAACAAAGTAAACTCACGGTTGAGAGACTAGACAAAATACGTCACTCAAAAATAAGTTTAATAACTAAAACAACCAATGCCCTGAGCTATGCATTAAAACAAATGTGTAGGTGAAATGGGTAGGTCACGTAGCGAGGCTTACAGATATGGACCACAACAGCAACCTTGTGGAAAAGACCACAAAGAAAAAGAGGCAAAGGACGGCCACTGAATCGATGGGACGATGATATTAAACGTACCGCAGGCCCAAACTGGTGCCAATAGCAATGTTTCAAGACAGGCCGATGGGATGGATGGAATTGGAAAAATTCAGATTTTACGAGTAGCTTACTTTTTTATAAAATTCTTATTATTCTTTGAAAAATATTATTGTTTATACATACATTTATATAATGTTCTTTTTAAAAGCTTTAAACTCTTTATCCTTTAAGTATTAAAGTGGTGGTAGAGTGAACTAGACATGTACGAAGGGAAGTATACTAATAATAAAAGGAAGTAGTTTATAATAAAGTGTAAACGAGTTGGAAATAAAGGAGACGCGTGGCGCACACCTACAGGAACAAACAGGATCATTCCGGCCACCGGAGACACCCGCCGGCCTCGCAGGCTCGTCAACTATTCATCCTTCCTCCTCTAACACGGTAATACTCTTTGCTAAGCACACATCACGTGATATCATTTGCTCATCGCTCATCGCACTGATCAAAGCAACTTCGTTTCCAAATTAGTTGGAGCGACTTATTCTATCTAGTACACGACTTTAATGGAATAGAAAAGATAAACGCGCGTAAAGCACCTGGTGTTAAGAGATTTCCGCTGCCCCCAATCTATTGCAAAACTAAGGCCAAGTTCATATGACCGCGCGCAAGATCTCTAAATTCTACCACCTGTTCTGATAATGCGCGGGTTGAGACGAACAGACGCATAGATGAAGGAACAATGAGTATTGAAGATGATACCGTATCTATCGATTTGCTTATCAGCGAAATTGATAAAACACTAAACTACGTCTTGAATATATAGCACTTTATTTTGAATAAAGTTTTATTTGGTTATCCACACAACAAAAACAACTAAACAGCCAGGTTGGTGCCCCTGCTCGCTAGTTTATACACAGGAGTCAAAAGCTTGCTCTTCTTTAAGATCCTCGCTCCTGATTGGACGTTAAAACGGCTATACTTAGATGACAAACAGGCTTGATGTTATTCACTTAAAATAGGCACCGAGTATCGTCTATGTCTTCTTCTTTGTCCAGAGTCGAGTTGACGTCCCAGGCTTCGGTATAATCCTCCTCCTCCTCTTCCATTTTCAAGCAATACCATTGCCAGCAGCCACTCTGCGATCTGAATGCTCCAACCGCGGTGACGCGTGTTTTCGCGCGGACACGATTCGTTAGGTCATGAACTTAGCCTAAAGGAATCACGCTACTCACCGTGCTTCACCTTTTACGCGTGATGGTTTGCGCGTTTTTTGATGATACCCATGTTTTATCGTCCTGGAGCATCGCTATAGGTAGCTCATTCCACAGCTTGGTGTACGTGACAGAAACAGCATTGTAGAACAACACCACATGTAGATGATAAAATTTGAGTTATAATGGCTTGGTGGTATAATATATATTAGTAGAATATGTTTACTGTTAAAAAAAACAAACTGGGGAATACAATACTCCAGCTATAACTTATAATCATAAATGTATTATTTTGTAAACATTATTTAAGACAAGACTAACACACGAGCAGCCAGACAACAACTTACTCAGATAAAATTAATAAATTAAAATAAAGCGAAAGTACATTAATATCATATAAAGCTGGTACTGAGCCCGATGTGACCTCTTCAGTGGAGGTCCATTACGTAAGTAGCCCCATTGTTCCGGAGCCCGGGACACTCGGCCGGGGCGAATGCTGGCGACTCTGTCTCACATTACACCGTAGCAGGCTACACCAGCCAACAGCATTAATGGACAGCGATTAGCAGCCACTTCAATCTATGGTCTCACATTGTTTGCAGTAATTATACAGAACATAGGGACTTGTGATCTCAAAAAAAACTACGTGTAAAAATACCGACTTCAAAGACTGAAAAGTATAAAATAACTTAATAAAGATTTAATTTAATACACCTCTGCTAACCTTATACCTTAATATTATTAAAATACGATTATTTTTGTGTGCTACCTATTCATAGGGTTTAAATTGGTGCCTGCCCACTTGAGTTGTTGATGCCCACTAGTTCTAGACGAAGCTATCCCGCTCAAAGTCACGCCTGGCAAATGTAGGTACCTGCTATTACGTTTGGCTTGTCCCCTATTTCACGTCCTTGTGAGACACTGTAATATACCTCCTTGTTTTCGTAGTCGGTTAAAAATTCTTAACAAAATTGCTTGAAACCAATCACAGGCCAGTGTGCCGCGGCAACGTTCTCGCTCGGGGATTTCGGTCTGAGCCGTGAGAGTTATGATCACAATATTCAATTTAAATGCTAAACAGATCATTTCATTCTGAGTGGGGCTCACTACAGGGGCGTCATCGCCGGCTGAGTCAAACTCATCTTGAACTGATCACTAACAATGAACTTATTACAGAGAGTGTTAAAACATTGTTTAGAGCGGCACAGCCCACGGTTCTCACTTCCACTAATATTTAAATTTCTATTAGGATCCAGAGCGAATCCTCCCTCGGAAAGGGCGGGGAGGGGGCCTCTACAGAGGACGATGCGGGTGGATTGTTTAACGAAACAGTTTGTAGTAATGGAACTGAGATGTAGTCTTGTTTCTTTTATATCTGAGATAAATATTTTAACCTTAGGGCTCCCCACATTTTACTTCATTACCTGCATTCACTTACGGCCGTTCCCAATATACTATCTACAGATAGAGATAAATTACTACCCTTTACTGTCAGTTATTAGCTGTCAATAATCTGAAGCTATAATAATATACCCGAGAAGTCATTCTTATCGCCTTATATTGGGACACGTGAAATGTAATTTCCATACAAACTTCTATCGCTGGTAAGTTATACGTCGTCCCACTGACAGACAGCGTGTACGGATAAGGTGAATTACCGTTGATAAGTTAATTGGGACAGAAAAGTCAATGATAGTTACGATTTTTATCTCAAGTAAGAGATAGACTGAATATTGGGAACGGCCGTTAGAGCATGGTATCTCGCGTGGCACGGATGTGTGTCCACCAAGGCTCTAGCAGGCCACACAGACACCACAGAGCACAGCATCCACCTCACCTCCTTTGGGCTTTAGGGTTTCGTCATAGCTAGGCTCTGGATTATGATCATACTTGAAATTTTCAGAATAAGATGTAATCACTACACTAACACAATAATAATTAGATGCATGCAAAATCCATGGTTTTCTTTTCATTCAGTGTTCCGTTACACAAAGGATGTCTACCTTTTCTTTTTCTAAAAATATTTCTATTGTTAACGTTTTGCTCAGAAAACTCTAAATATTCTGATGTACTATTTTCATATATGTCGGTTTGCTCATTGTCTAACATTCTCGTTTAAATTATGCACCACCAACCAAAGACCAAGAGCAAAAGAGTCTTGTATTGCGCTGGTTATATTGATTAATTTTTTTGCTATTGTATTTTCGTTCAAATGGTCAAATATTATTAGCCAGGAAATATGCCATTACATGCTAGTAATACGGTCACAGATTTTTATTGCTTTTTTCCAAAGCTTCATCTTTCACGTGTCAGTCAAAAATATCGAAACTAGGTCTCTCTCACAACCAGGAAGTTCTCTCCTATCTACGGTTTTTGCAATACAAACATTTTAGCGTTGACAGTTGGAAGCACATTAGGACCACTATGAAACTTTACTCCTAAAACTACAGCATTATGCAGTAAAAAAACAGTCCCTAAATCTGTTCAAAACATACATAAGCGCAAAGTGATCAGATAGTCGAGGTAAACGACAAATGGTCTTCGGATAAACCTGTAGGAATAGGTGTGCTGCAGGGTTCTATTCTCGGTCCTCCCTTCTTTTATATTATAATATATAAACGACTTACCTTTTGTGGTAGATGATAGCCATGAGATTGTATTGTTTGCTGATGATATTGACCTATTTTTGAAGTGAAACGACTTGCAGATATTGATGACGAGGTGAACATTATCCTCTCAAAGATCACGTTGGATTGAGACGAATAACCTTCACTTAAACAGTAAAAAAACAAAGTTTTTACGGTTCATAACACCAAACACATCAAAGGTCTAAACTTACTTATAAATGACCAGAGATTTGAACTTGTGGGAACAACAGTCTTCTTGGGTATCTCGGTAAATAAAAAGCTTTAGTGGGGTCCACATATTGCCAAACTAGCAGATAGACTCAGCTCCGCTGCATACGCTAGAATTGTGTACTTCAGTTATTTTCTTAGAATCATGAGGTACCGTAATTTGTTGTGGGGTTATGCTACTGAAAGTGCTATATATTAGCTTGGTTATATCTATAAGTGACTGTCTAGTCACTCAAAAAAAATTTAAAGAAATAAATATTATGAATGTTCATTGTCAATACATTTATGAAAACTTAATATACGTTCACAAAAATAGTCAGCTTTTTGCTCTAGAGTCAGTCTGAGATTAGATTACTTAATAGCAATAACAATCTCTGTGCAATATTGTATTTTTTTAAAAACTCAAAATAGAATGCTGAGACAGTTTCTTGCGCCGTATCTTCTCTCTCAGAGTGCCATTTGTTTTCAGAGCGGTGATAGTGTTGAACTGACATAAAATTCTAAAGGATTCAATTTGAGAAAATAAATGCCTGTTATGCCATTTTCATAATTATGTATATCGATGATCTGAAGTCTCAGCGAGTGATCAGCGGTATTGCATAATGATTGAGAGAGTGTTGCTCGAAACAGGTCACAATTGAGGTTAAGTGGAGCAGCCTAGAATGTGAGCGAGTTGACTCGACAGAGCCTCATCAATATTTATCATTAACTCATGGCATGCACTCTCCCGCTAATAGTTAAGACGCGTTATTAACTCACGTGCACTCTCATATTATGAATCGTATAGACATGTTACTTCACGTTGGCACTGCCTGACGAGATACACTAAAAGTGTGTTATTAATAAACGCGAAGTAAAGTTAAGTACTCCAAAACTTTTTCGGCGTGACAAATAAAGTTGATATAATGTTATACCTGAGAATAAACCAAGAATATGCAAAATGTTGGCTTCGTCAACGACATTCTAGTCTCGTCCCTTTTTTTCATAAAAAAAATTCCTCACTTCTTTATTTCTTCCTCTGATAGCAAAAGTTTACTACTACAGCAGCACTGAATTTATTTGAGAGCCTCAATATGAGCGCCCCACTGAATTCAATAATTGGTTCAATTCTAGAAGCTTTCTTATTCGTCGTCTACATTCATGATTTCTTTTCGCTGACGACATTTCATTACAATATAATATTAACAGAGTAAATAATTTGATACTTAACGCCAGTAAAAAAATGTATTGAATTCTCTCTATCAAATGGAAAAAAGTATCAAGCAGTATAGTGGTTTCTTGAAATAGAATTGGTTTAAAATTCAATGGGGCAATTATGGGGATATTTGGGCAATCTTAAATAAACTCAGCTCAGCTATAAGAAAGAAATGAAAATTTTACTGATTTTAACACAACGAGATTGATCTGTTTCATTTATGTCCATAGCATTATCTTTATATAAATAATTCTTCTGTACGTGTGTTGACAGTGAACTCCTCGTAAATAGCTGGACCTATTTTAGTGAAATTTTCTGTGTGTCTTCAGGTGGATACGATATTGGTTTAGATTTACAAATGAACTACCTCCTAAACGGCTGGACCGATGTTGATGATTTTTTGTTTTTCAGTGAATTTGAAAATTATTTAGAATCTCAATTCAGTCCAGTTATATTAGTGAACTCCTCCTAACGGCTAGACCGATTTTTCAAATTTAAAACGTATTTACAGGACAACGTCTGTCGGGTCCGCTAGTGTCATATAAAATTTCGCTATGGGGAAGGCATCTGATATTGAAACAATGAACACATGGTGTTAGGATGTTAGATCGCAAACGTTAGAGGGCATTGATATTGTCAAGGTACGCTAACAATCAATTGTTTGATGACGCGGGCGGTGGGTAAGTGACAAATGTGTCTTCTGTTACTACATGTATACCAAACACTTAGCTTTGAGTGCCAGTAGAAGTTGGTTTTCGCACATAATATTATCTTGTAATTAAACTTGTGTATCTTCTACCGTATTTATCACGGGGAGTGTTCCGAAGAGCTGTTTAACCTGATTCACACAGTGCGGTTTTCAAGGAGCTTTTTTCCACGTACTACAAAGCTGTGGAATGAGCTTCCTTGTGCGGTGTTTCCGGGACGATACGACATGGGTACCTTTAAAAAAAAGCGCGTACACCTTCCTTAAAGGCTGGCAACGCTCCTCTGATTCCTCTGGTGCTGCAAGAGAAATGTTGGGCGGCGGTGATCACTTAACAACAGGTGACCCGTACGCTCGTTTGTCCTCCTATTCCATAAAAAAAAAACTTCAGTCAGAGAACAAGTTTAAGCCAAAATCCAAGCCAATGGCATGCTTCCGCCGATGATTGATGAACGAGTTTACGTCCAATCCTAGGAGAGACCAATTTGGGTCATTATACGTCGGAAATCAATGCCATCAAATCCAGGTCAAATCCTTCCGACCCATCAGACCCTTAATTAGGAACACAGACTTCATACTTATATATTATAAACTTCATGTGAAAATAAGATCAGATTTGCCTCTTTGTCCGGCTCCTTTTTACATGAACGACACAAATTTAGATCATATATACATTGACACATTTCATTTTTATAATTAATCTGTGGTTAACGGTGTTTGTAGCACATTTATGGCCGTTTTCAATAACGTATCTTTAGTTACGGATATGTATCCGATATGCTGTGACCGTTTGATGACAAATTCTTATCTATCCATAGTTATGTCCAATATAGTTATAGTCCAATGTTTTTTGTCGATAGGTTATTGAAATTTAATTAAGCGTATTGGATAGATCTGTCTACTTCTAGTAAGTTAAACTAAGGATAGATAGGCTTTGGAAACGGCCGTTAGTTTAGCTTACAATGTACCTTAATAAGATCTAATGTTTTACTGTTTGTTGACCGCAATAAATTAAATTACAATTGGTCTGCGGAGGTTTTGAATGATAATTATTACTCGAATGGTGGTAACTGTTACATACTTACGAAGAAAATTAAAATGTTCTAATGAAAATAGTACTGATATGATGGTGAAGCTGTTAGGTGTCTGAATTGCTAAGTGTATTGGCTTCTGAATCTTGAAAACAATATGGGAACCTTGGAAACTATACCCATATTTTTAATAATTTATGAAATCATGATTTTGCGCGGATTTCATAATGGATTCAATAAATCCGTTATCTCTAGCAGGAAGAGAAGGGTATTTGCTAGTGGCAATCTTGAACTTCACAAAAAAACCCAAGATTCCTTTCATTCCATTAATTGGAAATGGTATCTTTCCTTCCATAGCTTTCTTTCTTAGCCATTATATTTTGCATGTACACTATGCCTTTTTTGTGCACATGATATCGTGTGCGCAAAGTTTGATGATGATCGGATGAGTGAAAAAGAAAAACGAACAAATTCACATACACGCTTGTATTATTAGTAAGAATGCAAGAAGCGTTCAATAATTAGTTGAGAATGAGTTGCAAACTCTTTAGAACTAAACAGTCAATACCAGCTGATAAAGCTGGAATATTGATAGAAATACATATTTACAGAAATAATAAGAATATATTTAGTTTTTTAGAATTGGAAGTCGTTTACAGTTTTCTGGAACGTGTTGTCGAAAACGAATATAACGCTTAAAAAACTTCAGTATGGAAAAGTTAACCTAGTAACCTATTTAAAGGATACTTTAGGTTGAAATGCTCCGTATCTCCTCAATTTAAGAATACTGGATGAACTGCAACAGCCTGCATCAATATACTTTTGAATTTCGTAACACATTTGTTTTTTACAATTTTTGGGATCATAATATAAAAGCATATACATTGTCCAACAAAAGACTTACTAACTCACTGACTTAACCGTGTAGTAGGCATAACAAGTTTATATTTGTTCCCAGCGTTAACATTGTGATTATCACAGTTTCATAGCAAATTCGCTAATGTGCTTACAAACATAAACTACATTATCAATAATGTATTGAAATGCAACCGTTAATATTTCATTTTTCTCTTAATGATTCTTCACGTGACGGCAACCTAAAAATGGTTGCTGTAATCGGTGTATGATTAGCTCGGTCCTCCTGATCAGGTTTTTCGATGTATGTTCATAGGCACATAATTGAATTTGCTAGAAACTGTCGTAACCATAATGTTAACACCAGGAACAGACATAAACTTATAATGCCGGCTAAGTCGAGTTAGTAAGTTTTTTGTGGGGCGATGTATATGCTTTTACAACAAGCTTCCAGAAAATGTTCAAAACAAAAGTATCACGTTATTCAAAAGAATTGTTAAGAAACATTTGTGTGGTAAAGGTTACTATAACATAAATGACTTTCTTAATGATACCACAGATTGGGAATGGAGTGACCGCCCTCAGGTTATTAAATAATAAGTTTAATTGTACAATATTACTTTGAAAACATATTTTTTCAATAAAAAAAAAGCCCGCTGAGTTTGTTGCGCCCGTTCTTCTCAGGTCTGAGGCATTCATTTTGGAATGAGTGGTAGTTTTTGACTTTCAATAAGTGATGTCACATCCTATTTTGAATACAAATATTTGAATTTGAATTTGATGATTCCAATGGAGAGACCGAGGAAACAAGGTTTCTCTCCAGGTATGAGGGCAACGGATAGAAGGTGCAACAGTGAAGGTGCATGATCTCCATATAAAGGATTTAAATTGGCTTAGTAACTAGTTCTGTTAGACCATATGCTACTGTGTTTCGGTCTGAAGGGCACTATAGCTAGTGAAATTACTGGGAAAATGTGACTTGAGATCTTATGTCTCAAGGTGACGAGCGCGGTTATAGTGCCGCTCAGAATTTTTGGGTTTTTCAATAATCTTGAGTGGCACTGTATTGTAATGGGCAGGGCGTATCAATTACTGTCAGCTGAATGTCCTGCTCGTCTCATCTCTTATTTTCATAAAAAAAGATTCAAATTCGAGAATAGAACTCCCCGCAAGTTTCTCCGGGCCGTGATATTACCAAGCATAACAGTCTTTGCGATGGGGCCTGCTCTATCACGGAATTTGTAGGACATCACCACCACTATGGGATAAATATAGGCCCGTGGATTTGCGGTTGGTCCTCGCAGTCCACGAGCAGCCAGACGTTAACACATACACAAGCTCGTGATGTAAAGTTGTGCGACAATATACCCCGAGTAGAAGAAATAGGACGTATCATAGTCAAGACGGACTTCGTCGGATTGCTCTTATTTACTTCTTCTTCAATTCAATCCCTTCTTCAGAATGAAGTGGACAATATTGGAATTACAACGTGGCCCCTGATATAAGAAAGGTCCACGGTGAACTTGGAGAAGAGTGGATGATAATTTAGTTATGATAATAATAATTAATGAACTCATATAAAGATAAAAGCTAAGCTTATAGAAAAGCAAATTTGTATTTACAAAATGAATGTGTCATATTATTAATATCGAATAATTTACGACTGCTTGTGGCGTAGGTTACGTTACACATACTCGTGTGTATTCATAATAACTCAATTAAAAGCTTCGCTCGTTCGTAGATCTCGCAATAAGAAACACTTTGATAATTCGAAATCAGAGAGAGATTGGTCGCGCAAATTAAAACCTCTCGGCGCTCGAAAAGGGCGTTTTTAATTAAATTTTAATGAAACAGCTACACTTGAACGTTAGCCAGAGGGGTTTTATGTCGTAGCTGCGACCGGCCGGCGACGCTATGTGGAGCTACGATGGTCTATATGTCGACCTGCACGTCTGATATGACAGCTATTATTCTTAACTTACCTTATGGCGAAGGGTAAGCAGAAAACACGCAAACATGGTGTTTTTAGACAAGTTTTGTGGTGAAAGTATAGCATTTCGATGAACACTACTTAATCCTGTTACACATATCCTTAAGTCTTATTTGTAGGTTGCTAATTCTTACTGTTGGTTATAGTTAACACTGCCGAGCTTTTTTGAACTACCACATTTCTTTGAAGTTTAACAAGTTTTTTGGCATGGCGTGACGCATTTTTTTGCTACTTCTCTCAGAAAAGTTATTCTTATAGCTTGTACTTTTTTGTGTAGGTCCATTTATCCAGATTAGTAGTGAATAACGAGGATTGTAAGCATATAAACTGTTTTCCACGCAAGAATTTTGAAAATATTGGCTTTGTTACATAGATAGGGCCGAAAGCCGTGAACTCATATCGCTCAAGGTCACTGGCATTAAGTGGCGCCTTAAGTACCTCCTACTGAACCCACAATATTCAGCTTCTACTAATTCACATTTTACTCTTTTAATCAAATCAAAATCAATATCACCATTACATATATATAGGTAAGAAGTGTAGGTAACTAACATTCATACTCACTCATTGTTTGCTACGCGACATGGGAAAAGGTCTTTAGATGGACTTTGTGTTTTTTCCGAAGTCAATTACAGTATATAACATAATATAATCACAAAAAAAAATTAACAAAAGACAACCGACTTCAAAAACACTATTCCAAAACAATATATATAATATTCACTAAAAAGTATAAAAATAATTACGTATTTTTATACAATCTCATTAATTAATCTAATTCTAGTTACGATTATTGTTATTTTTGGAATCGGTGTCCTACCGCCGCGACTCGCTCTCGCTTCACACCTCCTCACAACTTAAGCACATCTCACCTATAACTATGTATGTAGTAACAAACCTATCTTGGATGACACTACAAAAATTACAATAATCGTAACTAGAATTAGATTAATTAATAAGATTGTATAAAAATACGCAATTATTTTTAGACTTTTTAGTGCATATTATATCTATTGTTTTGGAATAGTGTTTTTGAAGTCGGTTGTTTTTTGTTAAGAAAAATTGTATTTTTTGATTTTTAGTGAAGTTGAAGTACACTAACAATTTGTTTAATATGTGCATAAATAAGATTCGGCCGAGTATCGTTAATTTGATCCTAAGAATTGAAGAGTTCCGTTACTTTGTCATGGATTCCGTAATCAGAACCTAACCAAACTCTCACCAAACTATCTTTGGAGTATATCCTTTCCAATAAAAAAAGAATCGTCGAAATCGGTTGACGCAATATTGAGTTATTCGTAAATTTATCATCCACTTTGCTATAACTATGTTTAGCAAATTTAAGACTTTTATGGTTTTCTAATGGATGCCAGTGTCAGATCTGGACCAAAATACAATGGGACCACACGGGAAGCACCAGCTTTCAAATAAAAAAAAATTATCAAAATCAATTCACCCAGTCGAATGTTTTGCGGTAACAAACATAAAAAAAATATACCGACGAATTGAGAGCCTGCTCCTTTTTTGACGTCGGTTAAAAACTTTTAAGATAAGTGTACGCAGGGCAGTGTGCATAAGGGCAGATTCTAACTCTCGTTTGTCCACCTTTTCCACAAAAAAACGGTGATTCAACAATGGATAGAATTTCAAGTTAAACTGTGAATCAGTAGAGGCGCCTATATAAAGGAGTTTTTGTTGCGTGGGCGGGGTGCGGGTAGCGTGGGAATTAGCGATGGGGGGAGGTCGGACCGCACTCGTAATTGTTATCGATCTGCTGGTTACTTCCTGGCGAGTGCAATGGATATTTCTGTACCAGCAGGATAACCTGCTCAGCTGTTAATTAATCAATGAATTGTAACTAAGATACGATAAAGCCTCAAAGGCGTTGAAGTAAACCACGAAATATAATTCATACAAACTAAATTATTGCCAGAAGTAACAGTTGTGGGTGACAATAAGGCTACCTAGCTAATAATCGCTGGCCGTCAGTGATGCGAAAACGATGACCGGTCTCGCCGTCACAGTGCTCTTCTTCGGAAATTTTGACAACTGCATCTTAGCCAACCACCTACTCAATCTGTGACTAGGTCGTGACTGCTTAGGCTACATAAAATACTTATTTCCAATTTGTATTTGTGAGTTTTACGAGATCGAATCAGAAATGAGGACAGTTGTGGGAGAACCAAAGCAACAAAGGTAGGGCACATATTCCGACGGTCTGATGGTCGGTGGGGAAAAGTCCTAGAATGGCGACCACGTATCGGAAGACGCAGTGTTAGGAGGCCCCCCACAGGATAGGTTGGATGAGGGCAGAGCAGGACCCATCGTCGTGGAGAACTTTGGGGGAGGCCTGTGGCCGTCTTCCGCCAGATGATGATGATGATTAGTGAGGTACATGGATTGAAGTCCTTCGTGGGAAAGATATCAGCGATAGAAAATAATAAAGAAATCGAGAAGAAGAAGGTGATATAAAAAAGGTGCGTTCTACAGTACGTGTTCCACTGTGAGTGTTAGTAAAGACAAGTAAGTCATGATGCATTCATCAGAAATTGTTTATCTATCTATATATATAAACGTAAAAGTCCTGACTGACTGATTCACTCACTTAAATCAACGCCCAGCCCAAACCGTTGAATCTAGAAAGCTGATTTTTTGACAACGGGTAGTTTACATAACGCAAGTATCCACTAAGAAGGGATTTTTGAAAATTCCACCCTTAAAGGGGTGAAAAGGGGGTTTAAAGTTTGTATGGGGATGGAGTAAAATTTAAAGTAAGAGACTTGAAACTTTGCATATGGATCCTTATTAAAATACAAGAAAACGAATTTCAGCATTTTGTAAAAATTCACCCCTAAAGGGGTTAAAAAGGGGTGCAAAATTTGTATTGGGATGGAGTAAAATTATAAGTAAGAGACTTGAAACGTTGCGTATGGACTCCTTATTACAATACAAGAAAATGACTTTCAGCGTTTTGAAAATATTCACCCCTAAGAGAGTTAAAAAGGGGTTTAAAGTTGGTATGAACCGATGTAGATGAAATTTGATATAGAGATAGTTTGAGACCCAGGGAAGGACATAGGATAGTTTTTATCCCGGAAATCATCCCCAAAGGAAATAAAATGGGGGGTGTGGAGGTTTGTATGGCGCTACAATATTTAAGCGAGACCCACGCCGACGGAGTCGCAGGCAGAGGCTAAATAGGGGTGCAAAGTGTCTATGAGAAAACTCTTTTTTTGAGCTATAAAAATAGGGGGTTAAATAGATTCTTTGACATTTGGTTACATGTATGGTATGGAGTGCCCACTTTTTGTTAGAGTACACAATTTTTTTTAGGGTTCCGTACCCAAAGGGCAAAAACGGGACAGTATTGCTAAGACTCTGCTGTCCGTCCGTCTGCCTATCTGTCTGTCTGTCTATCTGACTGTCCGTCACCAGGCTCATGAACCGTGATAGTTAGAAAGTTGATATTTTCACAGATCCTTTTGCCGCTATAACAATAAATACTAAAAAGAGAATTAAATAAATATTTCAGGTGGCTTCCATAAAACAAACGTGTTTTTTTGCCGTTTTTCTCGGTAGGTTATACGATACATCCAAATTACACCGAGTGCTACCACCTACTCTTATTACTACATGAGGTTAGAGGGCCGACATCCTTCGAATATTTAAAAACTGTCAACGGTATCCTCCATCCAACATTTCAATTAGCGTGTAACACCCTTGGACTGCTAGAGGACGATAAACATTGGGACACAACTTAAGAAAAAGCTGCATTGTGCGATTCTCCTTTTAAGCTGCGTGAAATGTTCACAATAATGATAGATTTTTGTCAACTTACTGATTCCTTAAGCCTTTGGGAAAAATATAGGGACAGTTTTTCTGACGACATTAAACGGCAACTTGAAAGAGATTTGCAAATGGTGCGGAGTTATTCATGAATGAGGTGTTTGACAGATGCTTGATATTGATTGAAGATGTAGTTTTAGCACAAGCTGGCAAACGTTTGGATCAATTCGGTTTACCTTAACTAAAAAGATCCGCAGTAAACCTGGATTATCGCGAATATCAACGAGAGACAAATTATGACCCTTGCACCCTGGGAGAGGTAGTATCGCATCACGAGGAATTATTGACAGACGAACAGGCAAATGTTTATCAACAAATTCTAGGCAGCATTGAAAGCGAGATTGGGGACATTTTTTTTTAGATGCTCCTGGTGGCACTGGAAAAACTTTTAAGTAAGAAATAACCGGGGTATCGCTTTGGCTGTCGCATCATCAGGAATCGCTGCCACACTACTGGAGGGAGTCAAAACTGCTCACACGGCTTTCAGGCTGCCTCTTGAATTACTTTCTTTACTTACAGACTTATTAAATCTTTGTCATACTGAAACTCCATTGTGCAATATCCTAAAACAAACAACGCAGCACAAGTGTTGCGCGATTGCAAAATTATAGTTTGGGACGAAAGCACTGAAACACAAGGGGGCTTTTGAACGATAGATAGAACAGCGATAGATAGATAGAACCCTAAAAGACATCCGAGGGAACAATTTCACGATGGGAAGGGTCACAGTTTAATTAGCTGGAGGCTTTCGTCAGGCTCTGCCCGTAGTGCCGAGGGGAACTCGAGCTGACGAAGTCAAAGCATGCATTAAGGCGTCAAATATTTGGCCCTTAATTAAAAAACTAAACATAACAAAAAAGTGTATCTTAAGGGCGACGTGTGCGCCGGGGAATTCACAGATCTATGCTTAAAATAGGGAATGGAGAATATCCGAACACTGAGGGCAAATTGTAATTCCACCAGAACTTCAAGACCACACATCACACCGTTCAACACCTAATAGCTCGAATTTACCCAGATGTCCAAAACCTGCCCAATAAACCCATGGAGTGGTTGTGTGAACGTGGTATTCTGAGTCCTAAGAACGACCAAGCTTCTGTCATTAATGACACTTTATTGAAGGCATTCGAAGGCGCAGAACTTCAATACAACTCTGTGGACTCTGTAGTAAATACGGATGATGCTGTTCAGTATCCTGAATTCTTGAATGATCGGAATAATCGGAATTCTTGAATGCACTTAACCCGGCTGGACTACCGTAACTGCGTAATCTGAACCCTCCCAAGTTGTACAACGGTACCAGGTTGCGTATAAAATCGTTACATAACAATGTGGTAGAGGCCACTGTCATTACTGGTTGCGCTAGATGTGAATCCATGTATATACCACGCATACCCTTAATACCATCGGACTACCCGTTTGAATTTAAAAGGTTGCAGTTCCCTCTTAAAGTCTGTTTTGCTATGACCATTAATAAATCACAGGGTCAGTCGTTAAAAACGGCAGGGATTGACGTAAGGGGGGACTGCTTCTCACACGGGCAGCTTTACGTGGCTTGTTCTAGAGTAAGTTCGCCGAGCAGTTTGGTCATACTAGCACCTCAAGGTAGAACCACTAATGTAGTATATAAGGAATGTAGGTAATGCAACAACAATAACAATCATGCATTTACAATAATGCATTGTTATTTGTAATATCACTTTGTTGGTGAACTTCAGCACAATTCTACCACCATAGCGAAAATAGCGAATAAACCTTATTCATTAACCTGCCTGCTAAAGTCTGTCAAGCGAGTCGTATCGTCGTTGTAAAGAGCTACGATATAAACGAGTACCACGCGGACGAAGTCGCGGGCAGAAGCTAGTAAAATATATTAAAATATATACACGCATATTTTTTTCCCTAACAAGGGAACATAATGGTTATTATAATATTTCCCCACTTCGTTAAAATCTAGCCTTAACTTAGGCTAATGAGTAATTTTACTTTAACTTAAACTGCTAGATAGATTAAACTAGGAATGTGTCCAATAACACATTTCGTAATGTCTCTATTAAGGGGAACAATATACGCATACAGCCAAAATTTGTATTTCAACAAAATAAAAATAATTAGCGAATGAGTGAAGAAAGAATGACGCATCAAATACACTGGCCTGCAATAGTAAGTATCACACTTTTCATTTTTTTTTTCTTAACTATAGAAGGTAGAGATTTAAAATTAAAAACGTTTTGTTGCAAATTTTATAGGCTTTAATTCTTAGAAACTAAAATTATACATTAGTAACACTTTTAACTTAAAAAAGATAAAACAATGAAAATAGACATATTTAGTTTAGTGTAAAAAAATTCAACTAAAATGTATTACATGTTATTTAATTTTTAATAACTGGTATTGCCTCCTCGTGCCCTGAGGGTAGTAGGTGGTGGTCTGCAATTTCTGACTAGCCTCCAAAGCTCATCCCAGGCGTGTTCAATCGGGTTGAGATCAGTACTTCTTGATGGCCAAGCCATCACGCTGATACCGACCTCCTGAATATACTTTTATACTCATACGATATGAGCCGTGTGTGGCCGGACATTATCATGCATCAGCATCGATCCATCACCCATATTTGCTAAATACGGCCCTGCATACTCATTGAGAATCTCTTGAGTATATCTTTGCCCAGTGAGGGTGCCATTTTCTATGGCTACTAGCTCTGTGCGACCTTCTGAAGATATGCCAGCCCATACATTTACATTGCCTCCACCGTATTGGACTCTTTCTGAGATGCAGGCTTGAAGGTATCGCTCACCAGGTCACCTGTAAACACTTCGCCTTCCATCAGAAGTGTAAAGGGAGCATCGAGACTCATCTGCAAACAAAATTCTTGACCATTCTTCTTCATCCCACTGCATGTGTTCACGGGCGTATCGCAGTCTCGCTACTCGATGCTGTTTCTCGAGTTTTGGGCCACTCGCTGGTCTTCGGGGTTTCAAATTTGCTTCAGCAAGTCTTCTTCTCACTGTATTGTCACTAATGTAGTCCCTCCGGGTCTGAAGTAGCTGTTGCTGGACTTCAACTGCATTTTGGTGGCGATTTCTTAACACAGTGGAAATAATATAACGATCTTCTCGGGCACTGGTACACCTGGGTCTGCCATTACAAGGTCTCCTCAGATGGTGTCCAGTCTCTTCGTACCTTCGCTTTACCTTCTGGACTGTTCGTACCGTCACACCCACCATTCTTGCAGTGCGACGCATACTGATGCCTAGTTCCAGAAAAGCCATGATCCTAGCACATTCTTCAGCTGAAAGAGGCATGATAAATAAATGTTATGTGCTTTTTAGCATAAATTTTTAAAACAAGACCCATCGATCTTGAAAAAAATTTAAAACAGAAAGAAAAATGTGAATGGTAAAATTGTAATTCGGAAACGTCCACTTTGAAAACGGAATGGTTTTGTTTTTGAAGTTTTTTTTCAGCCAATTCTTAAAAGAAGGTTACCGACTATAAAGTTTTTATGTACAAAATTAAATTCTCTTTGGAGTCCCTTTTATTTCGAAAGTATATCTTGTGAACTTAAAACGTTATCCGAATTTTAAAAGTGTTATACTTACTTTTGAAGGCCAGTGTGTATAAGACAAGTGTTTGTGGGCAAGTCGGTCGCGGGAGACCTCGTAGAACATTCGTCGACCAAATTGGGGACGTTTTGAGAAAAGGAGAGGTCCGAAGCACCCGCAACCGGCGAGCATGTATGAAAAGAGTAATGAATGTAGAAGAAGCGCGTGAGGTTTGTAAGGATAGAAGCAAATGGCATTCTATTGTCTCTGCCCACCCCGACGGGAACAAGGCGTGAATGTGTATGTATGTAGAAATAATTACCTACCTACCTACATTATAAAAAAGATATTTTCTTTAAAGAAATCCCTTTTATTTGATGCCCGTATCAATGATAGTTGAAGTGATCCCTTGTCTTGCTAACCAAACTTGAGCGCAGTACCAATATCACGCTGACTGTTCAGTTTGAACAGTTATAAATCATAATTGAATGAGTACACAAAATTTGCATCTAAACTGTTCAGCGATTCATAAATCTTTATTAGCGTCAAACATGGTCAATACATAGTGGATAAAATTATGGTTTTACCGGATGATGCCCGCGACTTCGTCTGTGTAGATAAAGGGTTTTTAAAAATAATCAGCAAGTTTGGAATTGAAGATTATCTCATGTCCTATTCCAGTTCCGGTTCCCATTTTCGCTCCCGTTCCCAACATATTATATGAATCTCATTTCGAGGAAGATTGCTATGACAAACTAAACAAAAACAAAAGATAAAATGTAGCCTATGTGTTTTCCCAAGCTCTAGTCTATCGTTGTACCAAATTTCATCAAAATCAGTTCAGTAGCTCTGGCGTAAAAGCGTTACAAACAAACTCACATTCATATTTATAATATTACTAAGGAAGTGTCGACAAGTTCAGCTTATTAACTGATTACTATGTAAATACTAACTTCTCACACAATATTGTGTCAATGAAAATATTATCACGCACTAATCTAAATGACTTAAATGATATAATATTCATATAATAATAGATATTTTATGAGTCAATAAATAACACATTAGGCTTCTAAGCCTAACCTTAATCTATTAAGGATTGGTCTCCGCTACGCTCCAACTAGATACCGCAGGCGTAGTCGCAAAGTGCGGTAACAATGTGTGACGTTGACGTGCCACGTGTTCTGTTAAACTTTGGTAATAATTATAACTACAATGCTGGGTTGCGTAGTAAACATTTGTAAAAATAATATTACAAGAAATAAGAAAGATCAGAGGGCCTACCATCAACTTTGAATAAGCGATGCGATTCCGATGCAGTTCAGTTTAGGTACCTAAACTGAATCACGAAAATTCGTACCATGAAGTGCCTTTTACTGAATGGCCTTTGGATCGCTTATGAAGAATGAACGAAATAAATTTGTCTGTGGTCCGCAGTGTGAGAAAGAGATGACGCTCTACAGTCGTTGCATTAGTTTGTCGCTCTTACTCGAACCATATGCGTTGCGTTTTGAAACCTAAAATGATATGATTTTAGTGGTGTTTTTGCGTAGAAAAAACTAAAAATACATTTTAAAATTGCGCTTTATAGCGTCAAATTATAAACCATTAAGCCCTTTTTTGTACTTTTTAAATCATAGTAATATAAATAAATATAGTTCTTTGAATTACAAATTAAAATATGTTTGCTTGTGTGTTTTCGTAAAAATAACGAGTTATGAACGCACCTCCATTGATGTTTGATTTGACAGAACCACAGAGCACATTTTTGACATTCAATTGACATCATTGTGATTTAATCAGTTGATTTGACGTCAACCTAAATTAGATAGCTCTAATCACGTCGTGGTACGAAGTAGCAAAGCAGTTCATTTTAGGTTGTCAATTGAATCGCAATAAGAGTTCATGGTAGGCCCGCAGATATCATCACTAAGTATTTTGCATTTTATTAATTTTAATGTAAAATATTCTTATTATATCTATATATATAAAAATGAATTGCTGTTCGTTAGTCTCGCTAAAACTCGAGAACGGCTGGACCGATTTGGCTAATTTTGGTCTTGAATTATTTGTGGAAGTCCAGAGAAGGTTTAAAAGGTGAATAAATATGAAAAGTGTTCGGAATTAAATAAAAACAACAATTTTGTTTTTCCTTTGATGTGTCCCCCGTCGTCCGATATTTGTTTTGTATGGATATATTTATATATACATTTTCTATGAGAGAATTTATTGACGCACGGTTTGACAGTTCTGATGTGAAACAATTTCATTATAACAACAGGACCATTTCTTACGAAATAATTCTTGATGTTTTGAAATATTATTAGCAAATTCCTCTAAAACAGTATTTTTTTTATTATCTACAGAACAACGTCTGTCGGGTCAGCTAGTATGTATATATATTAATCATTATAGATATACAAAACGTTGAGATCAAAATATAATTAAAGGAGCTTGGCGTGTCCCCCCCCCTCCCCCCCACCTCAGCCAGCTCACGACTATATCATAATATTATTAGCCGCGCTCTTCGCTAAATGTTAGAAAAGGGTCGGTTTTATTTAAGCGTACTTCATAAAAAGAAATAAATTTGTATTATGAGCCTCTTTCGGAGTTTTCTTAAAGCGGCTATCTTGTATGTGTGTGTGGGGTGTGCCGATGCTCCATTACCTTATGTATTAAATGTGTTCCTTTCAGGCATTACATATCCGCCCAAATCCATGAATTTAAAAGGATTGCACGCATGGCTGATCTCAGACTGACAGATGTTCAGAAAATATTACGTAGGTTATATATATTATTTTATAAACTCGGTGCTAATAGTGTTTTAGAAAGGATCTGGCGGGAGCACAATAATCTTTTCAAAACTACTCGTGTTGACATCCACTCCTCCTCCCCTCCGCATTACAAAAAATTATTGCAGCAATTTATGAGTGCAGAAACCACATAACGTATGCTTTGTTTTGATTTATATCCAAAATTAAATTTTTAGTATTTTTTTTTTCACTTGTTACTTCTACATTATAGTACTATAATAGTACAATACAATATTCTTTCATTGTAAACTTGCAACCCCGCACTTGTGCAACTCAAAAATGCATGCTGGTTTGCCTGTAATTGGATTTACACCATAATTTATACTTATTTTGTTATTTTTATAAGCTAGTAATAGTGTATAATCTGTTGGTGAACCTAAATAAATAAATAAATATATATAGTATATTATTTCACAGTATCGAAATATTAACATTAAACAAATATTACAATATGGGATTAAATAGTATTATAGTTGTTTTTATGGATTATATGAACAATATGTTATATTTTTAAAGTGATAACTCTCACTTCTAGGATTAATACACAAATAAAATTTGAAAAAAAAAATTTTATGAACGATGCGGGATTCTAACCCACGACCTCCGGCGTTCCGTGCCGGTGCTCTAACCAATTGAGCTAACCGTTCGAGTACCGCCTCGCTACAAAATTCTGTTTGCTTTGTTCAACTCTCAGATTGTGGCTTCATCTACAGGATCCACTTTACAGTTGATAACCTGGATGGATTATATGGTTCAGCCATGTGTTGTTTCACTGGTTTGCATTATTTTGAAAATATGTTTAAACTTTTATGTAATTAATATGTATGTAACTGAATTGTATTTTTTGTGATTGATGTTGACGAGCAGTCTTTTGATTATATGTCAATAAAATATTTTGACTTTGACTTTGACTAACACGAGAGTGGGTCAGGGATTGGAAAATAAATACAATGCTTAAAGGAACGAGCCTATATTGCGTTCATATTTCCGAACTTGCACTTCACCGGTCTGCCGCAGCTCCTCTTGCCTACGGCGGTGTCTTCAGCAGATCACACCGCACCGAACACTAGTTCTCTCCTATCTTCTTATTCTTCTTCTCCTAGATTACTCACACTTTTCACTACTTCTTCATCTCTTACTTTTTTTTATTTTCATTTTAGATTCTGAACTAGAACTGCCGTACTACCACAGTAGACATGTGTACTATGTATACTTATATACCCCCGGATCTGTTCTAATTTCAAAATGATTCTTTAACTATGTTTATCCTGCTTACAGATTTTCCATCTTATTTTCTCTGTTCGATTTGATCCTGAGCTTACTAGAAGTTTTCTTTACCTTTACAAAACCCAAAAACAGAACACAAGTTGCAAGAGATGATAACCGTTGTTGAAATAATATTGTTTTACAACATAACTTAAGACTTCGGGATGTTTATTCTTTTTGCTCTTAATACTGATTTTCATTATTATAACACTAGAAATAAGGGATTGCTTGTAACTAGTTCTAGTAGGCTTTATAAGATACATATAAGCTTTAAGGGTAGATGTACACACTTTTATAATAAAGTCCCTGCCACATTATCTATAAATAAATTTAAATGTTTAACTAAAATGGATGTGTCGTAAATTTAAATGTTTAACTAAAAAGGATGTGTAGTAGTATCTAGTATATTAGAAATGACATCAAAAAGATTTCTAAAGGAATCTAACTAAGAGAAAGTAAATGCCTTTTATACGTTTATACACTTGCACCAGTTATTTGCTAATGATGACGTCAGTCGTCTGTCTCACATCAAATGTCAACATGTCAGCTAATCATCGGCCAATCAGCACTCGACACGTCACTCGTACATCAAGAATCAGGATGATTGTCAATCTACACACATTTATAATGAGCGATGTTAGCTGGTTGCGGCGGTGAGCGGCCTCGTCTCGGGCATGAATTATGTCGTATGCAACGTTAATGCAGTTTCAATACGATCAGCCGCCTCCGATGCTAATGACCTTTGTCTTCACCGCACACACACACACAACACACACATACGCAGCCTAACTCAAATCTGGACTTCCTAAATTATGCCATAGGCAATGAAGAGAAAACGCAAAAAGAAACTTATCGTTACATATATTTTATGGAGATCTCTCTTGTGCCGATCGAATTATAGGGAAAATGCATTGTTCTCTTTAAAATGGTTGCGTGTACTACACAAAATAAACTATGTGTCGTAGCTTTGTTGTTTAAGAATATTACTCTTAAACACCTAAGAAATTAGGGTTACTCGGTTGGAGTGCAGTATTGTAGTGCATGTCCCGTACGCTCTGTATGACCCGTACGATACGACCCGTACGCTATGTATGAACCGTACGCTATGTCGCTATGTAAGAGCCCTTGCTATGATCGCCGCACAGTTTATATTATAATATATGCCGGTTGCGACTTGAGTAGGAAGAGTTGAACCTTGTTGGCTGAGGGGTGAGTCTATAAAAATTGGACGTCTACACTCGTATAATAGGAGAACATGTTTAGTGTCTGAATCCAATTGAAATAATCAAATTTGATTAATTTAAGTAACTCCAAAAAAGACTCACTCCCATTTCCAATCCCCTCCCATTCTGTGCCGTACCCTCTGGCACAAAGGTAGAGAGTTGTGTCTCAAGGGGCAATTGTACGCTTTGTTTTGTTAAAATGTTATATTCTATCTCCGTTCTCGTAAGACAGACACAATGTTAAAAACACGTTTATTTATTTATTTTTATTTTATTTAAACAGAAAAATAGTTACGTATAAGTACCATATGACATGTCTTGCAGGGGAATGTATTCCCAGTACAGCATTTCCCGGTGTGATGAGGAAACAAATAAAACAGGGTCGTAGACGCCCTTATCTTTTATGGTCTTCGACAGAGGATGTGCAATTGGTATATTCATTTTCTTAAAGTCAAAGAGATTTTTTTTTATTTGCATTAAAATAAATTATTTAGTGGCACGAAATGCGAAACATAAGCTTTGTAGGCCATGTTTACTATCAGAGTTACATGCTCTTCGAAAAGCAATTTGCTGTCATGGAGAACACCAAGGTCCTTGGTACTAAAGACACGAGTTAGTTTAATTTTATTGATAGTGTAGTCAAAATTATAAAACAAAAACATTTCGGAATGTTTAAATTTAACACAGTACTTATACAAATTTTGTAAGTCATTTTAAAGTTGCAAAGCATCTTCATAACATTTAACAGCCTTAAATATTTTCATGTCATCAGCAAGTAATAGGAACTGAGAGAAGCTTACACATGAGTTAATGTCATATAAAAACGAAGAACAGCAAAGGTCCCAGCAACGATCCCTGTGGTACACCGAATGTTACATTTGCCCAGGAGGAAGTAAAACCATTAAAGACTATCGCCTGGCACCTATTATACACGTAGATATAAACCACCTGAAAAGATCCCACTGTATACCCAATGTAAATACTTTGTATAGGTAAATGTTATGATCGATATGGTCAAAATATTTACTAAAGTCAGTATAAGTCATGTCAACTTGACAGCCCCTCTCCATGTTGTCCGATAGAAAATTATTGAAGACTAGCTGACCCGACAAACGTTGTTTTGCCATATAATTTATTTTAAGTGTTCGACGGTTTTTTCTCCGACTTATTTTACAAATACAACTACTATGAAAAAGTCTTTTCATTTTTTGGGTTAATATATATGTATGATACTCACAAAAATTTGGCTTTCTATTGATAACAGAATTTTCAAAATCGGTTCAATAGAACCACAGATAAAGGCCGACAATGCTATTGTGATTCCTCTGATATTGCAAGATAATGTGGGCGGCATCACTTACAGATTACTAGGTGGCCCGTACCCTCATCAGTCCTCCTTTTCCATAAAAAAAGATTACGCTCTAGAAAATTGTGATAATGATTTTAAATGAAAAAAAGTATTATCTTTTTTCGTAAATTTTTCAACGATTTTATATTATTCTGCTATTCGGGACGGACGCAAATCTAACAAATTAAAAATCATGAAAATCAGTCCAGCCGTTCTCCAGATGTAAGTGATCGAACAACTATAGTTTGTAAGGATCTATATGTATAGATCCTTATAAAAAGTTATAGGCTGTCATCTTCATATTCGTTCGGAATGTAAATGAATTAGAGTAGGTTTATAAATTCGAAATGTCAAGCAATGACGTTCGGGACGAAACCTCGAAACGAATGGAACCGTAGTAGTAGGAAACATCCGAAACTTCAATCGAAACTTCATTTTTCGTTGAATTAGAGTAGACCTACTGGAACGGATAACTGTTTCGCACATTTCATTAAAAATTAGGCTGGTATACTATCAGGACGTGCAGACTTATTGACGTCAAGTTTACTTAAATGCTTAAAAATTTGGTGAGGTTGTATATCTAGAGATGATAGATTACATGGTGAAGTAGAGTCGTTGAGCAAAAGTTCAAATCCTAAGTAAAAGCTCCAAAAGTTGGAAGAAAAATGTTACAGGAAAAATTCACATATATCAGAGCCCTGGTCGCTGGATTTTCCAGAATTGGTCATAGTAGCAGGATAAGAAGCACCCCCTCTTACGTTTATATTTTTTTATTTATTCCTGCAATCTGTCAATAATAACATTTAGCTGGACTTTAGGTATTTGTTTGAAGGGTCATGGTTGGAGCAGAATCCAGTGATTTGCCCAAATATTATTCATAATCTACTTGTTCATCAGATGGTGTGGTGCTCGTCTTTTCAATCTTATAAATGTTGTGCCGGGTTTCTTTTTCATTAAGTTCCTTGCAAGTTGGTTTGGGTGATTTTGCATGCGTTTCTGATAAGTTCGTAGTGACTCTACTACTTCCTTCTTTATAGTTTTATTATTTAACTCTCGATGTAGACGTTCGTTTTTAATGTACCATGGAGCATTAGTGATCATTCGAAGCATTTTGGATTGGAACCGTTGCAGTTTTTCAATATTCGAGTTTGAGGCTGTGCCCCATAGTTGTATTCCGTATGTCCTTATCGGTTTAATTATGACTTTGTATAGAAGAAGCTTATTTTGTAGTGTTAATTTAGAAGCCAATACAAACGTTTACGTTTAATTACGTTTATATGAGATCACAATAATTTTGGATTACCTATAGTATAATTTTCAAGATATTTTATGTAATTTTTGTAACATATTGCTGTTTTTTTAACCTATCCCGTAACGGTATGAAAGTAAGTTCATCCGACTTATTGCCGTATATTTTAAGGTATTCATATGTTTCTTTTGATATTTTTACTAGTAGATGAATTGTACTATGGAGAATATTTACAGTCATTTACAGTACGTCTAAGAATGTATATTTTATCTCTGGGATCATAAAGAACAGTTTAAAAATAATAAGTGGCTTCATCAATTTTTTTCACAATAGAATTGTGAAAAAAATTTTCGTCTACTCAATCGAGGAAAGATCAGAACAAATCTTATTATCGTTAAGTCATTCTTATCGCCTTATATTGGGTAAACTTCTATCGCTGACAGACAGCGTATACGGATAAGTTGATAAGTTTATTGGGATTGAAAAGTCAATGATAATGGATAGAGAGAGAGAATAAAAGAGATGGTAGGCATCTTCAGGTACTAGTGGACCTAAGCACGTTTAAAATTGGTGGAGATTACATTCACTTATTATTTCTATAAACTCCTTATATCTAGGTTCAGTTAGTGTTATTGGCTTTAAGTCAAAATCTGAGTCCATTCACGAGATATCGCTCCCTCCAGATATCTCTGACCACCAGAAATTTTCTGTCCATCTAGGTTTTCATAATTGTTGTTCTTCTGTTCGCATAGGTATAATACACATATATTTAGAGCGATAACGGATTTCCGAGTGCTATTCCGTACAAGTTTTTAAGTTACCCAAATATCACTTCAGTAGTGGAGTGCCAGTCTTCATTAAAGGTCGCAGATATTATTGTAGGCGCACTATTACGGCAACTCCACCTCCTCCATTTTGATTTGTAAGCGAGTAAGTACGGTACGCTCTAAACATAATAATACCTATCGTAAATTAATTCGCTATCATAAATAATATCCCTTAACCATGTGTCAGTCAGTATCATTATGTAATACCTAATAAGTAGTAATTAAAAGTTAGATGTTGAAGTTTTAGTCCGCAAACCCCGAAAATTTTGGTAATATATTGATAGATTCGAGTATTAGAATATATTTTATTTATTTATAATGTAATATGAAACAACATTGTAAGTAGAGGCATTTAGTAAGTATTGCATAATATGTAGATGAACTTGAATTGTTTTGTTATTCGGTAGATTTTTCGTGACAGGTATCGTCATGCTCGCTTAAATGCCTCTGCTTGTCGCCGTGGGGCGGGTCGTTCCCTTCCCTAAAATATGGTCGAGGGAGGCGATGGCTGGTCCATGCGTCATGCTCGTGAACGGGTGCAACTCGTGGTGGATGGATGATCTTGTTACCGTGAGGTCTGCTTGATGTGTTTTTTATTATTATTATTTCCTTTAAAGTTAAAGTTATTACATATTTTATTTTATGAAATGCTCACATAATGCCTCTATTTATTTACGGTATGTGTGGATTGATGCATCTACTGTACTCAATAACTCTTGTGTTTATAAGTATTATTTTTTTTTTTCTTTTTTTGACTTACTCGTGTAAGCCCTTCAGTTTTTGACATTTGAGTATTTTTGTTGCGTCACTTTGCATATATTGTAATTGAAATGATTTGTAAAACAATTAAAATGTAAATCTTGACTTAAAAGAGAGGCAATAAGTTTCTTGCTACTTCTTCTCATTAGCTCAACCCTTTACGAAGTAGCGGTAATATCAATAAGAAACAATTTTTTTTTATTGAAATTCATAAGTGTCATTTTCGTGACCTACATGAATAAAGTGATTATTGAATTTGAATTTATTATTACTTTTGAAATTGGAAATCGAGCAATTACTAAATAATACAAGTATTTTAAATATTCTGCTACAAATCCCTTAAATGTACGATTAAAGTAAGCACAATTCATCAATATAATCTTGATTAACGTTTAGTACGTATTCAATATAATAAAAAAAGCTTACAACAGCAACTTACATTGGTTTTTCACAAAAACTTAAACAATTACATTTGAAACTTTCTTGAAAATTGATTATCTCGTTCAGCATCAAGAGGGCGACGCATCGGGTGAGTGTTGTGTATGTGTGTAGCTACTTGTGTGGCGGTGTGGGTGCAGGTGGCGGGAGCGCGGGGGGGAGGGGGACGGGGGCACCGGGTCAGGGTCGCCACTCGGAGCGGGGTTCGCACCACACCATGCAGTCCCTATTGTAATATTTTGTATTGACAGTCTTTAATAATAATAATAAGAAGCCTCTTAATACTGCAAATGTACAAGTTTAAAAAATATATTTAATAAATTATATATAAAATAAAAAACTAAATTATATAAATTGTAAACGGTTTAATTGATTCACAGTACATGTCAAACAAAATTACATACGACTAGTGGACCCAACAGACGTTGTCCTGTACACATGTTTTAAATTTGAAAAATCGGTCCAGCCGTTAGGAGCAGTTCACTAACATACACATGAGCAGGAGAATTATATTATATGGGCGGAATTGAGAATCTAAGCCAATCTCAAATTCACTGAAACAAACAAAAAAGTCATCAAAATCAGTCCAGCCGTTTAGGAGGTAGTTTAATTGTGAATCTAAACCATTTTCGAATCCACCTGAAGACACACACCAATCTCAAATTCACTGGAACACACAAAAATATCATCAAAATCGGTCCAGCCGTTTAGGAGGTAGTTCAATTGTGAATCTAAACCATTCTCGAATCCACCTGAATACAAACAGAAAGTTTCATTAGAATCGGTCCAGCCGTCTAGGAGGAGTTCAGTGACATACACACGCACACAAGAATTATATATATATAAAGATGTATCCAGACTGTCTACGCGTAAAATAAAAGTTTTTGTTTTCCCAAAAGTTAGTACTAGATATGGTAGTAACAGATTTTTAATAAGAGCTTGTGACTTATACAATAGAAAGCATGGAGATTTAGGCGACACTTGGTATAAAGTCTGTAACTTACAAACAAAATTATTAAAATGTAGTTAGGTGAAAATGTTTTACATGTGTACATACATATATTATACATATCATTTATGAATATTAGTGTTTATATATGTCATAATCAACTCAGTAAATATTAGTAAGCAATTTACCCGCAAAATTTAAGAAAATGTAATCTGTGAAAAAGGCGTATGTAGTAATTAAACTATTTTTTTTGTTAGATGCTGTTTGTTTTCTTAATAAAATAGAATAAATATTTTACACAGAAGAAGTGAGCAATTTTAGTTGGGTTCATCTTATTGTCTAGCTGTTAATACTTTAATTAAGGATATGAAACCTCCTTGAGTGAAGGCCTCCTTCATTTCCTTCTATCTTTTCATATCTTTGCTCCAGCGTGGCCTGTCCTTGGTCGCTATTTGAATAAGGTCAACATTTCACTGTGTTGGTCTGCCAACATTCCTTTTTCCTTCTGGTCTGACATACAAGCGATATACGTTCCAAGCCCATTACCGCTTAAGTCTTAAGAAGTGGAGCTAGTGCATCGATTATTTTTAGACCCTGAGACCATTCATTAGGTACCAGTTAATAACTAATAATAAATTCTACTTTTAAAGAAGTATTTCATTTATCCCTAAATGAATTTAAAAATAGTATTGGTGAAGCTCTAAGCATTTAAATAAATAATCTTTCTTTATGTTTCGTTTTTCATATGTATCAAAAGGTGTAAGTATTTTTGTTGATACCTTTTTCTAACATTAAATATTTTATATTCATTTGTATTGTATTTTATAATATAGCATGTAATAATATTTGTAAATTCTATATAGATAAGTAATTCATTACGGCAAATGCTTGTAATCTTTGTTTTCATTATTCTTTGTATAATTTTATATAAAAATATGATCTATTGCTAACTTTTTGTACATAAAACAATTAATATCCTTTCGTGTAATAAAACCCTTCACAAGTTAATCGATTGTATCGGCAAATTATGTAAACTTGATATGTTCATTTTTCAGTTTATGTAAATCGGTCAAATATAAGTACTTTAGTTGCTAGGTTTTTCGAGCACTACACAATTTATAATTTCTGTTACAAAATGTGGAACTGTAGGTCTATTTGTTTTCATATATATATTGTCATATTTGATTAAGGCTGTATGTTTCCCAAATTAAAGTAAAAAAACGTATTTGTAAACTAGCGGTAATATTGTAAGAATTGAGAAAAATATTTTGTAAAATGTAAATATATAATGGGCCATGATATATTAATTCCCGAATTGCTTAGGAAAGGTTCTTAGAATAATTAATGATTGTTTATAGCAGGAAATATTTGGGAGTCCAATGTTATGAGTTACGAGTGTGGCGTCACATCAGACAAACAGAATGAACCCGTTCTCAGATCGGGGAGTTCCTGTCGCGAGAGGTGAAGCCGGAGGGTATAATTGATTTAGAATAAATTCAATCATTCGCACCGTTAACATCGATGGTATGCCTTCAGTCGACACATAGCGATCGTCAGCCTGCCCATGCTGGTCTCCGTCTCCATCGGAAGGCAGCGGCGTCACGGCTCAGCGGGACTGGTCGCTGTGGCAGCACAACAAATGGATTCCGGTTCATTAGAGAATACCTTCCCGGTAGCGAGCGGAGGCTGATTGGAATTGTTCTCGACGTTCAGTAACTCGATTACGAAGAGATGCCAGTTACAAGCGATCCGCACCCGCCGACTCCTTTTTTATTGTAGTGGAAATGAAATGAGTGTTCGATTGCGGGACGGGCGGCTGCTGATGGCTCATTTCTGATGATGATTGATCACATTGCTTTGTCACATTCAAATGTAATGTTATAATATAATTCATTTTCCACTTTCTATAGAGTACTTTCATTTAAATTTCGCTAGCTACGTGATATTGATGAACATTTACGAATGGTTTAGCCTATGCGGTCACTTGTAACTGTAGATATTCAATCGTCGGTCTTCTGTCATAGTAAATGTCTTATTTAAATCACACTGTTTTTTAAATTATTATTATATTATGTGTAATAAAGATTTCTTTTTAAGAATGGGACAATTTCCTTTCCATATAACAGATCGGTTTTGATTAATTGAATTTATATCGTCAGGAAATCTCAGCGGTGTGTCTGTTCCGTTCGCCGCCAGAAGTCCCTCCCCCCCCCATAGGGACGTGTGTCGACAGCGCAAGTTGTGAGCCGCAGTATTGGAAGCCAGCCAGGTGAACAGCTCGTTTGAGGAAACTGTCCGCTTGCAAACATTCACACGCGTCAAACTTATTGACGAGCAATCACGCAAGATACATTATATTTGTTAATCTTAGATTCTTCTAAACTTGTTCTAAATTATAAGAAGATATTTTGTAAAAATAAAATCAAGTTGACACCTCTCCTTATGTACAAGGCTTACGACTCGTTCCCACTTGTCGGATGTCGGATCCGTATATTCATCGGAAGTTCCAGTGGAAAATATGAAACTATTCACACTTATGGGAAAATGATTTTCTGTCGGCTCCGACAAGAAATGTCGGGTATTTTACCAGCCCCCTATGCTCGGAAAATGATCGTGTCAGATCTCGCTCGCCTGTGATTTTAATGGCGCTGTTCACATTTGTCGGATGTCGGAGCCGATTACTCTCTCTCAGCTACCCCTCGTTCCGTTCGTGCGTACGTCACTGCAATTGCGCACACACATATCTCGGCGCCTGAAAATATCTACTTGGCGGGAAGTTTGCTGCCTACTCATACCTGATTTTGTCAATTTGGACGAAAAAGAAAGACAATCATGTGGTAAGTGCTTACAGTATTTTATTTAAAAATATACTCAAATCCAAAACATACAAATATTAATCATGCGCTAGCAGAGGCACCGAGCCTATTGCTGATATGAAGTAGTTTGCAAATTCGGACCGTATATCAGTTGCAGTTTTGCAATTGTACTTCGCGAAAAAAGAATTGAAAATTGAAAATTAAAATGAATGGCTCTAGCTACCCAGATAAACGCGTTAGGTTTTCGTGGTACTTATTTCATAAGAAACAATTATGTATTTGTTCTGTATTGGCCGATAAACTAAAAAAAGAAAAAACTTGTTCTTGCATCGGATTTTCTGCCACATAGTGAATTTCTTCAAAGTTCAAACCGTCCTATTCTCTTACAAAATTGTGTAATACTTTTCACGCTTTTACAATTTCGATAGCCGTGTCTGAGTGGACATCCAGTGAAATATTCTCCATTTATTAGCTTAAATATTCACATTCATCGTACCTTCTTGCCCGACTTAAGCGATAGTTAAATATTTATTTCATGTGGTCCAAATAAATGCCCAAAAAAGGTCTTAATAAATTTGTAGACAGTGGTAAAGCCTCATCACCCACGAGAACATAAGGCATATCTTTTTGAAGTGTGGACTTAATATCAAAACTTTATTAATTGCAACCATTTACTCTCATTATCAGGAATTTTCATGAACTCGTTTCTTAATACATCCCAGATAGTAGAACTAATTTCTTTGCTGATTTTACTAATAGTTGATAATAATAACTCTGTAACTATAGTGCAATTCTTACAACCCCATGCGCATTAACTGTAAAATAATAAAGTAGATAAGATATTAATATTTCTATAATATTTCTATTTAAATTGCAGGTAAACTAGTATCTACCAAGAAGTCGAATCTACGAGATGCCTGGGTGCGAGCAAATAAAAATGAAGTCGAAAATTCCGGAGCAGGGGCTAAATTTTCAAAGCCAAAAAAAAATATATGTACCCAACACCCGACAATTGGGAACAAGTTCTTACGGGCTATTAAATATCATCTACAACTATCAATAGAAATCTTGTTCCATTAAGACAAAAAAATATCTAACGCCTTGCGGGCTCTATTATTGACTCATCAATATATGTTACAATTTCAAAATCTTCTAGTTAAACTCCTTTCCGGCAACGCTCTTCTGATTCGTCTGGTGTTGCAAGAGAATGTGGGCGGCGGTGATCACTTAACACCAGGTGATCCGTACGCTCGATTGTCCCCCTATTCCATAAAAAAAAACTGTTTATGTAAAGCTTGAAAGGCTTTAATACGCAGTGAACGTTATTGAAATATTTGTGACATCACAGGTTGAGGTGAACGTTCTAGGCTGGCCGATAAATGCATGACGAGTGGTGTCGCCGCTGACACGCTAAGCGTAGAGTTGCCATTCGGGTTTCCCCGGATTTGTCCTAGTTTAGAAGACGTCCAGGGATCATCCGGGCGGGGTTACTATTGTAGTCCGGGTCTAAAAAACCGACTCTCCAACACCACAATACAATGGATTAAAGAAAGAAATATTTGGTTGAAGACAGCAACAGTCACATCAAGGATTATAAAAATAAATTTCATAGATTATAACTGTATTGATTTTTATCAATTCCTTTTACGGTAAGCAGATATTTTAAAGTCTATCAGAAATAATGATAAATATACCGAATGCCTGAATAAAAAAGCAGAATAAAAAATTCAGAATTGCTACTTAGTTTCTTAACACTTTGAATAGATGTTATTTTGTTAATAGATAAATTTAGTTAATAGACATAATATTGCTAATAGTTTCTAATAATTATTTATTTTATGAAAAGAGTAAAACTTTAGCATAATTATATTGAAATTTAAAATGTAAGACTAGAATATATTATATTATATTATATACAAGTTGTTCGAATTAATTATGAATCACATGCCATAACCAGATGAATATGTTTGAACCATCAAGCAGGAACAAATCACAAAGTTTCTCAACACCGCTAGATGGCGCTAAACATAACTTAGCAGGCGCTAGATCTATATTCTCTAATATAGTCCTTATGGCTTCCTCCTGTAACAAATCTAATTTTAAATTGCCTCTTCTAGTGTATGCGCTTTGCAGTTTTTTGAATCGTCTGTCCTGCGCTACTGTGCGGCAGAGACAGGCATAACAGTTATTTCTAATCAATTATTTGAATAATTCCTATTTGCAAGGAGAATATTATAATCATAAAATCAGAAATTCACTAGCCTCTACGTTTTGTTTTAGCTAATAGCTATTTGCTTAAACGTGAATAGAATTTAAGACGTGTTTCTTTGTTCAATTTTAGATCTGTCACCAAAATGACTAGGGGAATCGTCAGACGTCGAAATTGGCTTCGAAGAAGCTGGACGTCATAAATAGAGCACGACAATACTTCAAGCCAGCCCACATTCTAGCGCTGTACAAAGCGCAAGTCCGGCCACATATGGAGTATTGCTGTCATCTCTGGTCTGGCGCACCCCAGTATCAGCTCGATTCATTTGACCGCGTGCAACGCAGAGCAGCAGAGCTCAAGTTGTCGGGACCCAGTGCTCTGTGAACGGCTGGATCACTTTGCGTTGCGTAGAGACGTCGCTTCCGTGTGTTTCTTCTATCGCATTATCACGGGGAGTGTTCCGAAGAGCTCTTTCTCCAAAAGGATATTTTCATCAAAAATAATTCTTAAAGAATCAATTTTGAGAAAATAAATGTCTTTATACCTTGCAGAATACCACCTTCTCACGACACGCCACAAATGTGTGGCGGTCCTCCACATTGCGGTTTTCAAGGAGCTTTCTTTCACGTACTAAAATGCTGTGGAATGAGCTTCTTTGTGCGGTGTTTTCGGGACGATAAGACATAAAAGCACACCTTCAAATAAAGCGCGTACACCTTCCTTGAAGGCCGAGAACGCTCCTGTGATTCCTCTGGTGTTGCAATAGCATGTGGGCGGCGATGATCACATAACACCTGGTCACTCTTACGCTCGTTTGTCCTCCTTTTCCATAAAAAAGACTAAATTTCGTTTAAAAATGTTTGAAAATATATAACAAGCTGATTTAGAACAATTAGCACTATATTTATTTTACGGAATTACTTAAAAAATACAGTTGACATTTCCGGGTCTTTGTTTGTCCGGGTTTTCACGCTTCTTGCCCTGGTTGCCAAATTTTAGAGACGGCAACCCGAGTTAAGAGGCATATCGACACAGCAACAATTCTAACATATTATTTCTGGAGTGCGAAAACCAATGACCATTAAAATTTTCAATGGAGTTACCAAAATACAATATTAATATGGGTTATTATTGTGTTAATATGGTCTCAGGAAAGTTTAATTCATTTTTTGGATTATAGTTTCTTAATTTCGTAAGCCGGTATACCGGTATACCAGTAAATCAAGTAAACATTACTGTGTTTCGGCCTAAAGGGCGCCGTAGCTAGTGAAATTACTGGGTAAATGAGACTTAACATCTTATGTCTCAAGGTGACGAATGCAATTGTAGTGCCGCTCGAAATTTTTGGGCTTTTCAAGAATCCTGAGCAGTACTGCATTGTAATGGGCGGGTGTAACTATTACCACCAGCTGAACGTCCTGCTCGTCTCATAAAATTCATTGAAAATGCTATTGGTAGTAGGATGCACTAGAAATGTAGCGTTGGAGACGAATGCTACGAGTATCTTGGACACAACGCCGCACAAACGTCTCGATACTTGAAGAGCTCAAGGTGAAAGAAAGGCTTTCATCTATAGTCAGAGCACGTATCCTCAGATACTTCGGACATATCACGCGACGTGGAGAGCATGCCATAGAGAGACTTGTTGTTCAGGGAAGGATCAACGGCAGTAGGTCAAGAGGACGCTCCCCTATGCGCTGGACAGACCAGATCAAAGCCCTAACCAATACTCCCCTCAACACATGTGCCAGAGAAGCAACAGCCAGGGATAACTGGCGTAGAATCGTTCGTCGTTCGACGTGACCACGACTGCTCTGTCAAGAATAATCCGACGAAGAAGAAGAGTGCTACTGAGCAAGGGGTTGTAATATTTATGACGATATTATATTAATCACGGGCGAAGCATATTGTTTGTGGCGAGTGAGTGCGAGAAACGAACGTCCCCGGCGGCAGTGCGACGGCGCGAGTGTGACCGGCGGGGGACGAGGGGCGCGGGTCGCGGCGCGGGGGTTGTCATAGCGCGCGGCAGTCTCCGCGCCGCGGCCAAACTGGAAGCGAGCGTCGCCGAGTGTCACGTTGTGAGCCAGTCTCGTCCGCGAGCCGTCCGTGTCACGTCAACTGCCGCGTCTAGTGACCGCCAGTGTAATATGTGAGATGGTGGCCGCGTGACGATCGGGCCCCGCGTGCGACACTCCGGGAGGGTCAGTACCGTTCAACGACAACACACGATTGTTTGGTTTTTAAGTTTCCAGGATCAAATTCTAATATTTTTATTCAAAATAGGATGTGACATCACTTATTGAATGTCAAAAACTTACCACCCATTCCAAAACGAATGCTTCAGGCCTTAGAATTCCTCTAATAAACTCAGCGGGTTTTTTTTTCATCAAGAAAATATATTGTACAATTAAACGTATTATTTAATAGCCTGAGGCCGGTCGCTCCATTCCCAATCTGTGGTATCATTCAGAAAGTCATTTATGTAATAGTAACCTTTACCACACAAACGTTTTTTAACAATTCTTTTAAATACAGTAATACTTTTACGATCAGTAGATAAACAACTTTAATAATCAGTTCGTTTTACACAAAAAAAAGAATGCATCACCATATTAATTAATAATGGTACAAAACAAAATGGTGGCGTTACCACCAACAAAACCAATGAGAGCGTCAGTGTTTCCGCTAAGAATGTTTGATATCGAGTTTTCCTGAATCAATAAATAGTAAGTGCAGGTAATCAAATATGTCTATATTATCAATATCAACCAGACAGTTGCATGCTGTGCAATACTATAGTGATCACATTATCAACTGTTTTACTTCCGATCTGGTTATTTAAATTTCTAAACACTACAAACGTTCTCCACACCTCTTCAATCCCTACTAATATTATAAATGTGAATGTATGTTTGTTTATAAGTTACTCAACCGATTTTGATTAAATTTTGTACAGCGAAAGACTTAGAGCTTGGGAAAAATCCATCGTTCCCGTGGGATTTGTGAAAAACTGAAATTCACGTCGATGAGCTATAATAATACTAATAGTAGGTTAAGATCGAAATAAGATTCTTATAACATGTTGGAAACGGGAGCGAAATCGAGAACCGGAACTCGAAAAGTACATTCAAATTCAAACTTGCTTATTATTTTTAAAAACCCTTTATCTACGCGGATGAAGTCGCGGACATCAGCTAGTAATTTTTAATTTTAAATAGTCAATTTATGTTTTTGAAAGTGATAACCCACACTTCTAGGTATAATACACCAATAAAATTTGAAAACAAAATTTTATGAGCGAAGCGAGAGATCGTAGGTTCGAGTTCCGCATTGTTTTAAAATTTTATTTTTATTTTAATTAATTATAGAATTCAGAGATGCCGACAAGATAAGTATCATCCAAATGATTTAATGATGACGTCGGCAGGCTGTGAACTCCTACGATGCACTTTTCAAGTTTTAATTTCTTCTTGTCTTTTCTTAGATTGTAATGGAATTGAGTCGCGTTATAACTTGTTCGGGCTACTTGTAGTACGTATAATATTACAATAGCTGGCCGATCGAGCCTTGCTCGGATTTTTAAGAATATACAAAACTTGAACAAAAAAAATCTAATAGGTCATCTGGATTCGAACCGGGGTCTTCTGCTACCCGGATAACCCAATGTCTGAGCTATTATAGTCTTGGTTATAGTGGCGAAATTTACCTTTGTATTATAATGTTATTGTAGCTGTTTCTCATTTAAACACGGATAAAACTACTTTTTTTTAAATTGAAACCTAGGTAGATCAATTTGTATACTAAATATCATTAAAATCGTTGGAGCCATTTCAAAGATTCAGATTATATAAATTCACGAATTGCTCGTTTAAAGATATAAGATGCAAATGTTAGTGTATTACAAGGTAGCGTATAAAGTCAATTAATTTGTTTTTGCTGCGTAGAACTAGAAAGTTAAAACAGCCGTAATGATCAGCAACCTCCGCTAAGGAGACGGCACACCATGAAGAAGATGGCACCGGACAAAACAAGTTCTTCTTTTCTATTACCACTAAATTCTAATTAAAATATTTTTATTCGAAATAGGATTCAAAATCACTTCATTGTCAAAAACTACCACCCATTCAAAAGAGACTGCCTCAGACCTGAGAAGAATAGAAATAGTCGGAGAACTGACCTAGAAGCTGTAAGCGCCAGCCATTTGCAGCGGATGATCAGCTAAATCCAATCGGTGCTTGAACTCATAACTTAAGGTTATAGTTATGTAGTATCTTTACTCATATAGTTCTACAAAACTCTTGTAGTGCAATGGCAATTGAAGATGTAAACACAGCAAACACCTCTATGGAACACACGCCGTAGCCAGTGCACTATAATACAGCCCAAAATGAATTTGATTCGATCACAGATGACAAGATCTCTGACACCGTAACGCCTGGGTTGGACGACCTCAACTGGTTCATGCGTACACTGGGCTTCAATGTGCCAAAATGCCTACCTCGTTATGGACCTAAATAAATATAGCACTAGTGTTAAAGTTAAATTAGTTAAATTTGTTTCCGTTATTTTATTACCAAACTTCTATTGAACGCGCACTCATTTTTTCCCTTACGTTAGATACTATATACCTGCGGTAAGCAATATTTGCTCGACTACGACTAGTTAGATCCACAGTGCCCACCTTGCTAGTAAACCAATGCACGCACCTAATCCCGATATAGAAGATGGGCCGAGGGTCCGATCAGCAAGACTCAGTTAGGAAGATTCATTCGTATACTAACGAGCCTTGTCTATTTATAGGGTTGATTTGATCGTCCGATACACTAGCAGATCACAAGCTGTGTATTGTATTATTTAAGACTTAAGTAGTACTGGAGCTGATCCCGTGGCTTTATATTTTTGGTTTGAAAGGTCAGAGCCGAGGCTTAGTATTGAAGAGAAGCCATAATCTGTTTAAGAATCTGCTCGATACAAACCAAGAAGTCCCACAGACTCAAATAATATTGATAGAGATATAACACACAAGATACGCGTCATGAACAAAGTATTTTTTACGATGTTCCAGTTAGTTTCATATATTATGGTTCATAGATTATGGTTCTACTATTTGTCTCAAAAGTCAAAAGATTTTTATTTGTTATTTCTTATTATAAATGTTGTTCAAAAGAAAGAAAAACCATTTATTCAATTAGGCCAATATGGCACTTACGAATGTCAAAGATTTTACCATCGCTTCGGAAAAGTTGAGTCTTAGTGAAAAGAATTGGCAAGAAATCATTGCCTCTTTTTAATATATATCTACGTTACAGCACTTAACATCATATTTTATAAAAAAAAAAACTCAAAAGACTAAATTCTGTTTTATCAATTACTTCTTGTATGAAGTCTAGTTAAAGGCAATTCGAGTTTTTCCTTATTTCTTAAATTTAAATTATGACGGTCGCTATTTTTTGAAAATTTCCAATAGCTTTTTTGTTTTTCGTGTACATTCAAAATATTTTCCAATATATATATAGAGAGTTCAGTAATACATACGTTATGTAATAAGTAAGTATGTATAGCTAAGCTAAGATAGCAAATATTATTATTATAACTTTCACGTTGGTGCTGGCTTCGGGGGCTATGTTGTCGCTAACTCAAATCGCAGCTCAGTTCGGGGTTGGCTGTTGGATGTGACTGCAGATGTACATTCTTGTAAGTCTCGGAGACCAACTTTACATGAAATGATTTTGGTTGGTATTTTTAACCGCTCTTGCATTATATTACGAGCTTACATAATAAGGAAACATATCTTGTTTGTCTTAAATTTTCTGGAATAAATAAAATCGAAAGGTGTGAGTGAGGTCGGGTCTATACCACGCGTCGCCCAGTTATTCTAAATATCAAATAGTCGCCAAATAGTCGATCGTTCGCATGGCGGTGTACGATGAGGCGTGATGAACAAGACTCTTACTGCGAGGTCGTTCCTAACGCACTTTTTCCAAGACTAGCAAACAGTTCTTAGTGTACCATTCTGCAGTAACTGCTCTTCGATCTTTTAAAACAACTGACAAAACACCTAAAACACCTGTTCTTTCGAATAAAGGTTTTTTTTACAATAAATCAAGCTTTCTTCACCCGTAACTATGTCGAAGTCAGCATTTCAATTACCTCCGTTAAATCCTTCAACCATTTCAAGGCAACATTCAACACGACAGAGTTTTCCTCTTCCTAACCGCAACTTTTTGACCACTAAATGATCGTGGAGGATGGAGGAGGTCTAAGCATGTCCGAATATGCTGAAAGGTGATTTTTTTTTACTTTTATCAGTCTCTATTAAACGCCGCACAACAATGATGTTATCTTCAGTCGTCGCCCTAGAAGGCCGTCCCTCACACAGATCATCGTTGAGATTAGTTCGACCACGTACTTTAACCTCATTAAACCAGTTGTAAACAGTGACACGAGATGGGGCTTCATCGTTAAAGGCCAATCGTAGTCTATCATAACTTTCTTGTTCACGTTAAAGATACTGAAAGTCATTGTAAAAAAAAAATCTCCCAGGCTGAGACGTGAAATAGACAATTTTCACGTTGCCGCCAAATCGTAAAACAAATGAAAAATAAATAAAATACACACTTAGTAATATACTCAAAGAAGTATATTTTCAAAATTAAAGCATTTTTATTATATTGTTTACAAGTGGCCAGTTCTAAAAACATTCAGTGTCACCCTCGTAAATACAATATAAATTAATAATTCCATAGTACATTAAATAATATATTTTGTTTATTAACCCATTAGCTATTATGCCAGGACTCACAAAGTTGGAGCAGCAACTGCACCAACACCTCAAATCTATTAGTAAATATCTATTTACTGTGATCTCACAGGGCGATCAGGGCGGGCTTCTACGAGGTGATTAAATATTTTATTTGTAAATATAAATTGAAAAAATTTAATAACTTAGTACGTTAGCTTAGTTTAGTAGGTAGTTTTCTTAGTACGTTTATTAGGTTTTTGCAAACGAGGTACTGTTTTTAACCGACTTCTAAAAAGAAGGAGGTTCTCAATTCTTCGTTTGTTATCTCAAAACTTTTTACTGGGTGAACTGATTTTTATAATTATTTTTTTATTTGAAAGCTGGTTCTTCTCGTGTGGTCCCATTGTATTTTGGTCCAGATCTGACAGTGGAATCCATAAGAAAACCATAAAAGTCTTAAATTTGCTATACATACGTATAGCAAAGTGGATGATAAATTTACGAATAGCTAAATATCGCGCCAACCGATTTCGATAATTATTTTTTTATTGGAAAGGATATAGGTACTTCAAAGATAGTGTGGTGAGAGTTTGGTTAGGTTCTGATTACGAAATCCATGACAAAGTAACGGAACTCTTCAATTCTTAGGAGCAAATTACGATACTCGGCCGAATCTTTTTTATGCTATCCGGATATTTTAGTCACCTAGCATAATACAGTTATGGTCAAGTAATTGTCGTAGTCGAATATGATGATCAATGGGACTCCTTAACGACTTACAGTACACAGTGTACAGTTACAGGGTGCGATCTGTGGTAGAATTTCTGACTGTATGTAATCAAAGCACTTACGTTCATACCTGCATTGAAAAATTTAGTATATCTACACATATTTAGACAAATGTTAGTAAATGTACTGCAAATTCACTAAAAATCATAAAATAAAAAAAAAATCACAAAAAAACAACCGATTTCAAAAACACTATTCCAAAACGATAGGTAGGTATAATGTGCACTAAAAAGTATAAAAATGATTGCGTATTTTTATACAATCTAATTAATGAATCTAATTCTAGTTACGATTATTGTCATTTTTGGAGTCGGTGTTATCCAAGATAGGTTTGTTACTACATACATAGTTATAGGTGAGATGTGCTTGAGTCGTGAGGAGGCGAGAGGCGAAGGACATTGATTCCAAAAATAACAATAATCGTATTAGATTAATTATAAATTAATTAGATTATATAAAAATACGCAATCATTTTTATACTTTTTAGTGCACATTAGGGGTAAGACGTATTTATCGTCACAGGTATTTGTTACAGGTATTAAAATATCACCGGTTGTCACTGTGACAAGATATCAAAAATAATAGTGACAAGTATTAGGAGTATTTTGTAACAACTAGTATTTTAGTAACGACTGTTATTTGAGTAACAACTGTTACTGAACAAGTATTTGATAACAACTAGTATTTTAGGAACGACATACTTGTTCAGTAACAGTTGTTACTCAAATATCATAGTTATTAAACAACTAGTATTTTAGTAACAACAGATATTTAAGTAATAGCTGTTACTGGACAAATGATAAGGAGTATTTAGTAGGTAACAACTAGTATTTTGTTACAGCTATAATTATTATGTGATTTATAGGTGTGTTATATTATTTTTGATTCAATAGGTAATAAAATAGTTATCGCTCAACTCTTCTTTTAAACGTGGGATAAGAAAAGCCCTGTATATTCTCTACTGAATATTTTTCTTACAGACATATTCGTTAATAATAGATACATCACTGTCATACATTTATTTAACATACTATTGTTTAGATAAGATAGGTAGGTAATTAATATATTAAAGTAAGTTTCAAATGAAACACTCTGTTTTTATTTCCATTATGTATCTACCTAAAATTTGTTCGTTCGTTCGTAAGAAAAAACTATATTGGTAAATTGATAGTACCTACTGAATAATATATTTTATGATGTTTATTTCTTCTTTATTCTTGAATTATTTGTAAGTATGATAAGGGCATATTTTAATTATGTACTAGGTTAGGATCACTGTTTAAACATAGGTAGTATTGAAATATAATGAATACGAAAGTATAATGATTATTTTTATTTCATCAAAACTAATAAAATAATTAGATCAGTACAGTTTTACCTAAACAGAACTTATGAAATTCGGAGTTACCACAAGAGAAAGTACTATGTAATACGTAAAGATGGCGCTAACAAGTAACACCAAACAACGAAAAATATACCTACGCTTCAGTACAGTTGTATTATCACAGATAGTATTAAAACAACAGCTTGTATTTTGTAACAGGTATTTGTCACTGTTACTTTTGAGTCACAGTCACCGTCATACCTAGTATTCCATTTTGTCTAGTACTTCTCAACTCTAGTGCACATTATATCTATTGTTTTTGAAGTCTGTTTTTTTTTGTGAAAATTTTTTTATACGGTAATTGTTATTTTTGGAGTCGTTGATTGATTCACACTAACACAATCTAGAACGTTACACAAGTTAGAACAATCAGGAAGCTTAACCTATATGAATACTATAAAAATGACCTGTGGCGCCATCTAGTACTCATTTTGAGTAAGTAAACATTAAAGTTAAACAGTCTCAGCCAATGTATGTTTGTAACTACATACATAGTTATAGGAGGATGTGCTTGTATCGCACGCGCGACATGACGAGGCGAGAGGCGAGAACGGGGCCGCGGCGGGAGACGCGCGCCGATTCCAAAAACAACAATAATTGTTACTATTATTTTCATATTGACTAAATTCACTAAATTTTTATCGAACAAATTCACCGCACTTAAATATGTATAATTCAACAATCGTTAATAAGTTATGTTTTTTAAATTAGGGTATCCTGCAGCTATCAAGGGGCCCTTTTACCGATGCAACCCTCAAACATTTTTTTGCGCTATTAAGACTCTATTTATCACTGTCGAGTTACCCCATAACGTGAGTTTTCCTATTACAATTATTATCAATTATCATGCCTAACAACTTAGTTCTTTAAACCTCATCACTTTTAATATCATTGTATATTATGTTTCTAAGAGATGGGTAAATGGTATTATAATTTTTAAATTGTATGAATTTTGTTTTTATTATATTAATATTTAAATTATTACTTTCTAAGCATTTGCCGACTTTAATGATTTCATTATTTATGACCGAGTCGTATAGGCTAATGAGTCAGGGATAATTATTGTACTGTCATGAGCATATAACACACACTTATTTTCTGTAATATTTGGTAGGTCGTTAATATATTATAGCAGAAATAATAATGGCTCAAGTACACAGCCCTGAGGTACCCCCGGCTTTAGTTGCATTCCAACTTGTTTTATATTGTGCTATATTTTATCTTACGTCAGTATTTTCAATCTAGATATACCGTTGCCTATTTTTAATATTACTTTTGCAACCATTTTGAAGTGAGACTTCTAAGCCCATATAAATTACATTTATTTAGAAAAAATTCAAAGTCAACACAGTCAAAAGCTTGAGTGGTGTCGAAGAAATACTGTTGTTATTCTAATTTTTTGGTCTATTTTTGCTATCAGATTTTTAACTTATTTATATGCGCCCATTCTAGTAGATTTATTTTGTCGAAATTCGTATTGTTCCTCTGTGATAATGGCGTAAAATTTCGATAAAAAGATGATTAATCATTTGTGCATTATTCATAATCATTCTCAAAAACTTAGAATAAGGTGTTTAACTGTTTAAAACTCTATACAAATAACTATAATATGCATACTCTCTAGAGCTTCGTGCCGTGGTATCATTGCCAGTAGTCAGCTCGAACTATTTGAACGTGTGTAACTAAAATCAAATCGTCACCATCCATACTCTGCGAATGGCTTGATAGCCTGGCGTTGCTTAAAGATAATTCATTGAATGTCTGCTATCGCACTTATCATGGGGAGTGTCCTGAAGAGAGCTGTTCGAATTTCATGATTGCACACACATGACATCCAATAAACATAAAAACTATCTCCACCATCGTTGATGATGATGGATGTTAGGCGTTTTTCTAAGAGCTTGTGTTTGAAGAAACTTATGTGCATACACAAATTATACAATAATCATTTTATTTAACGCTGTTTCGAAACTTCACTCCTAAAGAGGGTACTTAAATTTGCCTTAAAGGCCGGAAATTCTGTTGTGATTCATCTGATGTGGGAAGACATCAAGGGCGGCGGTGACCACACATCAGGTGATCTGAACTCACATCACCTGTTCTTCTATAAGAAAAAGCATCTCAATCAAACACGTCAACCCCGTGTGACCTACACGCGTAAATTTGTGGAATGTCATCACAGTCTATGCCCACCTTGGTAAAGGCTAGGAGCAGTCCTTCGAGTCTACTCAGATAAAGACACACATTAGGTCGAGCTATAAAAATGTTCCAGCTTATACTCCTGGTAGGAGCATTATCAAATGCAAAAAATATTATTAAGAGTGTAAACAAGGTGTAATCACCGATCGTGGTTGTTAGAATTAATTTTCCAGTAATATTACATCTGGTTCCCTTAATGACATAGACCGATTGACATGTAGTGGAAATGGGTGATAATAAATAATAATAAATAAATAAAAAGCCTTTATTGTTGTTAACAAGTTTTACAAAGAGTAGTTTCGTGTGCCTTCCGACAAAGGAACATGGACTCGCACTACAAAAATGAGAAAAGACTTGGTCTTTTCTCATTTTTGTAGTGCGAGTCCATGTTGAACCCACTATTTTCTTAACGTCATCCTCCCATCTCTTACCCTGTCTTCCTCTATGTCACTTTCCGTCTAAAGGGTACCATTCTGTGGTAAGTTTTGTCCATTTTTCTTGCTTTTCTCTCATCATATGCCCTGTCCACCTCCACTTCAGCTGTTTGTATGTTGTGTATGCATTCTTAAACTTGGTTTTACTTTTGATGTCTATTAATTTTTCTCGGTCTTTTCTTATGACACCTTGTACTTCTTTCTATGCACTTTTGACAAACTTTAATTTTAGTTGCTAGATGTTCTGTCAATGCCCATGTTTATCACCCGTATAGTAAACATGGTAGAATGCACATATTATATATACCTTCCTCTTTTCTTTCATATGCATATCTTTGTTCTTCATCACTTCACTGAGTGACCAATATCTTTTCCAAGTATTGGTAACTCTTCTTTCAATCTCTTTTTCCATTCAGCCTTCAGTAGATATTAGCTGTCCTAAGTATACATATTCCTGTACATACTCTATTTGCTCATTATTTACTTTTATCGTGTCTGTTTGTGATGAGTTTGTCATGATTTTTGTTTTATTTAAATTCATCGATAGTCCAGTTTTGTCACTTATATCTGCTAGTTGTTGCAGCATCATTTCTAGTGATCTTGAATTTTCCGAGAATATTATTAAGTCGTCTGCAAAGCGTAGGTGGCTCAAGTTTTCACCGTTTATGTTGTCCCTCATTTATCCAGTCTAGGTTCCTAAATATTATTTCCAAAACGGCAGAAAATAATTTGGGTGAGATAGGGTCTCCTTGGCGCACACCTCTCATGATAGGGAATTCTTCGCCTATAGCTTCTAACTTGACTTGCGCAGTACTCTTGGTGTATACATTACGAACTTATCGTACGTATTTTGTTTGTACACCCTGTATTTTTAGTGCATCTCAGATATATCCGTGTTCTAGTGTGTCGAATGCTTTATTGAAATCGACAAACCCTAGGTAGTAGCTTTTGTTGTATTCTTTATATTTGTGTAATATTTGTCTAAGGGTGTGTATATGATCTATGGCTGAAAAATGGGTGATACTACAACTCAAAATAACTGCTACAGGTAGGCGTACGTCCATTGTGGTGGCCGGAGGCAGCCCGAGTGTGAGCGGGCAGCGCGC
>CATIXQ010000040.1:274712-320579 GCA_949711755.1 Leptidea juvernica | reverse complement strand
CCCTATTAATGTCTCTTATGATTGTGTAAATACAGCTCACGGGCACTTCACTTTGAGTAATATATATATCAATGAACATGTGATTATTAAAACCCTTTTGTCTCTCGATCCTTCAAAGGGGGCTGGCCCTGACGGGATCCCACCAATATTTATCAAAAAATGTGCAAAACAACTAGCCCTTCCACTAAAAATTATATTTTCACATTCCTTATTAACATCTACTTTTCCCAGTAAGTGGAAATTAGCTAATGTCGTACCAATATTTAAGAAAGGAGATAAATCTAATGTTTCTAATCATCACCCCATTTATCTAAATTTCCGAAAGTCTTTGAAAGAATTCTACATAAATTTATGATTTGGCATTTTAAAGAACATATTTCTAATACTCAGCATGGTTTTGTTGGCAGCAAATCTACTGTGACAAATCTTATGAGTTTTGTTAATAACCTAGCTGAAAGCGTCGACAGCGGTATTCAAACGGATGTCATTTACATGGATCTCAGTAGTGCGTTTGATAAAGTCGACCATAATCTACTCCTTACTAAGCTTTTCAACTACGGTATCTCTAACCCCCTATTATCTTGGTTTAAGGATAAAGGTTCATACCTTAGTGGTAGGTCTCAAAGAGTCATCACGAATGGTTATACCTCCACGTGTTACACCACATTTTCTGGCGTTCCCCAAGGATCTCTCTTAGGGCTTTTGCTGTTTGTAGTTTTTATTAATAACGAAAATTCGGTTGTGAAGCATAGCAAAGCGCTACTGTATGCTCATGATTTAAAGTTGTACAGATTAATTAAGTCGCATATTGATGGAGCGTTGTTACAAGAAGATCTTTACGCTGTTAGTGACTGGGCCAGAAGTAACAAAATGATCCTCAACGCTCATAAATGTGTTCAAATTAAATTCACGCGGAAGAAAAATATAATATCCAAAACATTTTGTTAATGACCTTGCTATCAATGAAGTAAATACTGCCAGAGATCTAGGAATTTTAATTGACACTAGACTTTCATTCAAACCACATATAGATGAAGTTGTTGGAAAGGCGACGAAAATGGTTGGGCTTATTAAGCGTACTTCCAAAGATTTTAAACAGATTAATTCTGTCATGAGTTTATACAATGCATTTGTTCGGTCGCATTTGGAATATGCTTGTGTGATTTGGGACCCCTTTTACAAAATTCGTGTTGATAGGTTGGAAAAAATTCAAAGGTCTTTTACTCGATTTCTGGTATACGAAGACACAAAACATAGCGGTTCATGTTTATCATACAGCCAGAGGCTAAATATTTTTAAATTAAAATCTCTCTAAAATCGGCGTCGTATTCAAGATTTGCTATTTTTATTTAAATTGTGTAATGGTATTGTTAATGCCCCAGAAATATTACGACAAATTGATTCCAATATACCCCGCCCCGGTGCAAGGCTTATTAATCGTGAATTCTTTCATCTTGCTATTCCGAGAACTAATATTGGTCTTCACTCTCCACTGCAGCGCTCTATGAGATCATTTAATGAGCTCCTTAATAATAATTTTGACTCCATGGATATGTTTGGGATGTCGGTGCTACAATTTAAAATACTTTGCAACAGTGTTATTTGTAATAGTTTTTAATTATATATATGGTCTGTTCGCATTACTCATATTCAACATAAGAAATAATTTGTATTTTTAACATTTATTAATCTTTAAAGTACTTTGCGTTTTTTGTACTAACATTATCTTTAATAATATAACAGACCTGTACATACCTGTAAGAAAGCTATTCTATTCATAATGTTCGTTTTATATTTTTCTTATTTTTGTTTAGTTTAAAATAGCTTGTTGGTGTCTCTACAATAAATAAATTAATTAATTAATAAACAGGATGTAAATACTACGTAATAAGAGGCGGGACTGCCTAAGTAAAAATTGAAATTTAGTTCAGTATGAAACGTGCAGTGATTTGACATAATTTTGAAGTAGTAGTAATTACAGTATGGCGATTGGCGACGAAGTATAATCCGGCTAAGTTTGAAAGCTAGCACTTGGTTATAACGTAGTGGATTTCGACTATCTTCGTTTTTTACAAGATTATAGCCGTCATCTGTCAATCTATAATTAATGACTGCACGTTTCATACAATCGAGTGAATCGCTTTTTTCTTAGAGTTTTGCTAGGCTCTTAATAAACACTCATTATAAATTAAAAATCAAAAATAAAATTCACTTTATTCATGTATTCCAAGTAAATTACACTTATAAATGTCATAAATTTGCCTTTCTTTTTATATTTAGCGTCACCTCGGAAAAGTTTGACAAAATTAATACAAAAAAACAAGAGTTATTGACTATAGTAGATCAATCCACATACACCGTACATAAGTAATCGTATTTTTAGAGCATTTTATAAGCGATTATAAAAAAATACAAAATAACTCTTTTGATTTCAGAATCTCAAGAACCAAATTATGACAACCAATTTATGGGTAGAGCAGGTTAGTGCAATACTTTTTGCGCAATTTTAATTTATATGGGATCACTAATCTGTATAATAATATAGCGATGAAAAATTTCAGAGCTGGTATGACTATAAGTTATCGTGGGAGCCCAAAGAGTATGGTGGGGTGGAAATGCTACACGTGCCCTCGGATCACATCTGGCGGCCGGACATAGTGCTGTACAACAAGTAAGTGCAAGATGTGCTTCTGGCGCCTGATGCCATTATTCTAGTAATACTGATTAGGTACTACAATAATTGTGGTTTTGTTGACTGTGGTCTCGAGCAGCGCGGATGGCAACTTCGAGGTGACCCTGGCTACCAAGGCGACGCTCAATTACACGGGTCGCGTGGACTGGCGCCCGCCCGCCATCTACAAGTCCTCGTGCGAAATCGACGTCGAATACTTCCCCTTCGATCAACAGACTTGCGTCATGAAGTTCGGATCTTGGACATATGATGGATTTCAGGTAAAAAAAATTGTGTATGGGGATAACTTACACACAGTATATTTAACATAGCCCGGGTAGATAGCATAATTGAGCATATTTTTTGCCTCATGCCGGGGTATGTATGTTCGTTAGGGACGATATCTGCCCTCATCGTGGCGGCATTTTTGAGGGTAAAGACCTATCTACTCTCTGGCTGCGTGTAGATTTTTAGGACTGCGTCCGCATCTACGCGTGTGTCTACAGGTACCATAGTAATAACGCAGAAACGGATCATCTCACGGGCTGCCTTCAAACGGCTATTGACAACGTCCTTGCTCAAATCCCCTCTGCTGAAATTGTAGTTTTTGGTGACTTCAAAGGGCATAAAGCCGATTGGTCTGTGTCGCCCACCTCAAAATACGGAGAGTGAGCTGTGCATAATTTTGCATTGGCGTATTTGATATTGTCTGTCCCAATTAGTTGAGTCGGTTTCTAGACGTTGATAGGCACATGCCATCCTTGTTGGATTTTCTGCTGACTACTCCTCCTGATAGTTACCAGGTCTCTGTCAACGTCCCTTTCAGAACGTCCGTGTCTATCCAACAGCCGCGTCGCAGAAGACCAGCGACTCGCCCCGCTTTGCACTACGAGTCTGCCGATTGTGATATGATCCGTTATTTTTTTGCATCCTACCTACTTAGGGCAAGGTTTGTTTCCCTTTGAATGATCCCAGTGCCTATAACGTTACAGTGGTGGATGTGATACTATAAAGGGTATGGACATTTTCATACCAAGCTTTGTAGTTCCGATCGGTGGCACATCACAGCCCTGGTTTGATACAGGATCCAAACTGTAATGTACTAAAGAGCAAATAAAACAGTGCCACAAGATTCTCTAAGCGGCAAATCGCCCGTGCGTAATCGAAGCACGTCGCTAAATCGGCGACCAGCTTTCAATTTACTCGGCTAGAACACTCAAGTTCTGGGTGTTATCGAAAGCTGTTCTTGATAACTTCAACCAGCCGTCCCTGCCGTCACTGCACGTGGGTAATGACACCCAAGCCCATACGGCAAAAGAGAATGCCGATCTTCTGTGCACTCGTTTTGCTTCCAACTGAACTCTTGACGACAGCGGAACAACACCGCCAGCCACTCCACGGTGTCAGAGCTCTATGCATAAAGTATAGTTCAGACATAAAACTGTTCTTCGAGCTCTGTTTTCTGAAGAAACCTGTGTCTTTTATACTTATAATCCTCTCTTGAGAAGGTCGCGGGATAGGGTAAAGTGAACCTTGTGCTGGGGCGAATTATGTATGGATACAAATTCGTATTTAAAATCAACAACTACCACCCATTCCAAAAGTATCCCTCAGACCTGAGAAGAACGAGCGCAACAAACTCAGCGGGCTTCTTTTTTTTCTTAAAAAATTATGGTTAACTACGAAGTAATATCGTAGAATTATACTTATTATTTAATAGCCTGAGGGCGGTCTCTCCATTCCCAATATGTGGTATATTTAAGAAGGAAATTTATGTTACAGCAACCTTTACCACAATAATGTTTTTAATAATTATTTTTAATTTGGTTTGAAAATTTTCTGGGATCTTGTTGTTAAAGCATATACATCGCCCCGCAAAAGACTTACTCGACTTAACCGAGGCATTATAAGCGTTTAAACGAACACAGCGGTAACAGATAAGAACACCTCTAATGGAGATAAAGCAAGATTGAAAAGGAAAATCTGAATCTGTTGTTACTCTAATCGATTTTGATTGACAAGTTCTAAGCAGTCAGTCACGCTTGTCATTAGCTCTTTAGTACTTTGAATAATAAACCACTAGTTAAGGGATACTTTGACCAACCAAAATTGGTCACGCTTTGGGCTGTCAAGTCGTATAACTGTATGTTCTAAGTATAATATGGTTAGACATTAAGCTAGACACTAGTTGCCCGGGATTCGGATTAGTAGTCTATCATATTTACTACTGGGTATTTCATAATGACATCTTCAAGCCACGGACGAGTAAAAAAAGAAAGACTCCGAGCCGTGATATTAGCAATTGAAGCACCGTTATGCTAATGCGTGTGCGATTACGGGGGATACCAGTTACACAATTTTTTTCTCCCTTAAATAATCATATATGGCCGAAAATACTTATAAAGTATCGTTTTTACACTTTTTCACAACGCACGACGGCATTTTTAAAATATTTTATTGAGACGCAAATTGATCTGTCACAGACGATGACAATTCTCATAATGGCCGCCTATCGGCCTGTGGTAGTGTAAGTATGTGCGTAGGGCTATGTATTTACACGTTAATCGGCTTATTTTGGTGCTACACTGTTATGTAAGCTGACACAGAGTCCTTATTTTTTTACTAGTCCGTGCTTCAAGCTTATGATTTGCTTTGTTTGTCAATGGATTTGTTTGTTTATATTCTAACTCTGAATGTCGCTTTTGGTACAAATACGTTAATTTTTAATATTCATTATTTTCCTTTCCCAGGTAGACCTGAGGCATATCGATGAAGTAAAAGGTACTAATGTTGTGGAGCTCGGAGTCGACCTGAGCGAATTTTACACTTCTGTTGAGTGGGATATACTAGAGGTGCCCGCGGTTAGGTAATTTGCGTTATATTTGTGTTTCGTGGTATTGTCACGTGCTGTGAAGTGGGAGGTTATCGTGAACTTCTGTTTCAGAAACGAGAAGTTCTACACGTGCTGCGACGAGCCGTATCTGGACATCACGTTTAACATTACGATGCGCCGCAAGACACTCTTCTACACGGTGAACCTGATAATACCGTGTATGGGTATTTCGTTCCTCACCGTACTGGTGTTCTACTTGCCTTCTGACAGCGGGGAGAAGGTGTCCCTCTCCATATCAATTCTGCTTTCTCTCACCGTGTTTTTCCTCCTGCTCGCTGAAATCATCCCTCCCACCTCGCTCGTCGTGCCGCTGCTCGGAAAGTTCGTTCTCTTCACCATGATACTGGACACGTTCAGGTTAGTTATGAAATCAGATTTTTTATGAAAATAAGGGTCGAGACGAGCAGGACGTTCAGCTGATGGTAATTGATACGCCCTAAACATTACAATGCAGTGCCACTCAGGATTCTTGAAAACTTGAGAGATGAGATGTTTAGTCTCACCGCTCAAGTTTTTAATTTCACTAGCTACGGCTGCCTTCAGACCAAAACACAGTAATTTTACACATTACTGCTTCACGGCAGAAATAGGCGCCGTTGTGATACTCATAATCTAGCCGGCTTCCTGTGCAACAAGACCCTCCCACTGGTAAAGTAAGGTAAGTATACGCCCAGCGCTCCTACAACCTGACCCTGTGAACGTCAACAGTACTGAGTGTCTGGTGTGTTGCAGCATCTGCGTGACGGTGGTGGTGCTCAACGTCCATTTCCGCTCGCCGCAGACGCACACAATGGCCCCGTGGGTGCGTCGGGTGTTCATCCACGTTTTGCCACGGCTACTGGTCATGCGTCGCCCGCACTATCGGCTGGACCCTCACCGAAGCCGATTGTGAGTTCCTTTCGCTTATACTCACTAAATTATAGTCACTTCATTATGTTTGTTTCATCTTAAAGCAATTACCTTAGATTAAGAACTGGTCTCCGCTGCGCTGCAACTAGATGCGGAACTACCTAAGTACAAATCTTGCGTGCTTGGCATGTTGACACTCAATGGCATCTTTCAAATTTTGTAACATACGCTTAATGTTATTTTACATTGAAATTAGAAAAATACAAAATAATTACTGATGATATGTGATCCCAGTATCTTATATCTTTTAGTATTATTATTACAAAGATTTATTACGTAACCCGGCATTTTAGTTTCAATTATTAGCAAAGTTTAACAGAACATGTGGCACGTCAACGTCACACATTGTTCGATACTGGCTCGATTACGCCCATTTTTGCGTAGTATCTTGTTGGAGCGCACACCAATCATTAATCTAAGGCTATGAGGTGTCAATAATCAAACAACATAACTCAGCTCATAATTTAATGTCTATAATAACGAATGCAGCAGCAGCAATGCATCAACAAATAACTAAATAGATAAGTGTATTAAATCACATAATATTTATACTTATGTTAAATGTTGTTACGTTTCATAGTAGTAGTCAATGACATTCTATGTATAGAACATCATTGGTAGTAGTAAATAAAGTATTACGATTGGCGACGAAGTATCATCCGACTAAGGTCGAAAGTGAACAGTTGCTTAAAACGTATTGGATTTCGGCTATCTCTGTTATTTGCAAGATTATAGCCATCATCTGTCAATCTATCAGTGCTGAGACTGGTCGTTTCTCACAATCGAGTTAATCGCTTTTTTCTTAGATAGTTTCGCTAGGCTGTCTCCAATGTCCACTGAAAGGAACTCGACGACAGTTAAAGTCAAGTAGTAATAATTTACAGCAGATGGTTTATGCCTGCCTTATCTTCTTCGTAGTTGTCATTTGGGTCTTTCAAATACCACCGAAGGGAGTTTATTTACTTATTTATTTTAGTAGGCACTTCAACAGAATACACATTAATACATTTACAAATATAAACTTAACATTATTTACAATTCTAATATGCACACCTATAAATAAATGCACAGCATTAACTAATAATAATTTGAAGTAAGTTTTTTATAACTAAGTACAAATTAAAGTATATGTGAAAATTAATTTAAGTTACTAGGTTTATAGTTAGTTTATAGTATTACTTAAAAGTATGTTAGTATTTTATTCTTAAGTGAGCCATGAGAGTCATTGAATATATCTACATTTGGGTGTTTTCTGCGCTTGCAGATGATCAGATCAGCTTGCAGAGATATAACATGCTTATGTTATATTGTTCAGTAGCTCTGATAATTGGGGAGTTCAGTCCTAAATTTGATTTTATAAGAGGTCTGCTAAATGTATTATGAATACTTTTACGCGGATACCTCGAAGGTATGGTGAAAGATATTTTATTGAGTAGCTCCGTATTATTGACATAATTGTTTACTATTTTGAAAATAAATAAGATATCAAACATTTTACGGCGCGTAGGTGCGTTTAGGTATTTCATCTTAGAAAAGAAAGGTGCTGTGTGTTAGAAGATCTGTGCCTAATGCCACTTGCTAAAAAAGGGAGTTCTCTCTGTCCACCTCTGATAACTTCGTTCATCCGTGATTATTCCCAACATATAACATACCAAGCGCAATTCTAAAACGCGGTCTATTCAACAAAGAAAATGATAGAATGTAAAAATTTAATAGAATAATTACTTTACAACTCATATAGGTTATATAGACAAAACAAACGAACCGTTGCCAGCTGTACCACAACTTGGAAAGGGAATGAAGTGGGTACTAAGAACAATGGCAGTACAATATTGTATATTTTATGAAAAAGAACGCAAAAAAAGCATGATGGGAGAGTTTCTTGCTTCCGAAACGGTGGAAGTGTTAGAAATGACATCAAAAATAATTCTAAAGGAATCAATTTTGAGAAAAATATATGCCTTTTACTAGGAACAAATATCAGAACGAGCTCCGGCACCCACTTTAAAGCTTCCTTATGGAATAAGCGAACTACTTCTTAAGAAGGGGAAAATGGGAATATATTAAAAGGTGCAACACTCTCAGTCAACACAAGACCAGGGGGAACAACATTGGTTGAATTGCTTAATTACGTCAGCCACCCTATTTAGCTGCACTATAATGCATAAATGTTATGGCACACTTTATTGCGCTTGCATGGTCGCTCTCACTGACAGAGAAGTCAAAAATCTAAAAACAAACACCAACAACTTCAAATCTCGACCAACAAGAACAAATAACTATCTATCAAATTATTTAAGAAGTAAAATGTATTCAATGAAATAAAAAAATAAGCCTTTATTTCCACTACTTTCACAGTTTTTACAAAAAAATTATATTACTGAAAATTAACTTACATATAAAATTAACTATATTAAATATTAATTAGTACTAAATTAACTATAATAATAAAAATTAAGTAGTAGTTGACTCTATGGCTAAGGCTCTCTCTCTGCCTCTTCTCATCCAGTCCGGTACAACTCTTAGGGTAAATATATCATGCCATCTATTGTTTTGTTCCCCTCTTTGTCGAGAGCCTTCCCATGTTATCCATTACGTAACTCCTTTGTCCATTTTGAGTTGTCTAATCTAAATTGTTTATTTTGTCTGTAATTTTTCCATTGTTCTTTGGCTTCAGAAATCTTCCTCTCATCCTCCTTTCTTGGCGCCCAAGACTGGCATCCATATGTAAGAGTTGGTAGTATGGAGACTTCATAAAGTTTTTCTTTATGTATATACTAATTTCTTTATTTTTCATGATTTTTCGGTATCCCCAATACTTTTTCCAAGATAGTGCAATATATATTCTTTGACGTATTCTATTCCCACGCCTTCCACCATTATATCTTTAGTTTCCCCATTGGATAATATGTTGGTTTTGGATTTATTTTGTGATAACCCAACCTTCTTACTCTCGTGAGATCTATAAGCATATTTTGCTGGTTCGTTTTCGGCGAACAGCACTAAATCGTCCACGATGCGTAAGTGGCTGTAAAACTCTACATTGAGTCTTATACCCCTTGCTCTCCCAACTTAAATGACTAAAAACTGCTGTCAAAATTTTTATAGAGAGAGGGTCTCCCTGCCTGGCACCCCTCATTATCTGGAACTCACTACCTTCTCTTTCTAGTCGTACTTTTGCCGATCATTTGGAGTGTATGTTTTTATACAACCTTATGTAATTTGGGTCAACTCCTTGCTCTAGCAGCTACGCCCATATAACTTTAGGGAATATCGAATAGAAGGCTTTTTGGTAGTCAATAAAGCACATATTTGTCAATTTGAAATCTTATTTCGGAAACCTGCTTGTTGTCGCTGCTGGTTTTCATCTAGAGTTACTGTCAGTCTATTTATGGGAGGTTTTGAGAAATGGAAAGGCCTGAATTTTCAGTAAGCAAGCAGACATCGTATAACTCAGTATATTTCAATTAATTTCAACCAGTAGTTTAAGAATTATAACTAGTGAAAGTTTTTTAATTTGTCACTCACTAACTGACTGACCGATTAGAAGGCCCCGTTAACGATAAAACAAGCAAAAAAACATTCCCGGGATACATTTTACCAATTAGTAGAGTCGGCTTTGGACTCTGTACAATAAAAAAATATTTTTTCTAATGGGTGCTTTAAACGCTAAGGTTGGAAAAATTTTACATCTAAAAAATTTTGTAGATGTCCGTTCTATTTTGCTGCCATCGATTAATAAAAAAAGGCGACGCTTTTTCTTAAATTAAAATATAGTAATAATTCATCTCTTCCTAATGTCTGACTTTACAATGCAGCGTTGGTACGTATATACGTATTATTCTGTAAGATCGATCTCGGTTGTGAAGTGCAGGGATCCTGAGTGGCGATAGCTGGTCTCCAGCGCTGGCGATGGGAGTAGCTGGCACGGAGAGTTCAGACTGCATCCGTGACGTCATACAGGGCTCGCCATCCCCCAGCGGCTGCCGGCTGCACGACGGACCGCCGCTCTGTGACACGCTGCACCGCTGGCACCACTGCCCTGAGATTCACAAGGCCATCGACGGGATCAACTACATCGCCGATCAGACTAGAAAGGAGGAAGAGTCCACCAGGGTTAGTGTTTGCCGCTAAAATTTTGAGCCAAATGCTAACTTAAGATAATGTGCCAAACTCTAAATCTTAAATTTTTTATTGCTTACTACTATTTATAAATCTTGGGGTTCGGAGTGTCTTGCCAAGATAAGATTCGTAATATGCCTTTTATTTAAGTACATTGCACATTCTATACAGATTTGCATAAGCCACTTATAGGGTACTAAATTATAGCATTTTTATATTAACATATTCTGTGCAGATACTCAGGTCAAGGGTTACAAAATTAACATGAAATATTTTAGGTGCACATCTATTTTCCAGGTGAAAGAGGACTGGAAGTACGTAGCGATGGTGCTGGACCGTCTGTTCCTGTGGATCTTCACGCTGGCCGTGGTAGTGGGGTCTGCTGGCATCATTTTGCAGGCCCCCACTCTGTATGACGAGCGCGCACCCATCGACGTGCGCCTGTCCGAGATTGCATATGCAGCGGCCAAACCCCGCCCCCCACCTCCCGCACCCCCGCCGCGGTGAGCCAGCACGCTGCTGCGATATTGTAAATAATAATATAAATTATACTATTACAATTACATAAAATAGTTTATACGACGAAATGACATGATCGAAGATAACTCGAATTTTTTGATAGACATGAAATAAATCGATTGTTTAAAAATGTTTTTGTTTTATTATGCCCCAGTCCAGTAGTTAGTTGTTAATGCACTTAGCTGCTTGATTGGACCATTATACCGAGCGTTCATCTTTTTACTCCAACCAGGCCAGACCATTCCAGAAGTCTAGCAGTGTTTTCAAATTACTTCAGTCATAATGCCTGCAGCGAATGCTGGAGATCGGAGAATGTGTGCCCGTTGTTCGCTCAAACTCTTGCACTCTATAAGCACTTGCTTTTGCTTCCAATGTGCCCTCTGCGTAAGGCGCTGCCTGTCACATCTGTGGTAAATAGGTATTTGTTTAAGAGACAGTAGCCGGTGATAACGACTTTAATTTAGCGTATTCTTTTCCTGTATGCACTGATCACGTCGTAGGCATACCAGCTCTGATGACGCCGGCACTGCATTCTTTGTTGGCCTGCATCCGTCACTGTTTCTCCATTCTGTTAGGTGGGCCTTAGGTTGAGTAATTGAGTTTACAGCCCATATGCTGCGGCCTTTTTTTGCTAGTTCATCTGCAGCATCATTGTCCAGTGAGTTGGGCTGTTCTTTGATCTATTGCATAGGTAATTTTCTGCTTGTCATTGCGATGGATTGAAGTGCGTCCTATCCCTATAGATTTCAGTATAGGGACAGACGTTATGGTGCTGTTTTATAGCAGTGATGTACAGTCCGAGATTATCTTTATGTTAAGGTCTCTGACATCTAATATATTCTGACGTCATGCGTACGGCGTATTACTACATAGACACCAGGAGAACATAAATTTAGTAGCGGTGACAGTAATGTCTTTCATAGCGGTTGAAATCATGTGTCATCCTACGAACATGTAACAGGATTTATATGCAGTTTAGAGGTTCATGCACAATGCACAATTATTATGCAAGTGCTGACCCGTTGTTGTTGTTGTTCTTTGGTGTTCGTGTGTCTATTTGTGCTCTGCTCTCTCCACTCGTGTTTACCACGGTATAGTGGGAGTTTGCTTGGGTCTCAGCGTTGTACGTGTGTTAATACGTGTTTGTGCGCGTATGCGTAGTACAAAGCTAAATAAAATAGGCACTATAACGGTGGTCTTCTGTATACAGTAACCTATTATACGTTTCTAGAGTTTTTTCATCATTTTTATAGTAAAATTCATTATCATTTCAGTTTCAATTCAATCACGTGTGAATTGCACACATGTTTTTTTCTTATTTAAGTGATCCAGAGGACAGCTGCCTTATCCTAATTTAAGAACAATTTATGTCTAAGCAGTTAAACTTTCACTTATGATGGCGAAGGTTTTATCAACCTGTAGGAATGGACACAGGTACTTTATTTTATTTGAGAACTTTTTGTGACTGACCTTTGTCGATTATCTGTCATTTTGACAGCAAATTATTTACGAGCACTGTGTCATGCCACCATAATAATGTCGTCTCACAATAGTTTCGCTTGTGCTTGAAATTGCCTGTATGGGCAAAAACATGGCACAAGCTTAAATAAATCTAAGTGTATAGTAACAAATTGCAAAAACATGTCAGCCAACGAAATGTTAATTCCTATTAACGTTTAATATTACTTGAAATAATATTTAAAATAAAAAGGATTATGGAATCGAATACACCCTAATATGGAATGTCCATTGTCCAATGAGAGCTATGAATATCGTAGAAATCTCTTTAAAGACATATGGAAGAAGCCAGAAAACTTGAATGATGCAGATACCAGAGAAGTTGTCTATAAACCTAAAATCATAAAGTAAGTAGGTAGATATAAATATTATACTAACGTAATGTTTTTTCATAAAACGTACTTATTCAATCCCTAGCTATATTTAGTTAGAATTCATTTATTTAAGTTCAGTCAGACTATTTAATATAATATAAGAACTAGCAGTGGGTAAATCAAGAACTATAGTCCGACAACTTCGTGCGCGACCGTCCCACGGGGTGACAGACGGTGGCGGGGACGGGGTACTACAGATGTCTACGGGTAGCGGGGAAGGGCAACGCGTGAGACTGCCGTAACGCGCTCCCCGCTGACATCTTTAGTACCCCGTTCCCGTTTGTCACCCCGTGGGACTATAGAATAGCCGAACACCATAATATAAAGCCTTCTGATTCATAATTATTATAAATATGTTTTGTGGAAGTGTAACAACTTTATTCTGCTAAGCTATATACTACTGAAACTACAAACTTATAATTACAATTTACAGAACTTTAAATCTGGAGGGCACTTATCGCATTGGAAAGCAACGTCGCAAGCAACAACGCTTAAAACGTCTACAAACTGTATGCACTAAAATCTTAAAATTTTGCGATGGAAGTGATGAGGAGTGGTCCATTGAGGAAGTACCTACTTAATTATTTAATTTTATTTTAAATTAAGGCAAAGGCTGAACCAAAATACAAAACCAGCTTTTGAATAAGCTTGTTTACACAAACACTCAAATCCATACAAGGCGCAAAACTGGCAACTCCCACCCCAATATTAGTAGTTTGGCCAATCATTTTAAGTACCCTAATATTAACGGATTCAGTTTGCGTACAGACTAAAGATATCACATCTTCTATCGTACCCATATCATGCAGTGCTAGTGTTCTTAAGCTCTACACGAGCAAATTTTTTTTTGCTGCCAACTTCCAACTTCAACTCAAGTCATGATAATATTCTTCGTCCCAGGGGCTTTTCAATATGATATAGAGAGGGTGCCAAATGCCAATAATAAAAAGTGTGTATTTACAACTTAAATTAGTTTTGCCAAATGAGTAAGCTAGATAGATCGACTGGGCTAATTAGGCACTTAGCCTCTTAATCAAGCCATTGTGTTTGACAGTTTATCTACTCAAGCCAGCTTAGCCCGACCCCGAAAGTTTTCAGACTGCTGCGGGGTCCTGGAGCGATGGTAGAGATTGGATAATTTTGTTCGATCAAGCTCCTGCTCTCTATATATATAATATCATCATATCATCTGGAGTTTCTTCTGCTTCCATTCATCGCCAGCATGAAAGACTATCTGTCATACCTATGGTAACTATTTACCATATTTGCTTATACAGATACGGGACAGTTAACGGTTATAACACCTGCGTGGTTTCTGTTGCTCTTTGAAGAGACCGGGAACGCATTCTTCGTCTTCATGCACCCTGTAGTATTCTTTCGGTCCATTAGGATGTGGGCTTCTACCATTTTTTCCGCAGCTATATTGTAAATTGAGCGAGCTATATATTATTGGCTAGATCAATTACTAAGTTTGTATGTATACTATAATATCGTAATCTACCTGTTACTTAGGTTTGTCAAGGCCATATAACAATATATTATATTCTAGGACCAAGCTCATAACAATAATAACGGTAGATATTTTTCGTTAATTTTATGCCGAAATAAAAGTAATCATTAATTCAACAGCATAAAAGGCAGAAATCAAAGAGAAGACTAACAAGAAGAAAGGCAATAAAGCGTCAAAGTAAACATAGACGGCTAAACAATAATTATAAAAACTATAAAATGGAATCTTCTACAGTGATTAATGAAAATATTTCCAGGAAAGAATTGACCCCACACAACGATGACAAATGTGTACGATATCAAGTAATAGAAAGTACTTGTGTTTAAATAACGTCGTAAATTAATAATTTTCTTTTTCCAACAACAGGAGACATGTGAACAAAAGGAAATGGGAAGCTCAACAAGAAAGGCATTGAGGTCCAAAAAAAATTATCGAAAGTTAAACAATTTTAAAAACTACGTAACTGAAACTTCAACACTGATAAACGATGAAATATCAACTACTCAATACGACGACAAATGTGTAAGAGAAATGTTCAATAATTTAGATAAAGGAAAACTTAGTAGTTACATATAATGTAATATAATAATGTGAATTAAATAAATTCAACAGCAGATAATGGACAAGCAAAAAGAAAAGGATAAATCAATAAGTAAGGAAATTGGTTTCAAAAGTATACATGGCCATCTAAATAAGTTGGCAAACTATTTGAACGAAACTTCCCCGTTAAATGATGAAATATTGACGGGATCAACATCTCTCCGCTACGAAGACAAATATGTACAAGCTAAGTTTCCATGTAAGCATGCTATCTGGTGCAACATCAACAAAGGTAAAGGTGCAACCGACGATTCTTAGATTAAGGATTGATCTCCGCTGCACTCCAAATAGATACCGCAGGCGTAGTCGCAAAGTCCGGTAACTAATACTACGCCCAAGAGGGCGTTCTCGAGCCAGTTTCAAACAATGTGTGACGTTGACGTGAAACATGTTTTGTTAAAATTTGTAAATAATGGAAACTAAAATGCCGGAATGCGTAGTAAAACTTTCTAAAAGTAATACTACAAGAAATAAGACACTGGCATCACATATCACCACTAAGTGTTTTGTATTTTATTAATTTCAATAAATAATACGAAGCTTAAATTACAAAGATGCAATTGTGTGTCAAGATGCCACGCACACAAGCATCTAATAGTAGCCGTAATAAAATAGCTATTGCTCTTAGGTAGTACGATTTTTATTCATATTTTTATTTTAGAGCATTATTGTAAACCGTTCAAACTGTTTGTTTCAGATAATATTTTAAAACGCAACATGAATGTTTATTCAAAGAGAATCAGCTTACAGGAAAATCCTAAAAGGGTGCTTAAAACAAATATAATCAATATAAAAATTTAATTTTTCACTTTTATTTTTTACTCTCATATTGAAGGAAGATAAATCTACTTGGCTTGGCTTTGCAACTGCAAGGCCTTTAGCTATGTCATAGTGGTGGCTGTTAAAAAAGTCATAGGGTTACTTGAATAGTTTTGGTTACTTGTACTTATAGTTTAAATAGAATCGTTTTATAAAATTCTGGATCAGAAATATTTTATTGTAATGAAAAACATTATCACATGTTAAAGTCAATTATGAGAACTTCAAATGACTGACAATGACAGTCAATTGCCGTCAGTAATTATTCTCACCCTGAAAATTTGTCTCTGTCTCGTTCATTACAAGATCAGTTTGATGGTACTATTTTCAATAAGTACTCCATTTAAATTAATTTGATTGGTGATAGTTGCTTAACTGTCTGTGCGCCAACCGTAAAATACATACAAAAAACTTCTGGTGGCCGTTTGTGGTCTTCTTCATCAGTTCCACTTCACCAAATTTAATGCTTGTTTTAGTGAAAGAGGAGAAATGAGCGTATGGATTGATTGTAAGTGATCACACATTCTCCTGCAACACTAGAGAAATCATGGAATGCAAGCCTTTTAGAAAACTCTGTACGCTTTTTTTAGAGTCCCATGTCGAAGTACCTTTAAAGGTACTGTACCATAGTTTAGTTGTACGTGGAAGAAAGTTCCTTGATAACCGCACGTTAAAGAATAATGCTACGTTCAGTGTTAAAATTTGTTACAAATTTACTATTATGTAAACCGACGTTTTGTGGTCACAAAAGCAGAGCAGTTGCAGCGCGCGTAGTCCCTTTAAATCATTGACATCTACTATATACCACTGGACTGGCGGCTGTCAAAGTACTTTTGTGCCTGTTTGATATTCGCCTTTTTGGCGTGTCCATGTAGCGAGAGTCTGCGGTACTAAAACTAGTGATGACAACCTGAGCAAACATCGATAGAACGTGGGAAACTATTTATTTACAATAAAATGTGTAGGTACTTTATAACGTTGAATCTTGAAGTATACATACAAATACAGACTTGTAGTGAAAAATTAAATTTTAATAACACGGAAAACGAACGAAATTAATTCAAAATACAAAAATACTTGCGAAGGATCGCAGCCATTTGTATTATACGTCAAAATTAAGTCTCTGGACGCTCGCGTGTGGCGCTTCAAATAGGCACAAAAGATTTGGTATCAAACATATTATGGTATAGTCTGTCCAGTGGTATTTATACAGTTCAGTGCTTTAAATAGAGTGTTTTAATCCTTTAAATAGTATTTTAAAGATATATACGTCTTGTCTGTTAAAATGTCGTGGTATTAAATTCTATCATTCTTACATGACCGACATCAACGTAGCTCTTTAAGGTTTAGCTATTCATACAGAAATATAAAGTTAATATACCTACCATAACTTATTGGTCAGATTTTATTGAAATCAGAGAACAGAATTTTATTGCTATGATTTGTTCCTCTTTCTAACCTGTTCCTCACCTAATTCGAGATACCTATTTGTCAGTAACTACAAAGTGCCTAAGTGTCAAGGATGTCCAGTATTCTGTCAAAAACTTAGTCTATGACGTGCCTTTGACATAAAATATTTCAATTAATGTCAAGTGTCAATTATGATGTCAAATAATTATTGTCAACGAAGTAAAGTTTGTACTTTGTTATTTGTATTGTAGGTAGGTACTTAAATTTAAATCATTGAATGTTTTGAAAAATAAAACAAGTAAAACTTACATATCTAAAAGTATATTTAACCTGATGATCTCTTATTGTGGATACTTTACGGAGTGACAGCATAATTTTGAAAATCTCCTGCCTGTTGTGATGTTACATGTTAATTATTAAACATACCGTAAATGTTTTCTCACGATACTGGCTGTATTTTCTAACATAATTATTGATGAGTCTAACCGAAGATGTCCGACTACGATATGCAGTTTCAAGAAGACTTAGAGAAGGCTCAAGCACTCAGCTTAGAAAGTCTGGCGTTGGAACAATTTCGTAGGCAGAAACTGCTAAGTGCAGCAGGTACAGGTAGTGTACTGACAATTTTTTTTTGTTTACACTTTGAGATAGGTCTTATCGTTATCATTAATCTTTGTTGCAAAATTTTAAATATCCATGCTTAATGAGGCTATTTATAATACTAATATCGATGCCAAAACTGAAATTATACTATATTAGCATTCATATTCAATTGATTATTCAAAAAAGTAATTTATAATCAATGTTGTCCTAAATTTGTATTCCCTAATCTGACAAAATAATGTTTGATTGTTCATGGTATAATATAAATAATCTTTCATGGAATACAATCAATTGAGCATATTATAATAATTGAAAACAAGGCTATCAGAACAAGAGGAAGTAGAGTGCATTGACTTTGGAGTGAAATTTGTGTGACTATGAAGTATGTTCCTACATTCAGAAGTTTTATTTTACTTTATTTACACAAATTATTTATCAATTTTAATTAATTACATGCTATTTTAAATGTAGTCTACAAAATCTTAGCAGAATTATGATGTAAATTTAAATTGATGTAATTTTTGTATTCATAATATTTTGTTATTATCATCTTGATAATAAATAAAATATATTTATTTTGTGTTTAAGATTTTATTTTGATTAAGGAGTGATCCAGGCGGATAGGTTGTGGGTATAAAATTAAGGGTAGGTATTCATTTTAGTAGCAGATCTTGTTGGTGGTGTTTAATTATTTATATCTAAATTGAGTTAAGAACACAAATTGGTCATGTGATTCATATTAACGGACTGACAAAAAATAGTAGCCCTACTGTCACTCTTTAAATGACATCATGACTTAGTAGCCCAACCCACATGTATGGAATACACTAATATTTATTATACTTTAAACATGAATTCCTTAAAATATGGATTTTGTGGCTTGGATCGTTTTTCAGGAACTATGTCCAATTGTACATAGGGGATAGGAGTGTCTCAATATATCATATTATTATCAAGGAAATAATTAATTAATTTTGATTTCAAAATGTAGAAAATATATTTAATAAAAAGTTAGAGCTTGGCTGTAATATTGTCTTTATAATATTTTTTTTATGAACCTTTATGGCCCTGCGCATTAAAATGCAATGCGGCTCAGGATTCTTGAAAAACCCCGAAAATTCTGAGCGGCACTACAATTATTGCGCTTGTCACCTTGAGACAAGATGTTAAGTCTCATTTGCCCAGTAATTTCACTAGCTACTGTGCCCTTCAGATCGAAACACAGTAGTGCTTACACATTACTTCTTAACGACAGAAAAAGGTGCCGTTGTGGTACCCATAATCTAGCCGGCATCCTGTGCAAGCGCCTCCTGCTGGTATATATCTATGTATGTAGCTTTGCCTGAACAAACACACAAACAAATGTACAAAAAGTCTATAAAGTACCTATTTTTGGCTTTAGTATTGATTGTAGTACTCACAACAAGTATTCTTCTTCTTCTTAGTCGGACATTCTTGAAAGAGTGGTTGTGGTTGCGTTTACGAGGTACACGGTGGGGTGTTCGGTGGGTCAATATCCTTTCCGAGAGTAGCTCTCCTGGCGAGTATTCTTATTACATTCTATATACAATTTTTACTTTGTTTGTATTCAATGTATGAATAATTAGTGTGAAAGAAATATTTCTACCTGATGATTCCAGAGATATGTATACGATATAGTACACTATACACATACACTAGTAGAAATCTCTAATATATATATATATATATATATATTTATATTATATAGGTTGGTATAATAAGTAGGTATATATATATATATATAGATTTACCCCAAGATTATACCGGCTCTGCCAGAATCAATTTGCTTTCCACATGACTGCAGAATTGTCAATCGATCGAGATTTCCAGACAAAGTATTATGATACTGGGCAAGGCATTCATCGGATTGGTATCGAAGAGCAGTGATACAACATAGGGGATTTTGGATAATTTACAGAATTAAGACTAATGATTTAATTTACTTCAGAGACACATAATATATTCATCAATTTACGGTCGACTAGTTATATGCTATTCATCTGTTTCGTATAATATCCGTAGTCGTCGCGAATATCCCCAAATGTTTTTCTCTTGCGGCGTTGTTTTACCTAGATACCATGTTTTTATATGTTTATCATTAGGCTGCGTACACATTACGCGCGGCAGCCGCACGAACCCATGTTCAACCCGAGTTGAGCATCATTTGCCGCGCGAGCTAATATAATAATAATATTTACACACTTTTTACACAAATTAGGCATATATAGCCTGTGTTATGAGTTAAAGCAAGACAACTATATGTTTAATACAATATACATATTTACTTAAACATACATAAATACATATAATCATCCATGACTCGGAAACAAACATCCATATTCATCATATAAATGCTTGCACCTACCGGGATTTGCATATGTTGATATAAATTTAGTAGAACGCGCAGCCGATCCAGCTTGAATAGCCTGCGACAAGTAGACAGACCGGTTCATCCTTGTAAACCAAATTAGCAATAACTCTAAAAATTCTGACCCGCAACACCTTTTTCGAGTATCAAATCAATTTCATTGTTAATCGTCCATTTTACGTATTCGCCGCGCGAGCCAATTCACCAAAACTATAACCGTTACAACTGCGCGCGAGCGTCTACATGGCGCGTCTGTGATCGACGGTTTGCCGCGCATAATTTGTACGCACCTTTACCTGCACTCAATCCACCGCGTGGCATATTTTTCTGATAAACTGATAACAAATTATTGTGCTATCATGATTGGTTAAGACTGCTATCAAGTATAATTTTTTAGATAGTGTCTGTGAATCCGGCAACTCCAGTTCATGTCGTAGAGAGAGCTTCGAAACACCGCCTGCACTACCACCACCGCCTAAGAAGCCTCCCAGACGAATCTCCAGCACTGAATATTCAAGGTACCATCTTACTATATTATTTCTTTAAATACACTACTTCATCCATAATTATGTTTTTATTTTAAATTTTTATCTGAGACTGTTTTCTTCAAAATCGAGTAGATTGTGAATTATCAAGATAAATTTATAATACAGAATTATATGTAATTCGGCGTATTCCCGTTAGAAGGTGATAGGGGTGACTATTTGTGTTAATTTTAACCCCCATAATGCAAAAGTGAACCATTTTTGAGTTAAGTAGGTATTAAGTTTTCAAAGTACCTAAGTCAAAATGCAACATCAAATTTATGAAAAAAAAAGAATTTATCTATTTAAATCTCATTTTTTGTTATGATTTATAGAAACGATCAAACATTCGTTGTTTATGAATTTTAAAACATTAAACGTTCCAAATTCGAGACTGCGAGATGATACGATATTAAGTAATTATTTCAATATTTTATTGAGAAAATTTTACCACTGAATACCTTAAATCGTTGCCTTAAAAAAAACAAAATGAACATTATGAAACTTAACTTGCATTATTTTAAAGTTTTTCTTCTTCTCCAACAATACATAACAACTAGGAACTTATATCAAAGAAAGAGGAAAGAAAATTGTCACAAAGGAGGCAAGCGGAAATTCGTATTCGAACTAAACTTAAGGTTGTTCTTTAAAAGAGGGAATATTTAGGAATTTTAAAGGGAAGGAGAACCCTGTATATTGTATAATTAAATTTCATTTGATGTAAGTATCAATACTATTTAGTTTTTAATTTTATATTTAATAATTTTCTTCAACATAGATGAGAAAAAATGTTAAAAGTCATAAAAAACTATATTAAATTTTATGATTGATATGAATTTATCACTTTAAATTGTTTATTGATTAGCCAATCCGATAGCTACAAGCCTTTTCGTTTCCTTACTATAATTATATATTTGATACAAAGTGTACAGGGCGATAGGTTACTGACAGTTATAATTTACTCTTATTTTGAGCACTGCCCGCACAATAACACAAAGTGTCATACAAATCGCGAGTGTAAGACGTAGCTTGTCACGCACACAAAGTATTAAACGTGGCCTGTTTTCATCGGTTGTCTAGTAATAAGAGACTATCTAGACGTATAAATTATCTAAGAGGTTACTATTGTTTCTTGACTGACGTGCGTCCTTGTAAGTGCAACCCATGAAGCAGGAGTGCATTGTTCACTTCTTCATGAATATCTTGGGCGAAGGTATATATGTGGAGATATCATTATCACAATCAATCTCATATCACAATCATCATCATATCAATCCAAGAACATTGAAATTCTTCGCTTTGTCCCGTATACCTAATTCAAATTAAAAATCATAACCATCTATTGACTAACTCAGATCACACGCTAAATCACATCAAAATCTGCAAGTCTCTTTCGTCGCTTCATTGTGTGTCTTCTACCGCATTTATCACGGGGAGTGTTCCGTTAAGCTGTGTCACCTAATTCGAATTGATGATCGATGCTGAAGTCCACCTACGCACGACACGCCACAAATTAGGATATCACACCCAATCTGGTTGTGTGGCGTTCCTCCACAGTGCGGTTTTCCAGGAAATTTCTTTCACGTACTACAAAGCTGTGGAATGTGATTTCTTGAGCGGTGTTTCCGGGACGATACGACAAGGGTACCTTCAAAAAGAGCGCGTGCACCTTCCTTAAAGGTCGGCAACGCTCCTGTGTTCCCTCTGGTGTTACAAGAGAAGGCGGTGGTGATCAGTTAACACCAGGTGACCCGTACGCTCGTTTGTCCTCCTTTTTCATAAAACAAGGCTAGTGAGAAATGTACATAATGTGAAGTATTTATATGAAGATTTACGTTCTCTGTCAGGCCTATCGCACTCCCCATGTAGGTATTTATATCTTAAGTACGTACGGCGGCCTCTACACAGTAGGCCAGCCAGTAGGGAAACATGCGCAAGAGTTGTTGTCACTTCACAAATCCGACCGATATTTAAAAATGGAGAAACATAAATAAATCAAAGCATATTATTGGTCATTGTGATCCAAATTTAAATTTATTAAGCTTCTTAAATACGCTGAAACAATCTTATTTAAATTGATCATTATTATTATGAAATTACCATTTAAGAACCAGTACTAGCTACCTATTTATTACCTATACTAAGTAGGTCCAAATTTCAACGGTTGTGTTACGTTTTTCTTAAATCAAAGTAAAAGTCAAAAAAATCTTTATTCACTGTAAAACTTTATAAGTTATTTAGTGCAAGTCAGGATGAAGTACAAAAGTTACAATAGCATTCAAATGAGTATAATAATATTCATTAACAAAATTTAGAACATTAATTCCAACTATCTTTATCATTCAAATAATCTTTCACATTACAATAGGCCGTAGATGTTAATTTATTTTTTACGACACATTTAAATAGGTAATATTTTAATTTCATTTGGGAGTTTATTATAAAATATAACACAATCCACTTTAAAAGATTTAGCAATTTTACGGAGCCTAGTAGATGGAATTGCGAGCTTATGTTTGTTTCGAGTATTGGCACTATGTATATCACTTTTCTTTTTAAATTGGCTAATATTTTTATGAGCGTATAGGAGGTTCTCGTATATGTACTGGCAGTGTACTGTCATAATATTTATTTCACTTAACTTTTCTCTCAATGAATCCCTTGAACGCATTTTATAGACTGCTCGAATTGGTCTTTTCTGCAGCACCAATATGTTTTCAATATCTGCAGCCCTACCCCACAATATAATTCACAGTAAGACATCACACTATGAATATATATCGATATATATAGATCAAGAGCCGACCGCAAAAAATTTTTTGTTATTGTTAATTTAATACCTAAGAGGACGTGTGAACTGTGAAAGTCTAGGTTGTGTCGTGGTCCTGTTCAAGGTCGTGTGTACCTGTTACCTATACCTATTTATATAGTTCCTTCTTTTTGAAGGAAAAATTAACTAGGTATCTTGAATATGTCATGGTGACAACGAAAGAATGTTGATTTAAAATTATGATTACATACCTATTTATTTTATAGATAAAACTAAGCTATTTTTATAAGGTGACGCTGTCTAGGTAGGCACCTACCATTTTAGGTAAAGGAGACAACCCTAATGTCGTCAGAAGAGGTAAGAGTCACGCGATAGAAAGAGAGGCAACTTCTAGGTGAATAAATATGTAGGTTGATAGCGCTGTGCGATCTGAATTACGCCTTATTGTATGGCCGCAAGAATTCCTATTTCTTTAATTGATTTTGCGAAGTTTTTTTCTGTTTAATATTCTTTGTCTCTGTTCAGGTCTACAGGCACAAGCCCTACGAGAGAAGAGACCAGTGATTTGATATCATTCGCCAGTCCCACCAGTAAGAGTGAATCAAAGGATTCCCATGCTACCCTCAAAGAGTATATCGACCAGATCGCTAAGTATGATTTTTTTAAATTATATAATACAAGCTGACCCAACAAATGCTATAATGCCATGTAAAGTAATTAAAAAAAATTCAATCACTAAAATTTTTGGCGTATAAAAAATAGATGCATCTGATTCTCAGACTTACCAAAAATATCGTACTACAATTATTGTATTCGATTGCCATCTTGCAACCCTAAAGCGGTTTTGTGGATGGAACAGAATAATATAAAAATCGCGATACAAAAATAGTTGTAGATCGTAGAAGATCAAAAAAGGGGTGAGTCCTTATCATTTAGGGGTATGAAAAATAGACGTTGGTCGATTCTCAGACCTGCCGCTTCTTCTCTCTCAGAGCGCCATTTGTTTCCGAAGCGGTAGTAGTATCTAGTATATTAGAAATGACATCAAAAAGAATTCTAAAGGAAAAAAATTTGAGAAAATAAATGCCATTAATGCTTTTTACCCAATATTTCACATACACACAAAATTTCATAGCTTCGAAGGAGTTTGGTAACAAACACCGTGACACGAGAATTTTATATATTAGATATAATAACATCGATGTTTGTATGTTCCTTCTGGGCCGAAAAATGGACCTGTTATGATAAAATTTTCAGACAATCTTTAGATTAGCTCAGTCAGTTTGGTGGAGAACGGAGCGAATTTTTTTTATTTGGTCGTTTAACAAAGTTGTTATTTTTATACTTATATTATTAATTAATAATAATCAAGCGTTCCGAGTCTACATTTTAAACACATCGTTCTGATCAAATTAATAATATATTTAAAGTAAAATTGAGGATTTTAAATCAGTCATTAAACGTCAAAAACTTTTTTATAATAACTTGAACATACATTTATGCCTTCGAATAAGTTTAAGTGAATTGAAATTATTGGTCTCAATATCAACGAGACCATACGATAAGAAAGAGACAGTGAAGTATGGATGGGTTTACAAGTGAATAAATAAATAAAGTAATTGTATATTTAACCTTCCGAAATCGGCAGTGCCCCAGGGCACTAGATTTTTCAGATACAAAAAAACCGAGAGTGCCATACGGCACACTATTCCCTCGCCAAGTTCTGACGCTTATTTGGTTTACAAGATGGTTTATTTTGCATGGTCTTATAGCTTGTTTCAATAGCTTTCTGATACATTCACTCAAATTATCATAATTATAAGCAATCTATTAATACACGTAAAATAATAGAGAACGCTGCACGAGCGCAAAAATCACGCCGATCTGAAGCATACCGCGCGATTAGTTTCCCGGAACTTTTATTCTCTTTGAAGGAGTTGTTCACCCATCCTGTGCCTGTAGATAGACTTGTTTTGGTAATGCAGAGGGGATGTATGAAAGAGTTGTTATATGATTGATCAGACGGATAGAAAACGGTGTTCGGCCACAAGAAGTGAAAACCACATAAAGGCGAGGTTTTTAATATGAAATATCTTCAACCTTTTTGTCGTATATTCATAAAGTACATAACACATACAGTACAGTAAATGCGATGGTATAATAATAGTATGTATATATTTATCCTGATATTTTTTGTTGGTTTTGGGGTAAAAGATCCGTGTAGATTTATATGCATTTGGTAAAGAGGTGCTTTTGACATTTCGAAAACGATTTAATGTTATTGCTTTATGAAGATATGAAACCTTTTTCTAGGCTGGGCCAGCAGACTGAAGAAATCACGTTAAACGCAACCGAAAACCCAAGCACAATGAACAACCAGTACAACCAAAGACCGGGCGCTCCGTTCTACCCTCCGTATTACAATTACCCGCCCCCTTTCCCGCACCCGCCCCCATACCCTCCTCCGACACCTTACGGCATGCCTGCCCCAGTCAACTATTCCTACTACCCCGTTCCCGGCACCCCAGATCAACCACCTGCCTACAGACCGAACTCAATGTATCCAGCCGTACCTTATTCTCAAACAAGGATGGCAATTCCGAGCCCATATATTCCTTATCAGCCCCCCCGGTACAACTATAATACCACAAACATGATCACGAGACCGCCCCGGCCGGCGAGTCTGTATCCACAGCTGAGTCAGATGCACACATACCCGACACAAAATGTCGCACAAAAAGTCAATAATAATATTAGTAATAATAATAATACTAGTGTTAACGCGAATGTTGAGCCGAACGTTGAAAATGTCGAGGTCAAGATGAGGAAATCATCAGAGGTGAGTGTAGACATATATTTTATCTTTGTAGCATTTCGCGTGTGGTGCCGCACCAGAATAGCACCACCCCATCTCCCGTGGGTGTTGTAAGAGGCGACTAAAGGGTACAACCCGCCTGCCAAGCGTGGCGATTATGGCAAAACCTCTCAAACATGACAGACACTGTCTTTTGAGGGAGGCTTTTGTACAGCAGTGGACGTCTTCCGGTTGATGATGATGAGCATTACGAGTTGCTCTGGATGAAAGTACTCGATAAAATGCAAAGCGGTTAACACAATCGCAACACCATATTAAATTTCCGCACAATCGGTTGTTAAGCCCTGAAGAAGTAAAAAGAGTTATTTTCAGTATTATAATATCGGTATGAATGCCCGCGAATTGTATTCAGTCGTGTCGGGTTTTTATTATGATGAAGTGGATTATTATGCAATATTTTTATGGATTAAATAACGTAAATAGATGAAAGATTTGAATAAAAACTTATAGGTTATAAAAGTGTGTGATTGTGAAAATAAAAAAAAACTTAATTGTGCTAACTTTAAAAGTACTAAATTGTAATATTACTTCGTATTTTTTTTTACCAATGAATTCATAATTATTAAATAAAACTTTCAATTATTATTTATACGTGCTTTTAAAATATTTCCTTCATAAGAACGTTTGGGCAAAGACAATGAAAATTTAATGGTTCTTTAGTATATTTGCCAACTGCCCTGTACTTCCCCGGCCCATAAAAAGAATAGGAAAGTCCCAGGCCTAAAGGTATCGAGAGGCTACTTAGGGCATTTACCAGTGGGAGTCTCCTTTGTACAGGATGCGGGCTAGATTTTGAGTACACCAACGGCGCCTTTTATGCCGTGAAGCAGTAATGTGTGAGCATGATTGTCTAAGATTCCTGAGCGGCACTGCATTGTAATGGGCAGGGCGCATCAATTAACATCAGATGAAATTTCTGCTCGTCTCGTCCCTTATTGACAATAAAAAAAAATCTTTCAGTCCAACGAAGCGGCGGACACTATAGGGAGTTTGCCGAAGACCAGCAACCTCATTGACTTTGGCCGCAAGCCCAGCGGACAAGGTAGCGTAAGAGTCAGTGTGTTGGAAGCATTCGATCCGCTTTTGACTGACAAAAATCATTCGGGTGAGTGGTCCGTGTCTCATCTCTCATTATATGGTTTTGATGGCAACATGTTTTGGCTTCGTTCACTTTTATTAATGTACGAAAATTTATGCACGATATTGATTTGTCAAAAAGAATTCCCACGATCATGGGCGTAGGGAGGATTCCATATATAGGAGGAGAGGTAAATTTTTTTAAGCAAAATAGAGCAATAGGAAATAGCTTTATTACTTACAGAGCAATGTGCGAGGGTATTTACAAAATCTTTTTGAAACTTCTCAAACAATTTCGTCTTTTTTTTCTTGGACAATTTTCAATCTCAAATTCAAACAATCTAGATTCGATGTATCAATCTCGATTGTATAAAACGTGCATTCATTGATAGATGGACAGATGACGGATAAAATCTTGTAAAAAACGGACATAGCCGAAATACACTACGTTTAAAGCAACTGTTCGCTTTCAAAATTAGTCGGATTATACTTCGTCGGCAATCGCCATACATACTGTAATTACTACTATTTCAGTCTTATGTCAAGTCATTGCACTTTTCATACTAATTTCAATTTCAATTTTTACTTAGGCAGTCCCCCCTCTTATGACGTAGTATTTACATCCCCTTTGCCGAGCGGAGCACTGCGAATTGTGTTTGACATCGGCTGCCTTTTCTCTGAACCCTCTTTCCGCACCTATGGCGTAAGGGCGCGATTATATATGATTCTCCTGTTTGGGCAGCTGAAAGACGTACCTCGCTACGCCCATGCCCACGATGCATATTTTGGAAAAGCAAATCACTTTTTGTGTAATAAAGTAAATAAAGATATTTTGGCACAGTTATCTTTCTTTTTAATTGTTGTTTCCTCAGGTCATTTACTATGTTATTATTCACACAAATTTTTGGCAGGTCTTTTTTAATAAGTGGAGCTCGTGAACAATATTAATTCAGTTTAAATATTGCAAAAACATTTGCCATTAGAACCTCTGGGATTTTTATTTGCAAATAAAAATATATTACTTTTAGTATGGCCATTAATTGAGTTTTTTTGGTACACATTTAAATAAAACACTTTTTAATGGATTAAAACGCGTAAGTACATTAGTTTTGTCAACCGCAGGCCCCTTTAAAACGTGCTCTTAAAAGGTAACGAAACGCCGGGTTAGCTGAAATAATAACAAAAATGTAAGTTTTACGCAAAAACTAATGTCAAAACAGAGTAACAATACTTTCACGCGTTTTAAGCCTTTAAAAAGTGTTTTATTTAAATGTATGGTTTAGTTGAAGTGAGGTAGTTTAGATTCATGATTCATTTGGGGTCAAAATTTCATGGAAAATGTGCTTTTTTGTGAATAATAAGTAGCACATTTGGATGGACTAAAATTTCTGTTATAGACAGTGCTCGTACATATACACACAAAAAATAAATAACGGGTTCCACTCCGGGAGTGCCGGCAGAATTAAAAACTTCAACATTAACGTTAGGGAATAATTTCGCACGAATTGATTTATTTATCAGTATAAAAGAACTAACATTCATGTGGTCTAATACAATATACCTTAATTGCGTTATCGTACACAGAAATGACAATTAATATTACATAAAAAAATTAACACTTCAGAACTATTACAATTGTTTTACATTAAAAACTTTATCTCTCAGAAAAATCAACGTTCATCCATAATTTCAACGACTGTCTTACGAATTGTCGATCAGGTCACGTGTCCTGACGCGAGTTTAATATTTTGTACCCATGCTAAGAGTGCTCAACGCCGCAAAAAAAGTTTTCACTTCAACAAGAGCATAAAACATGTCCGATATTGTACGTTAAAGAAAAGTGAATTATTCGATTATATTGAGTAAGTTGGACCAGCAGTGGACGTCTTCCGGCTGATGATGATGATGATGATGATTGAGTAACTTTATTAAATTAACGAAAGTTCACCAAGTGAAGAGAGTTACCGATTTCTTCCTAAAGAGGGTGCAATTTGTAAGCTCTAGACGACGTCGAGTGCCTCAAAACACCCGAGTAGAGGAAGGAATAGAAAACTAAAATCATTTATATTTTAGCAAATTAACTGCTCGTAACAGTTTGAAATGTTGAACATTAGTTAAACGCAATGTGCTCTTTAAAAAAATTAAGGCTGACACATACTTTGTATGTAAATTGTAACTAAGGAGTTAGCATCGTAGTCAATTAAATTTTTTAATACACAAACAAAAAAAGCAAATGAAGGACGCGTTACAAATGTATTTATTTCCACACAGAAGCGTCAACTTTCGTCCCGGTGCTAAAAAAATAGTATACACACCTGGGGCAGTAAATAAAAAAGCCTCAAATCACATGTTTTATGGCCGAGGCCAAGTCGAGGTCAATGATCTGAGACATTTCTTACTTTACTCCCGTATGTAATATACTACATATGTAACTTTTCTGTCTGCAAAACCACGTTAGTAAGTAATTATAATAAAACTTTTCCGTTTTTTTTTGTATGTAATAAATCATGCGACATTCGACTCGTTTGTCACATCCTCAGAATATAGAACAAACCAGACGGAATCGTTCAATCACATTTCTACACAGCGCATTGTGTCCAAAATACCTCCCTTCCCGCGCCCCACCGTCCCGCTGCTCCTGCCAACGCTCCGTACATTACCGCCTTTAGGGCTTATTTAATAAATTCAATATTGTTTTAAATTAATTGAAAATGTGCTGCTTACACATGAAATGTAATCCCGTTCGATTTCTTCACATGTCTGGTTGCATTTTTGCAAGTGAGAACGACACACACCGCGTAAGTATTTTTATCTACACCCATGCTTTAAATCCTCTATTAAAGATTCTGAAACAGTTAGCTTATTGCCAACATTAAAACACCCAATGTTCTAATAATCATTACATCATCCAAACGAGTGTTGTAATGTTGTACTGAATTTCATAACAACACTCCTATTTTTTTTTTCAATCCCATCATGCTCAAAGAGTTTGAACAGACAGGCACATTCTTATTGCACGATGCGTGGTATATGTATGAATTTCAAAAAAAGCACATTTTCGTTAACGTGCGTTCCACACTACCAGAACGTCGCGCGCCGTAAAAAAAAAGTAGGTTATACGAATCCCCGCCATTTTTTTTTCGATATTTTTATTGTTTTGTTTACAAAAAATGAGCGATTCATTTTAAACGCTGCAAAAGAACATAATATTCAACTGAATTTTTATTATTGCACTAGGTATACAAAATGTAAATTACTACTAAAATAAATATTTTTTTCATTAATACTTAGTTTATTTGTATATAATCAGTAATGGATGATATTAGGTTACTACTAGGACTGGCTGTTTTAATGTTAGCAGTAAGCTAACTGCTTCAGAATCTTTTTGAGGATTCATATTAAGGGTGTAGATAAAGTCTTGTATGCAACTGTTGATAATTAGTTATTAAAACACTCATGTGATACTATTATCACACTCGGCTTCGCCTCGTGAGATAAAGCCACATTCATGTTTTAATACCCCTTATTACACAACAGTTGCATAAATAACTAAAAATTAATGGGTGTAACTTGTTGTAAACAGTACGGGGGTCGGCAATTGCTAGCTGACGCTGCCTCACTATGGAGCGCATTGAAGTGTTCTGGTTTGTTCTGTATTTTGAGGTCACACCAGTGGGAGGCTCCTTTGCACAGGATGCCGGCTAGATTTTGGGTACCACAACGGCGCCTATTTCTGCCGTGAAGCAGCAATGTGTAAACATTACTGTGTTTCGGTTTGAAGGGCGCCGTATCTAGTGAAATGACTGGGCAAATGTGACTTCACATCTTATGTCTCAAGGTGACGAGCGCAACTGTAGTGCCGCTCAGAATTTTTTGGTTTTGGCACTGCATTTTAATGGGCAGGGCGTATCAATTACCATAGGCTGAACGTCCTGCTCGTCTCGTCTCTTATTATCATTAAAAAAAAGAAACACCGACGACAAAAACAGCAAGAAGACAGTTTCCAAGAAGGTGAAGTATAAATTTTCAATTAACATTTGAACGAGTGCTGTCTAATTCATAACAATATGTCTTCAATAATCTAGCAAAGTATTTTCATTTGTGTTCATTTTGTTTATGTAACTATTGTTTGGTTATTACTTTTAATATTACATGTTTTGTTGGTATGTAATACTACTATATAAACTCCAGTCCTACTATAAAAGTTTGGGCTTACGGTTTTAAATATTATTTCTGTGCTAATTTTATTGATATGTGTTATAATATATCTACTACGAGGGTTGCACTAAAAGTATCGGGAATGGAATATTTCCACTGTTCCTGTCATATTAAAATCTTTTTAATTGAAAACTCCTTGGTTTTAAAAATCGAATACCATTTATTTTTAAAAAAAAAATCTCCTTGTCATAAGGTCTTTTCAAACTTGTATAGTCGTTGAGAAAATGGAATTGATTCGAGAAAATTCTAGAGCGATGATTTATTATGACTTTCGAAGTGGTTTAACACAAAAACAGTGTGTTGACCGGATGATTTCTGCTTTTGGCGATGAAGCCCCATCCAAAACCACAATTTATCGCTGGTTTGCTGAATTTCAACGTGGACGTGTCAAGCTCAGTGATGATCCCCGTCAAAGTCGTCCAAAAACTGCAGTCACCAAAGAAAACGCGATGCTGTGCGTAAGCTGATTGAGGAAGATCGACATGTGACATACCGCGAAATTCAGGCAACTTTAGACATTGGCATGAGTCAAATACAAATAATCTTGCATAAACAATTAGGTGTAAAAAAGTTGTTTTCCCGATGGATACCCCATTTGGTCTGTGAAGAGCAAAAAGCGGCTCGCGTTACTTGGTGCATCAGAACTCTCGAAAGATTCCACGCAGGATCCTCAAATGCTGTATACAACATCGTATCAGGTGACGAATCCTGGATATACGCGTACGAACCCGAAACAAAAAACCAGTCACGAGTTTGGGTGTTCGAAAATGAGTTAAAGCCAACAAAAATTCACGGAGTGTTGCAAAAAAAATTGTGGCCACGTTTGTCTCCAAAACCGGCCATGTTGCGACTATTCCTCTTGAGGGACAAAGAACGGTTAATGCAGAATGGTATGCTAGCATTTGTTTGCCACAGGTCGTTTCTGAACTCCGTAAAGAGAACTGCAACCGCCGCATCATCCTCCATCACGACAATGCAAGTTCTCACACCGCGCACAGAACAAAACAGTTTTTAGAGCAAGAAAACATTGAATTATTAGACCATCCGCCTTACAGCCTCGACCTAAGCCCTAATGATTTCAGTACTTTCCATAAAATAAAGAATAAATTGCGTGGTCGGAGATTTTCATCACCTGAAGAAGCTGTGGATGCTTACAAAACGGCCATTTTGGTGACCATAACTTCCGAATGGAATGGTTGCTTCAATGATTGGTTCCATGGAAAAATAAGTCAAATTTCGCGGAGAATACTTCGAAAAGCAATAAATACATTTTTTAAATACTAATGTACACAACATTACTATTTAAACTTTACACTTCCTTGATTCCCGATACTTTTAGTGCAGCCCTCGTATAGACTGATTTTTCCATGATATGTCATAATTGTATATTGTTACAATCTGCGTACTATTTACTCAAATACTAATTTGTGTACAGAGTACGCGATAGGCAGTGAAAGTTCTAGCGTGTATGAAGAATACGATCCGTTGGATTTTCTGTACGGAGAGACAGAATTGCGAGAGACACCCGTTTATGCCAGCATCACGCCCAAACGAGACGCAGTCCTGCCGTCTCCACCGCCGAAGTCCGTGCAAAGTGTTGCCCCCACAAAGAGATCTACCACGGTAAGATACCTATGGTTAAAGTTAAAATAATTAGAGACGTGAAAACCGCGAAGCGAAAGAACCTTAGAGTAAGAAACTAAAAACAAAATAAATATACTATTTTTGTATTACACATTATTACTTCTCATATTCATTTGTTTCGGTTTTTTTTTGTATTTCAAGTTTGATCTGCAATCAGTCACAAGATTATAAGCGAATGAGTTGGGTGTCTATGACGTTTAGACGAAGAGACCAGTGTCTCCAAGAACACACTGCCTTCCTAGAACACATCCTTCCTTTTCTGCCTTTTAATTGCTGTGGAACGGATTAAGATGATATTAGCCAGGGTATTTGGGTGGACCTAGATCCGATGAGGATATTTCCTTTTGAATTTCTCCATTTAATAATAATGTGATAATATTGACACAATTTTTCACAAATTATCTTGTCCCAAATAAGGCACAGCCTGTATACATAAATACATATAAACATTCATGAATCGGAAACAAGCATCCATATTCATCATATAAATGTTTGCACGTACCGGGATTCGTACCCGGGACCTCTAGCAGTCTAACATGCGTAGGATAAACTAATCTGGTCGAATCAAATCAGATGAAAACAACTTATTGAAAGTAGGTATTTACAATACACTTTTCCACGTATTAAATAACAACGTTTGAGGCAAATCAACATTGCATCAATTCTTTATAAGCTTTATGGAGATAAGGAACGTCAAATATTTAAAATCAGTATAATTTGTATTATATTTCACTTGATAAAAGAGAGAACCCATATAGCCCAGTGGTTTGTGATCCCGCCTACTGAGCTATAGGTCCCGGGTTCGAATCCCGGTAGATGCAAACATTTATATGATGAATATGGATGTTTGTTTCCGAGTCATGGATGTTTATAACTATTTATGTATGTTTTAGTAAGTATATCGTATTAAATATAACGATGTTTTGTACCCATAGTACAGGCTATGCCTAGTTTGAGAAGATTTGTATAAAAGGGTGTTATTATATACTATACATATATATATTATTATATTACACGGAAGACCAGCGTTGTGGATTCTTTCGAAACCACAACTATGCTGAGTTGGGGGACCATTGGCGTCATCACATCATAATTAGAATAGTATAACTTTAAGAACTATTATCAGAATGTATGTAATGACGTCAATAAACATTTTTTCTTTTTTTCTTCTTCTTTCTTTCTTTCTATCATTATAATATATATAAATAATGTATTATATATTTTGGTTTCAGAATAAACTCTACGATTGTATAGTGAAAGTACATACCAGAAACTACGACAGTGAACATAAGGCTTTCTTGAAGATGGTGCTTGATGTTAGAAGTAAGTGATCGTTTGTAAATAGTAAAAAAGCGGCCAAGTGCGAGTCGGCATCGCCCATGAAGGGTTCCGTAGCAGCACGTAATAATATAATATAAAAGTTATATAGAAAGGAAAATGATATTAAATTATTTAAATGGAAAAGCAAAAGTCTTTACTCAAAATCATGCAGTGCAAATGAGCTCTCATCATTTATACGTATTAAATAACTACCTACTAGATATCGTTTAAACCAATTTTCGGTGGAAGTTTGCGTGGTAATGTACATCATATATTTTTTTTAGATCTATCATTCTCTTATTTTAGAAGTTACAGGGGGGGGGGGGACACATTTTACCTCTTTGGAAGTGTCTCTCGCGCAAACTATTCAGTTTAGGAAAAAATCATACTAGAAAAACAATTTATGCTGAATATATTATGGTGTGTTATAGAAAGGTTCGTGTATAGCGACGAGGTGAGCAACCGCGGACACGTGGTCGCCGCACGCTCTGGTGGCAAGTACCCTCCCAATACCAGCATCAAGATCCTGGTGCACAATTCGCACACCGACGAACCCATCACGTTCACCTCAGATGGTGAGTGACTTCTTCTGAGTTTTAATTTTTGTTATGTTCCACATTGAAATAATTTAGACCAAAATGTTAATGACCATCATACTACAGACCGGCTGTTCGGGTTGATTTCAGCGGCCCAATTCCACCACCGGACATTACTTCAAAATGCAAAATACCGCCCGCATCACGTTGACATCTGGTATTCCACAACCGCGCGTTTTTCAAGAAATTTCTTTCAATTACCGGCTGCTGTTTTCCCGATCCGATGCGGCTTAGGGACCCTCAAGGAAAGAGCATACCCACCTTAAAGGCCGACAACGCATCTCTTGAACACTGTTGGAACGGATGTCCATAGGCGGTTGCCTGACCACTTCCGTTGAGCCTCATGCCCGTTTGCCCCCTCTTATATAAAAAAGGATATTCACTTACATATTCTTTTGTCGTCAATTATTCCATTGTCTACCTATTATATAGTCCATCTTAATTTTATAGCATCTTAAACAGCATTTTAGAGATTTTTAACAGATCATTCCGTTTTTGGCAAACTACGGTTATTATGTTAGGTAGTCTTACTATTTTTAAAGTTATACCTCTTTTGGCTCGTTTAAAAAATAAGAGTGTTCTTTATGATGAGTACGCGTGAGGTGAAAAACTACATATTGAAGTTGATCATCGTTGACTAAGTTAACTCATGTACAGACTAGACACAGATCGAACCGAACATGCTGCTATTATTGAAGTTGATATTTAAAGCATGTGAAAAAATTGTGAGATTTTTTCAGTGTTTTGAAATATTGGAGGACGAGAACCGAAACTAATTTGTGTCTGCAATTTAGACCGCGACTATGCAAAGTGTCAGAAATTGGCTGGAAAATTTAGTTACATACAGCCCTAAGAAGGCACAGGTTTTTGCGTTTATAAAGTCAATTCTCAACTCAATTCGAGATCACTTCTCCAACTGCCACAGTTTGTATCGGTATACCTTATACCTCTTGCAACTTTCAGTCTGTGGTCATTTCGAAGAGAAGGCCAAATTGGCCTCTGCTTGGTACCTCAGTAAGGCGAGACAGTACTTCAATACAAGCCACCGCCTGCAACTATATAAGGCGCAAATTCGGAAGGCCTCACATAGAGTACTACTGTTCTCACCTCTGGGCGGGCGCTTCCGAGTACCAGCTTCTTCCATATGACCGCATTCAACGAAGAGCGGCTCCAATCATCGACGATCTAGTCATACCGGCTTAATTCTTTGGCATTGCATACAGATCTCTCTGCATCTTCTCAACATAATATGCTTGATTTTTTATACCCGTACCTTCTCGGGAAAGCATTCTTAACATTTATTAATTATAGTTAATTAGTTCAGTATAATAATAGTTTACTCTGTCGTTTTATTCTCTTTTTCAGTTGAGTCAACCGTAGAACATGTTATACTGACAGTGGTGTGTTCTCTCGACGAGGATATAAGAGAAGATATGTCTGAATATATGCTAAGGGTAAGAACACACATTTAAGTACGCACTAGTGTTTTCGTCGATACTTATTAAATATAAAAAAAGTATCACCAACACACGCGGTGTTGGTGAAACAGCAACGGTCGGAATAAAAAAAAATGATATTATTAATGTTAAAACTCAGTTAATTTACAACATTTTACATCTTTAAAAAGTAGTTAATTTGATTATATACAGGTACAGAGTTCTCGAACCGTATCATGTGTACTGAAATTGTGTATTTTTAACGGATAAAATTATACATAATTTATGTAAAATAAATTCTGTTACAGAAAAGAGAAATAGTAATTATTATTTGAATTATAATTATGATTACTTATTCTAGGTATGGGGAGCCAAAGAATATTTAACGCCTGGCAGCTCGTTAAGCGAATACGACTACATAAGAGAATGTGTTCGATTAGAAAAAGATGTAAGATTGTCTCTGAGCGAGAGGAAAGATACGTCGCTCGCGAGGAGTGAGCGAGACGACGCTCGAGATTCGCATCTCACATTAGACGACCTGTTGCCGTCTCATGGAGTAACACAATCGCTGACGTTTGATAATCTTTCGATATTGCTAGGTGGGTATAAAATTAGTGTTAAAACAAAGAAAATAAATAGATTCTAGTAATGTTTTTAAATAGCCAAATAAGTTCAGAATTTTATTTTTATTTCCAATTAATTCCGTAACGGTATGGCAACATTTTTGCCTTTGATAGAATATTAAATGCTTTTGAAATTTTGATATTATTTAGACAATTAAAAATTAAGAACAATTCCCTAATTTTTTCAAATTACCTTACCCCTTAAAAGTTTATTTATTCAAAACGGCCTTACTCGCGGTTTGTCGGTGTAGGCACCGACTAGTTTCGGAAGCCGCGCCATGTCAAGCCGCGCACTACGAGCGCAGATCCGCAGTATGAGACGGGACGTTATCGCGAACCCACTACACCTCATCCTGATGAAGAACCTCCGAATGGTCCGAAACTAGCCGGTGCCTACATTGATATACCGTGAGTAAAGCGGTTTTAAATAAATAAAGTTAAAAATATCTCACAAAAGTTTAAATAATTGAACATTGTAAGATACATATTTTATTAATTTGATGCCGATATTTAGATCCAATTGCATGAATCGTGAATGCGGAGGCGGCGAGAAACAATTGACACATTGACACTTTACACTAATAATACATCAATCTGTCCACTTGGCGCCTAGTTTTGATCTTTGATTCCCTAATTCACAACACACACTACTGACGACTTTCGGATCTTTTTGTTTCATTCGTACTACAGAGAGAGACCACGGGATTCCATGTTTGCGCTAGCTATAAACCATCCTCCCTATTAAAATTGTTAGGATGATTTTTAATTTCTATTGCTTCTCTAACAAGCCGTGGAATGTATTGTCGTTCAGCAGAAATCACACGTGGGTTATGCAGCTCGATCCAATGGTCGATACCGGCCTTAAGCAATGTGTTCGGCTATTGCAGATATTTTAGGATCGTTATTTTTGACTGCGCTGATGTGTTCCTTAAGGCGTTGAGATTGGTGGGTTTTTTTGACCGATTTAAATAATTTAACCTTGAATCTTAATTATATTTCTCGTTTAATCGGTTAGCATTAAGAATAATTGAATTTAATTACAGAGACGCTTGAGGGCGAGTTGTCTCGCGCCGTAGGTATAGTCGGCGCGGAAGGCAGCTGTTCGTCTTCGGGCGTGTTCCAGGCGGTGAAGGCGATCTGCGCACTCGCTCGCGTCGAGACACTGCATATCACTCACACGCTCAATGCGTTCGCACAGGCCTGCGTGGCCCAGGTTGGTACCACTTCTAGATGTGAAGGCTTCAATACAGAGCGGTTCCAAAGCAACTTCCTTCCACATACAAAAAAAACTGTTGAATAAGCTTTCCAATGACTTGAATCATCATATCAGCCGGAAGACGTCCGTATTCCGGCGATTTTGACCAGATCCAATCCATGTTATACCAACACTGCATCTGCCGGTACGTGGTCTCCATTCATCTGTTCGTCGAACTATGTGCCCTGTCCACCACCACTTCTGTTTCGCAATCACTTGTGCTATTTGGATGACTTTAATCTCCTACGGATCTCCTAATTCGATTTCGCAGGGAAACTCCGAGCATACCCCTCTCCATTGAGCTACCATGAGCTTACTCATCAGACCCATATCTAGCGACCGCGACCTGGATACCTTTTTAATAAAACTTGTACGTCCATCTAAAAAGCCGGCAATGCTCCTGCAATTTGTCTGTTGTTCTTTTAGAGAGGATGGATGGCATAGACCAATTAACATCAGGTGTCCAGTTTAGTCCTGCTGTACCATAAAATTTGTCTTCCACATACAATCCGTGAAAACTTAACATCGATATGAAATGGGTTTTCAACTTTCTCCAAATTGACTATCTTTGATGTTACCTATGACATGAACCCCTTGCATACCCTGAAGAATGTTTGTTGCTACGGCCAGATTTTCAAGAAAATACACTTGTAGCACTCATTATGTATTTATTGTGAAGCCTTCAAATCAAATCTAAATCACTTTATTCATGTAGGTCACGGAAATGACACTTATGAGTGTCAAAAAAAAATATTTTTTTTCTTATTGAATTCTACCGCTACTTCGTAAAGGGTTGAAGAAGTAGCAAGAATCTCATTGCGACTCTTTTGAATCAAGATTTACATTTTCATTTTACAATTGATTTCAATTGCAATATAATATGTAAAATGATGCAACAAACATACACATATGATATAACACACCTTCTGCTATGGAAACCATTAAAAAGCAGCTACTTTCTTGAAATTTCCATTTTGCAGATCATTATGTGAAAAATGTTTCCAAAGGAAATTTAATAGAGGCTGGAAGGATATAAACCCTATTAAAACGTTCGTTGAAATATTCTTTCGGCTTATTATAATTTTTTTTTTAATTCAGGTGACAGGTGCTATTCGGCCCGAGATCCAATCAGAGTCGGGCCCGTACTGTGCGGTGTCGGTGCGTGCGGCCAACGTGCGAGAAGCGCTCGTGCAGCAGTGCGGCCGCGTGCGAGACGCTGTACGCGGCCTTCTCTCGCTCTACACCAGGACAAAACTCTTGGACTTCCGACTCCCAGACTCGCCTGCTGTTGTCTATGATATGGACAGTGAGTATACACAACGTGGCATGCGTTTTATCACTTTTTAAATGTTTGTAGTATATGACAAATATGTACGAAAAAAAATTTTGCTGTTCTTTGTGGACGTCCTTCGGGTAATGGCGCAACGGAAATCATAGCATCCCATTTGTTTTTATTATAATAAGGGACGAGACGAGCAAAACGTTCAGCTGATGGTAATTAGTACGCCCTGCCCATTTGAATGCATTGCCGCTCGGGATTCTTGAAAAATCCAAAAATTCTGAGCGGCACTACAATTATTACCGGCGCTCGTCACCTTGAGACATAAGGTGTTATGTCTCGTTTTCAGTTTCAGCACTTTCCATTTTAAAGATCAATCATCAATTTTTTTGATTTTTGAATAATACGTGAGTCTCAACTAACTGACTAATATAATAATCATTTCTAACAGTTCGTGCTATAAAAAAAATTACACCCCTACTTTTATAATGCCAATCGAAAGAATGGCCAAAAACTAATAACTCTTCTTAAGTAACAAAGTATTTTAAAAGAAAGGAACAACGTAAAATGAATGTTTTCCTACTTGGATTGGTATGAATGGACCGATTAGATGGCCGGCCAGATCCCCGGACCTTACACCATTAGATTTCTTATTTTGTGGATACGTGAAAGATATGCTATACAAAAAACGATACGAGAACGTGGGCGAATTACAAACAGAATTGTGCCATATCATATCGAGTATTCACTATAAAATGATAAGAAAATCAACAGGCAGCGGACTCATTAAAAGATTGGCGATTTGCGTAAGACAAGAGGGATCACATTTTGAGCATTTATTAATTAATTTACAAAAAAATACTCACTTAATTGACTACTTTCTTTTAAAATACTATGTTACTTAAGAAGAGTTATAAGTTTATAAAAATAGCTATGTAGCTATTTATTTCCTACGCAAAGTAGGTATTCCTATGTCGTGGTCTTCCAACGCATACATTACTATCTGTAACTAACGTAGGTTTGACAACGAAATAATATTCTTTTAAAATTTTGATTACAAACCTATTTATAGAAAAAACTAAGCAATTTTTCAAAGATGACCTTATACTAGGTAGGTACAGTTTTGGGTAAAGAAGACAAGCCTATTGTCGTCAAGAGAGAAAGAGAGGCTCTAGATAAATAAAAATGTAGGTTAATAGCGCTGTGCGATCTGAATTACACCTTATTGTATGGCTGCAAGGGTCCCTATTTGTATAAATGATTCTGCAGAGTGATACTTCTGTACTTGTACTATAATATATTCTTTGGTAGTATTTACATCCTCTTTGATAATATTGAATGTGGACAGAAGCGATCCCAGCCAACACGGTGTCAGAGACGCTGCTGTTCTGCATCGAGGCAGTGCACAGCCTGCCGCTGTGTTGGACGCACGAGGAGTACCTGTGTCACGTGCAGGTGTACCATGGCACCAGACCTCTCAACACGCTGCATCTCACCAACGTGTCCGCTGTCGACGGCTCGGGCTTCTATCCCAGGATCATATTTGATACTTGGTACGTGGAGGATAAACATATATTAACTTACCCGAATTTGCGAAAAGGCGGTTATTTTAATATCTGAATTTAGTAGACTGTATATAGAAGGAGGCTGGTCATTCGCCTGCACAACGGGCACAGGAAGCTAGATTGTGGATACCACAACGGTGCCTATTTCTGCAGAGAAGCAGTAATGTGTAAATATTACTGTGTTTCGGTCTGAAGGGCGCCGTAGCTAGTGAAATTACTGGGCAAATGTGACTAAACATCTTATGTCTCAAGGTGACGAGCGCAATTGTAGTGCCGCTCAGGATTTTTGGTTTTTTCAAGAATCCTGAGCGGCACTGCATTGTAATGGGTAGGGCGTATCAATTGCCATTAGCTGAACGTCCTGCTCGTCTCGTTGCGATGGGTGATCATTAGAAAGACATGCCTTACCTTTACTGACGTGACAAACAATGATGACGAAACAGTTTTAATCAAAAGTTTTCTTCTGTCACTGTCATTCACTTGTAGTTCACTTGTTTTAATAATTAAGTATTTAAAGTAAGTGATTCGGCACAATGCGTGTATGCAATTAGCAGGAGTGAATGGATCTTCATTCGCGGTGACCCTCGGATTATAACTGTAGGCATGTCGAAGGACGCGGGGAAATAATGCGGGTAGTGAGAGGATAACGAGGTGTGATCGCATCTGTATAGTTAATTAAATTACATTAAACAAAAGAGATGGCGTTACCAGTAAGTACATTACACGCACTGAAATGTAACTAAACGATCCTGAATTTTTTCGAGGATATCTAGAACTATGCTTGCGAGTTGTGCAAAATGTATCATTATACTACGGGTTCTCAGAAAATGTCTTCGTATTCGAGTGGGCCGAAATTTTAGTACGAATCTACCCGAGTAATGGTACCCTTATATTTTTAAAAATCCTGTAGAAAGAAAGACTTAGAGTCATGACGACCTGTATAGCCGAGTGGTTAGCGATCCTACCTACTAAGCTAGAGGTCCCGGATTCGAATCCCGGTAGATGCAAGCATTTATATGATGAATATGGATGTTACTACTGTACACGTTTCAGTTTCTTTAGATTTGCCAAAAGTTCTAGAATTAAATTGAATTGTGAAACGCATATGATATCTTTATTCGATAGATATGTAGCAATTAGCCTATTGGTAACTTTACTTGCACATTGTGAAACAGGCCCTTACACAAATTAACATTAGTATATAAGTGAGATATACTAAACCAGTTCGAATATATAAGCTATATTTAAAATATTATCTCGTTGTAGTTTTAATAATTGTATATAATAATAATATTAAATTCTTTATTGCCATACAAAGCATTACAAATATAAAATGAACAATTAGGATACGCGATGAAACAAAAGGCAAAAGGAAAAGGCTCAGCTTCACCTGACATGGAATCATGGATTTATGTTTCCATGCAGCGCTGTTTTTCAGCCATCCCCTCCTCCCTAAGGTGTTGAGCGGGAGTGGATGTATTGTGGCTCCCCGATTACCTACTTAAGCTATATTTTTTTTGTAAAATGTAATATTAGAAAAAAAAGTGTTCTGATTACCCTTGCAAGTGTATTTAAGTGTGTGTGTGTGTATACTAACTATAGTCAAGCATTTCCCAAAAAAATTACTTCATCCTATTTGCATAGCAAATAACGTGAATATTCCCTTCTCGACTAAAATTAAAAATATATTCTGACTATTCACAGTGTCAGTACCACTATTCTATATATCCTTTATTTATTCGCAGGTTGAATCTTGAAGACGTGCCAATATACAGTTTACCTCGCGAGTCACGTCTTGTGGTCACGCTGTACGGAAGGTCCCAACGAACAGACATACACAACGAGCACGACAACGCACAACAAGAGAACGACGGACGGACAGACGGCGACGTTCAGTACGTGCAGGTGGAGCTTGGTTGGACGGCAATACAATTGTTCGATTATGATGGGTGAGCACAACTGGGCTAATGCCTAAAGTCAAAAAAACTTCATTGAAATATGATTAAAACGCTTTTGAACCGTCACTATGAATATTTCTTTGAAATTACTATGAATCTACCATATGTTAGGAAAAAGTAGAGTTCATGAGAAGAACATTCAAGAAACTCAACGGCTACTCTATTCAATCAATGCAGTATTTTACAATGGCTGTCATACACAAATCAAAATAGTTTGTAAGGTGCTGCATCCAATATATGAATCGCGTTAAAAGTTAAATGCGTTTTAAATATCATACGTTTCATAAAAAGTAAAAAAGAATAAACTGTGTAAATATAAATTATGGTATATTGGAAGCATCAACCTTAGAGCTTGAATTAAATGTTTGTGTAAGGATGCTTCGTGATGGTTCTATTATTAAGTGAATCAAGTTTATTATGATAGTAGGCGGGGAGTATCAGTTACCACCAGCTGAATGACCTTCTCGTCTCGCCCCTTACTGTCATAAAAAAATATAAACGATACAGCTTAGGGTTCTATTAATGGTAGATAACTTTTCCCGCACATTAATTTTCCGGTACTTATTCTTCCACTTTAAATTCAAATACTTTTATTGTAAGTAGGATTTTAAATCACTCATTGAACGCTAAATCTACAACGCATTCGAAAATATATGCCTCAATTCTGAGGCGAAAGGGCACAAGAAACTCAGCGGGGTATTTTTTTGAACAGATTTTTTTATTACCATGAAGATTATTAAATAGCGTGAGAATTGTCGCTGTATTCTTAAGGTGTAATAAATTAAATGTTATAGTAACCTTTACCTTTGCATATATATCGCCCAACAAAGGACTAACTTGACTGAACCGAGCAGACCACAAGTTTATGTTAGTTCCTTGTGTTAACATTATGATTATCACAGTTTCTAGAAAATTCGTTCATTTGTGTATGTGCATACATTACATTATCTATATCATCACGACGGTGGTCCAAATTATTGTATATAGTTAAATAGCTGTTTATCGAGGCTAGGTACTGCAAAGCTTACTCGCTGACCACTGTGACGTCAGTTTACTACACGAACTTACGACGTTACTTGGCCATTTCGCACCGTATGAAAGGCGGAAACGAATTATATCATACATTTAGAACTAATAGCTTTATAGTATTTCTAGGCATAAATATATTATAAGCCTAGTGTGTGTGGGCAAGTCGGTCGCGGCAGACCTCATAGGACATTCGTCAACCATAAAAGGACAGGTCCTAAGTACCCAGAACCGGCGAGCATGTATGAATATAGTAATGAATGTAGATGAATCTCGTGAGGTTTGTAAGGATTGAAGCAAGTGGCGTTCTGTTTTCTCTGCCTACGCCGACGTGTAATCTTGATACTATTGATCAGTACATCAACTATCTGGTCATAGAATGTAAGACATTCGAACTGGTTTAGTATATCTGCACACATTTTCACTACATCATTAATGAATAACTATATTGTGAGTACCCGTCATAATAATAACAATGTTAAAGTTAATAAAACATACACTACATTATTAACTCCAAAAGCTTGCTTTATATTTAATTTTTGAAGTCTTAACTTACCCTAGAAATAGAAAAAAGAACCGAGGCAGACAAACTCGGAGACGAGATAAAGACGATAGAAGGAAAACTATGGACAAGGAAAGCTCTAAAGCGAGAAGAGTGAAAAGAAATTGAAAAAGGCCAATGTTGGGCAAATAGAAGAAGTTGTCGATGTCATCGACATAGCAGAGTCGTTAACTTAATTTTGCAATTTGTAAATATTATTTTACGTCTGAATAAAGGCTATTCTTATTATTATTATCTAACTTACACAGGATGTTAGCATCGGGGAGCTACCTGGTGTCCCTGTGGCCCGCTAGCTGCGACCGTCGCGTGGGCCCCGCGCCTAGCTCCCTACACGCACCCGTTGAACCCTATCCGCTGCTCAACATAGGTCAGTTGTCACTGCTCATTTTGTTTTTATGTGTAGACCACCAAAATCATACAATCTTATCAACTGAGCCAGAGCTCTCGGACTCCCGAGAGACCCGAGAGAGTTCGAGTCCCGCATCGTCCATGAATTTCGGTACAAGTTAAATTTGTATATTTTATCCCAGAAGTGTTTCATATTATACTGAATAATATAACGGGCTCTCGAACTCCCGATAGACCCGAGAGAGTTCGAGTCCCGCATCGTCCATGAATTTCGGTACAAGTTATATTTGTATATTTTATCCCAGAAGTGTTTCATATTATACTGAATAATATAACGGGCTCTCGAATCCCGATAGACCCGAGAGAGTTCGAGTCCCCCATCGTCCCTGAATTTCGGTACAAGTTATATTTGTATATTTTATCCCAGAAGTGTTTCATATTATACTGAATAATA
>CATIXQ010000040.1:164979-274702 GCA_949711755.1 Leptidea juvernica | reverse complement strand
ATAACGGGCTCTCGAACTCCCGATAGACCCGAGAGAGTTCGAGTCCCGCATCGTACATGAATTTCGGTACAAGTTAAATTTGTATATTTTATCGCAGAAGTGTTTCATATTATACTGAGTAATATAACGGGCTTAAAACTATTATTCAAGATGAGTAAATTAATTTATCTTTAAAAATCCAAGTACGCTTTTATGTTTAATTCTTTGACAATCGAAAATTAACTTTGAATTTGACATTTAATTGTGCCTTTGTTGACAGTAGGGTCATCGTAAGCAGAGTATTACTTTTATCGAAACAAAAAAATCCGTATAACTATTTAGCACTAAATTCGTTCGCTTGTAGACTATCGTGTACCTATCGATTTTTAAAAATCAGGAATAACATCTTTGTGGTCATAATTCGTTGTATCAAAACTCAGCCTACGGTTTTTTTTTTTCAGAAATACCGTCGTACTCCCGCTTGGGTGTGAAGTGGGTGGAACCTGAGGAAAAGTCCCTCACTCGGGCTCACCTGCCCTCTTTCGACTCTCTGGACGGGCACACGCAGTCACAACTACTGCACCTCATTGAGCAAGGCGCTTACCAGAGGATGCCCACAGAGTGTCGAGAGGTAAAATAATTATATTTTTATCCTCTAGATGTCAATTTTAATTATTTAGAAAAAATACACAGACTATTTCTGTATACGTGTATTTTAACAAAATGTCATAGTGAACAGAAATGCTTTCCAACACAGGATATTGTAGGGGTAAGTAGAAATGTAACATAAGAGTCGGTATTTTAAAGATTACACTTAACTTTTTAACAAACATCATGACATAAACGAGTTAATTCGATTATTCAACAATAGAGAATAGGTTAATACAATAACAACATAATCGCAAAGAAATGAAAAATAAATCAAATCAAAAATCACTTAGATTTACCGTAGAGTAATCATCGAGAACCCTATTACTGCGACTCAGGTCTCTGTCAAACTATAGTCAGCTGAAATCTTACTGCTAATTAATAATGTAAATCAAGATGGCGGCGAATTGTAATGTACACAACTAGACTTACAATCACGCTCAAAAACTGTCTGAAGCAAAACTGCGTACGCGTCTGTTACGCAGAGTTTTGTACAATAGACTTGGAACATTACTGCTACAAAATAAGGTGTTAATTTGAGTAAATGTTTTATTGTTATCTGTATTTATTAATTAATTTAACTAAGATACAAAACGATTACAAAGTAAAACAATTGAAATAGAAAATATTTACAAATAAAATACATATCACTATAAAATTATAAATCTAACTATTGTACACAGCGTTATATTATTTACATTCCCATTGAAACTATGTGAGCACAACTAATATTTGAGTTATGTGTTACAGTGCTTCTTAATAGTTATTTTAAAATTATACAAATTTTGACTAAATATGTCGATTTCACAATTTTTATTACCACTTAACTCGTTACATAATTGGCACATACGATGAAGTGGATTATTATGTGGGACATTGTTGTATAAGTATACGTATATACAACGCCGCTCAGACATTTTTAACGACCTTTAATAGGTGATTGCCCTATACTTTTCCCGGGGCGTAAAAAGAATAAGGGAGTCCCAGGCCCATGGGTATCGTAAGAGGCGACTAAGGGCTTTTTAGAAGTGGGAGAGTCACGCTGCCGTCTTTTGACGTCAGCACAATCGGGCCAGACTCGTCCGGGTTAATTACCACACTCGCACAGAATACCGGCGTGAAGTAGCGGCCTAGTGCCGCTATGTTTCGCATAGGTTAGTGTCGAGGAATGGTGGCCAACGTCGCAGACCACCAGCGACCCGCCGCGTTTGGCACTACAAGTCAGCAGATTGGGATAGGATGCGTTCCTTTTTTGCATCCTACCCTTGGGGCAGGGTTTGTTTCCCTTCGGATGGTCCTAGTGCCTGCGCCGGCTACTGCAAGCCGATGTGATCCTACAGGGTATGGATATTTTTATACCAAACTCTGTAGTACCCATCGGTGGCAGATCACAGCCCTGGTACGATGCGTCAATTAAAGCAGCATCTGTCTGCATAAAACAGGCGTATCGAACTTGGGTTGCGGCGCTGAGCACAAAGGATCCGAACTGCACAGTTCTTAAGAGGAAATACAACCGTGCCTCCAGATTTTTTAAGCGGCAAATCGCCCGTGCAAAGTCAAAACACGTCGTCAAAATCGGCGAGCAGCTTTCCAGTTACCCGACCGGAAGACGAGAGTTCTGGTCGTTGTCGAAAGCTGCTCTTGGTAACTTCAGCCAGTCGTCCATGCCGCCGTTGCACATGAGGAATGACACCCTGGCCCATACGGAAAAAGAGAAAGCCGATCTTTTGTGCACTCTTTTCGCCTCCAACTCGACTCTTGACGACAACGGAAAAACACCGCCGACCATCCCGCGGTGTCAGAGCTCTATGCCTGAAGTACAGTTCAGACAGAAAACTGTTAGGCGAGCTCTGTTTTTGTTGGACGTCAGGAAGTCCAGCGGGCCGGATGGCATTTCTCCAATCGTGCTTAGGACGTGTGCCCCTGAGTTGACGCCGGTGCTAACGCGTTTATTCCGGCACTCTTATTCTAAAGACTGTCATTTCAAATTCAGTCCCTGACTCATGGAAGTCTGCCCTTGTCCATCCGATCCAAAAAAAAGGAGACAGTTCGGATCCAGCAAACTACAGGCCTATTGTTATTACCTCCCTGTTCTCCAAAATCATGGAGAGCATAATTAGCCGTCAGCTCTTGGTATACCTAGAGGGTCACCAGTTGATCAACGACCGACAATACGGGTTTCGCCATGGTATACCTGAAACATAGATGGGCTGCGGCTATTGAAAGCAAGGGGAAGGTCTGGCAGTTAGCCTGGATATAGCGAAGGCCTTTGATCGTGTATGGCACAAGGCGCTCCTCTCCAAACTTCCATCATTTCGGCTTCCCGAGAGCTTGTGCAAGTGGACCTCCAGCTTCCTCACTGGGCGTAGCATACAGGTCGTTGTCGACGGATATTGCTCGAACCCGAAGCCCGTTAATTCTGGAGTGCCCCAAGGCTGTGTGCTGTCTCCCACGCTGTTTCTTCAGCATATCAATGATATGTTGGACACCTCCAACATTCATTGCTATGCAGACGACAGCACTGGTGATGCCATATACACGGGCCATGCAGGTCTCTCTCGGGAAATCGTCGACCAGTACCGGGAGAAACTTGTGTCTTCTATCGAGTCCTCTCTTGAGAAAGTCGCGGAATGGGAAAATTGAACCTTGTCCAATTTAACCCCCAGAAGACTCAAGTTTGCGCCTTTACCACTAAAAAAACCCCATTTGTCGTATCACCGCTCTTCGACAACACTTCCCTCAAAGCCTCGCCTAGTATCGGAATACTGGGTCTCGAAATCTCGAGCGATTCCCAATTTCGTGGTCATCTGGAAGGCAAAGCCAAATTGGCTTCAAAGAAACTGGGCGTCATTAATAGAGCACGGCAATACTTCAGGCCGGCCCACATACTAGCGCTCTACAAAGCGCAGGTCCGGCCACACATGGAGTATTGCTGTCATCTCTGGTCTGGCGCACCCCAGTATCAGCTCGATCCATTTGACCGCGTGCAACGCAGAGCAGCTCGAATTGTCGGGGACCCAGTACTCTGTGAACGGTTGGATCACTTGGCGTTGCGTAGAGACGTCGCTTCATTGTGTGTCTTCTACCGCATTTATCACGGGGAGTGTTCCGAAGAGCTGTTTAACCTGATTCCTGCCGCCGAATTCCACCTTCGCACGATACGCCAGAAGTTAGGATATCATCCTCACCATCTGGATATGTGGCGGTCCTCCACAGTGCGGTTTTCAAGGAGCTTTCTTCCACGTACTACAAAGCTGTGGAATGAGCTTCCTTGTGCGGTGTTTCAGGGACGATACGACATGGGTACCTTCAAAAAAAGCGCGTACACCTTCCTTAAAGGCCGGCAACGCTCCTGTGATTCCTCTGGTGTTGCAAGAGATTGTGGGCGGCGGTGATCACTTAACAACAAGTGACCCGTACGCTCGTTTGTCCTCCTATTCCATAAAAAAAAAGGTGATTTACAAATAATTCTTAAAAACAGTATTTAAAGGATTTATTTATTTGTTTATTAAAAAAGGCTTACCAACTAGATACACAATCAATATTATGACTACTTATAATGTAATTTTTTTTATATTTAATACTTATATATCTAACTTATAGGTATGCACAGCGTTACCTTCATTTATTATTGTAAGTTAAGTAATACTACTACAATATGTATGTTTACTATTACTAAAACTATAAGTTTATACATCCAAATTATAAGGGTTCAAATGTGAATTTTTGTAAATCTGCAGATGTATTACAATATTTCTATACTACTATTAATAAGGAATGAGCTGTTATATAATTTTGAAATAAGTTGGATAGGTGAATTTGAGCCATAATTGTTTCTGAAAAATCGTACATGTACTGATGATGAAGGTTGATGCGGAACCCGCCATGTGCTAATCGGACTCCCACTTGACCAGTATTTTGTTTTGTTAAACTAAAATAAATTTAGTGTTATTATAATTTCCGGTGTAATAGATAATGTGGGAGAAACGTCAGTACCTAGTGGAGCTGCCGGGCGCTCTGCCCCTAGTACTGCTGGCTGCTACCAACTGGTACGGCGAGCACCGCGCGCAGCTCATGGCGTTGCTACGACTGTGGGAGAAGCCGTCGCCCTTGAACGCTATGCATCTTCTGCTTCCCTGGTACGTGCATCTCATGCAAACACCATAATTCATGGACAACGAGTCTATTATATCTATCTATATTTATAGATAAAAAGTGAATAAATAGGAAAATGCTCGGAATTAAATAAAAACAACAAATTTGTTTTTTCTTTCATGTGCCCATATATAATTTCTGTGAGAATTTATAGACGCACGGTTTGACAGTTCTGCTGTGAAACAATTTCATTACGACAGCAGGGTGCATATTTTACGAAGTAATTTTTGGTGTTATGATATATTATTGACAAATTCATATAAAAACATTATTTTATTTATTATATACAGAACAGCGTCTGTCGGGTCAGCTAGTCATAAATATAAAGCGCTTCACAATTTGTTTTTTTTTAAGTGGTTATCACCTAAACTCAACTTCTAGGATTAATTATAAAAATTAAATTTATTAATCAAAATTGATAAACTTTGCGGGACTCGAACTTTTTTTGTTTTTTTTTTATGAAATATACAATATTGTACTGTCATTGATATTGCTATTAAATAATTATAATCTAGTCCCAGGCTGTCGTCTCACTTAGATATTCAGCTGTTGAGTAGTAATATTTACGACAGAGCCATTTTTTAATAAAACATTTAAATTTATTTACAGATAATGCCTGAACAAAGGCTGGGACTTTATTAAAAAAAGTGTATACATTTACCTTTACTTAAAGCTATTATGTATCTTATGAAGCCTACTAGAATTAGTTAAAAATATAATTCCTTTTACGAAGTCAGTTTAAAAGTAATAGTTCTCGAGGACATAACTTAAATCTCGGCACAGTAACACGTTTCACGACACAATAGATCCTAGGAGTTAAGTGCATTTTAATCCCCAAATCATACTAAAAATAAGTAAGTAAGGAATAGAGATACAACTAGATAGATATGGAAAGCAAATTTATTATGTCACTGTAACCGATTTTTTATTGACAAGTCGTAGAAAGTCAGCTGCTCTTATCATTAGCTCCTTAGTCTGACACTATCGAGCTGTCAGTTCATCTTTTGGCTAGTTTATTCTAAGTCAAATGGTTGGTACCGTGGAAACCCGCGATAATAGTACAATTCAAATTCAAATATTTTTATTCATAATAGGATGTGACAACACTTTTTCAAAGTCAAAAACTACAACCCATTCCAAAACGAAAGCCTCAGACCTGAGAAGAATGGGTGCAACAAACTCAGCGGGCTTTTTTTTTCATCGAATAAATATGTTTACAAGGAATATTGTACAATTAAACTTATTATTTAATAGCCTGAGGGCGATCGCTCCATTCCCAATCTGTGGTATCATTAAGAAAGTCATTTATATTATAGTAACCTATACCGAAAAACGTTTTTTAACAATTCTTTTGAATAACATAATAACTTTGTTTTGAACATTTTCTGGGATCTTGTTGTAAAAACATATACTCGCCCCACAAAAGAATTACTAACTCGACTTAGCCGAGTAGTAGTCATTATAAGTTTTTATCTGTTCCTGGTGTTAACTTTAAGGTTATGACAGTTTCTAGAAAATTCACTTATATAATACTACCTGACCTGACAGACGTTATTCTGTTCATAATAAAAATAACTCTTGCGGATGGAATTTTGGAAAATCCGTTCTAAGCTGACCTCTACTCGGTGAAATGAATATTCCTACCAAATTTCAAGTCTTTAGCTCTAATGGTTCCAGAGATATCGTGATGATTGACTATATACGTGGAAATCTCTTATATATATATATAACAATTGTATTCCCCAGTTTTCCGGACCTGGCCGTGCGGAAGGTCGCCGCGGAGCTGATGAACGGCATGTCAGATGACGACCTTATCCGAGTGCTGCCGCAGTTGGCTCAGGCGCTACGTTACGAGACGTACGAGTGCAGCGCGTTGGCTGGTAATGTAACTTTTATTACATCGCATCGCATGTCGCATTACAATAGACTGATACTCCGCGGCCGATTGTAGTAGAGGTATTGTTGTATCATTAATTTCAATTACTGCTTTCAAGTCAGTTTGGCCGCGCGGTCTAAGACGCTTGATTTGAGCCCTCGAGAGGGATTAGATTTGAACCCCACACCTGACAAAAGTTTTTTATCACATTATATTTAATTTTTTATAAAGAAGTAAAGCATTCGTTTTTTTTCTTTCGGTTATAATGCTGATATTGATATGTTATTTTGAGAAACAAAGTTTCACTTGCACCGTGGTTTCATAAAACCATACAATTGTTTTTTTTTTATCATGACGCGAGTTACGCAGGCCCAACACGGCTAAACCTGCATACGTTGCCACCCTAGTTTAATTATAATATTGTTTAATCAGTCTTGTTCCAATTTACCTGTGGGTAACATTAAATATTGTTAAATAAAGTGCTTTTTTAAAAACTCAATTCCCCACGCCCGATACATAACTCGCGTCGTACAAAAGAAGAAAGGCAAGAACAACATGTTACCTGTCTTGACAAATCTCTACTATTCTTATTTGAATCAGAACTTATGGACAATGCGTGATTCCTTCAGAGTTATCGTCAGAGGAGTCATATCACCGTACCGCAATACTATCAACAATACATATAACCAGGGGCGTGCATTGGTTTTCCAGCGTGGTAGGCACTTGAAGTCCAACTAGAGAATATTGCTTAACTAAAGTTACCTTAAATTTCCGAAAATGTCATATTTAATATCTCAAAATCATGAATACGTCATGTGCGATGTCAACACTCTAATGGGAGCCCAATAAGGTTGAAACTCGGACACGAAGCGAACGAGACACGTCATAATTATTACTCATAAATCTTAATGTAGGTATCATTTCTTTCGTTGGTTTAATCCGTGACAGCTCGGTTGCCATGTCGAAGTGTCATAAGTTTGCTAACTGATAACTCATAGATAGATTGATTAGCTACCACGCGTGAGTCGAGTTCGGAAATTCAGTGATCATTTTTTATGGGCTTTGTCTACCGTAGCCTATTGTTATTTTGATTACAGGAGTTTACCTTTCTCTCATTGGTGGTGGATTGTTTTTATTTTGGAAAGATTAAGTACTTAGTCATTAACAATTAACATAGTCATCCCTTTTACATTATACTAACCGTTTAATAATGGAGATTTCTCCCCCGGAACCTCCGGACCCTCCGGATATCCCCACACTCGCCGGGTCAAAACGGCGTAAACATACAAGCAGCTCAGAAGAAAACGCTGCAAAAAAAACTATAACTGGTACGGATCTGGCTTCGGCGTCCATTCAGAATGTATTTTGTGACCCAAGTTTAGTTATTGGTTTTAAACAATATACGGATTTTGATAAAGGTCCATTTATTATCCATGTTTCTCGTATCTAGGAAGACCCTACCTCAGGCCAAACTATAAAGCCCATCAAATTCGGTCAACTACTGCATAGGCATAAAATTCCAAATATTTGCCCTGACGGCATAAAAAAAATCGGTAGGAATAAAATAGCTGTTACATTCAAATCGTCTGGTGATGCAAACAAATTTTTAGATAACCCTGTATTATCTGCCAATAAATATACAGCAACAATCCCAAACTTCAACATAACCAAGATGGGTATAGTCCGCCGGGTTCCTGTGGACTTATCTATGAACGAGTTTGTGGAGTCTGTCAGTCTTCCCACTGGTTGTGGTAAGATTTTAAAGGCTCGCAGATTGAACAGAAAGGTCATTGAAGAAGGTAAAGTTACTTGGTTACCTACTCAAACAATTGTAATAACTTTCCATGGTCAAGTGCTTCCTGAAAAAATATTCCTCTTCCATAATTCCCTCCCTGTTGAAACCTACCTTTTCCCTACAATCCAATGCCTTAACTGCTGCCGATTTGGTCACATCAAAACTGTATGCAGATCTAACCCAAGATGTTACAAATGTACTCAAGCTCATGCTGGTAGCTCATGTGATACAGCTGAAAAGGATGCTATCTGTATTAACTGTTCAGGACAACACTTTTCCACAAACAAGGAATGCCCTGAACTGGGCAGACAAAAAACAATTAAAATTATTATGTCCCAAGAGAACATTTCCTATGAGGAGGCTTCAAATCGTTGCCCAAAGGTGATGAGGCCATACTCAGAAATTCTCCGTAACCCCTCTGTATCCCATAACTACTCCTCAGCACACATGAGCCAGACACCCACTCCTTCTCCCACAGTCAGCTATAAGAAAACTGTATTTTCTTCTCCACGTTCCAAACCCTTATTGAGTAAACCTTACGATCGAGCTGCTCACCAAGCTATCATTGCTAATGTACCTTCAGCCTTCCCAAATGGCTCTGCCCTAAACCACCAAGTTTCTTCTTCTTCATCAACACAGGATTATAACCTCTTGGAGGCCCTCCTGTCAATCTTACTCTCTTTGATTACCAAGAACAATCTTAGCCTACCGTCCAACGTTGCCCATCAACTATCACAAATCTTATCTATTGGTAAAATTCATGGCCCCAGTGTCCATTCTTCAATGGAACACCAGAAGCCTACGTCCTAAAAAAAGGCTCCTCTCTTTTCTTGGAACATCTTACATAATTCCCATGGTAGTGACCATTTTCCTATAATCATTTCTATCCCTGACAAAGTAATTCCACCCCAAAATTTTTCCCCATCTCTTAAATATAGATTAATAGAAGCAAATTGGCCTAAATATTCTTCTTGTCTTGATAAAAAAATTGCTGAGTTTCCAGTCACTAACCATTTTAATGCAGTAGATAATTATAATAAATTAGCCAATGCCATGATTACATGTGCTGACAACAACTTCCCTTTAAAAAAAAACTGTTTCAAATAAGATTTCAACTCCTTGGTGGGACTCTGAGTGCACTGCTGCTGCTAAAGAAAGGAAATTAGCCGAATTAAATTACAATAGAAACATGTCCGTGTCAAACTTTATTTATTATAAAAAAGTGGCGGCGAAGGCTACCTATTTATTCAGAAAAAAGAAAAAACAAGGTTGGATTAATTTTTGCCAGAATTTAAAACCAAGCACTCCATCCTCAACTGTCTGGAAACAAATTAAAAAATTTAGAGGTTCATTTTGTGATCAAGTGTGTGATTTTAATGTGGATCCTTCTGTATGGCTTGATTCCCTTTCAGATAGGATGTCCCCCCCTTCAGTTCCAAATATGGACTATTTTCCATCCCCTCCAATCCCTCTTGCCTCAACTCACAGTTTAGAGTCCCCCTTCTCATTCTCTGAACTTCTTGCTCTGGATGGCTTAGTTGACTCTGCTCCTGGGGTAGATGGAATCCCATACTCTTTCATTAAAAATTCATCATCTATATCCAAGGAATATTATCTTAGCATAATCAATAACCTTTTTGATCTTGGTTCCATCCCTCCACCTTGGAAAAATCAGGTAATTATTCCATTACTTAAACCTGGTCAGAATCCATCTGAAGCTACCAGCTATAGGCCAATTGCCCTCTCTTCTGCTCTTGCAAAAGTTTCTGAAATCATGATTAAACAAAGACTTGAGTGGTTTGTTGAAACCAATAATCTCCTTTCCAACTCCCAGTATGGTTTCAGAAAGGGCAAGAGCTACTTAGATAGCTCAGGTATCCTTACAACTGACATTAGAATAGCACTCCTCAGAAAAGAACACCTTGTGGGAGTTTTTCTTGATATAGAATCTGCATATGATAACGTTTCACTTCCTCTACTCAGGAGTAAACTCAACCAGCTGAGTATCCCCGTGAAGTTATCCCGTTTCATATGTAACATGTTAATGGAGAGATCCATCACTATTAAAGGTCCATCCTCTTACCTCCCTCCTAAGTCAGTTTGGAAAGGTTTACCTCAAGGCTCAGTCCTTAGTCCCCTTCTTTATAATCTGTATACCCATGACCTCAACAGTACCGTTACACCTTTCTGTCAGATACTGCAATATGCAGATGACATTGTCCTGTATTCTTCTGACAAGTCTATACAAGATTCATCTAATCATTTAAATAATGCTCTTGATTATCTTTCTGAATATTTAACACAACATGGACTGTCTCTATCAACATCTAAAAGTAAGGTAGTTTTATTTACAAATAAAAGAATTCTTCCACCTATTAAAATTAAAATTTATGATGTTGATCTACCAATTGTTAATAATGTTAAGTTTTTGGGTATTTGGTTGGATCACAAATTATCTGGCGTCAAGCATTTTGATTATGTCTCACAGAAATGTGAGAAAAATATTAATATTCTTCGCTCATTGTCTGGTGTCTGGTGGGGAGCTCACCCCGTCACTCAAAAATTACTATACAATGCCATAATTCGCACTCATTTAGATTATGGCACTATTTTCTTAATCCCAGCAAACAAAGCAGGTCTAAATAAATTGGACAGAATTCAGGCTAAATGTTTACGTATAGTATTGGGAGCTATGAAATCCAGCCCTATTAATGCAATGCAAGTAGAATGTGTGGATCCTCCCCTCTCACTACGTAGACAATTCCTTGCCAATAAATTTTTCTTTAAACTAGCTGGCTGCCGAGCTCATCCCTTACTCCAAAAATCAGAACAATTAGCTGTTTTATACAATGATAATAATATTGTACCTGAAGACAAAAGACCTTGCGTTATAAATAGTTACCTTTTATTTTCTCAGCTCTCTAACCCTCTCTTTCAATATTCTAAATTGCCTTTATTTTCTATGCCTTTCAATGCTCTTACTTTCCAACCCTCAGTAATTTTAGACTTAGGTGTTGATAAGTTTTCTATAGAAGCAAATAAAACTTTTTCTCATATAATGGACTCAGATTTTCGACATTGGTATAAAATCTACACGGATGCTTCAAAAACAGACATGAGTCCGGTTGGGGCTGCAGTATGGATTCCCTCAACAAGAATTATACTGAGTTATAGCTGCTCACCTACCACTTCTGTGTTTACAGGGGAATCAATCGCCATTCTTGAAGCTATTCTATTTGTTAAGGCTCACAACATGAACAATTCTATTATCCTTTCAGACTCTAAAAGTTGCCTGCAATCAATTCTCTCAAATCCGTTTAAGACAAAAAGTCAGTTTCCCATCATTCTCAAAATAAGAGAAACATTGAAAGAGTGCTATGAACTCAAAATTAACATAGTTTTAGCTTGGATTCCAGGTCAGATGGGCATCTCTGGTAATGAAAATGCAGATGCCTGTGCTAGATCAGCTGCTCATTCAGGTTCCTTTCAGTATTCAGAAATATTCACTCATGACTTGTGCTCTACCCTGAAACCCAAGATGTATGAGAGTTGGTCAAACATTTGGCAAGTTTCCAAAACTTTAAAATGCAAATTTTATGGAGAACTCCAACCAGAAATTCCTCAAAAACCCTGGTTCTCAAAATGTAGGATTCATAATAAAACAATAATCTCAACTATATGCCGCTTACGTTTAAAACATACCTGCACTCCAGTCTTTCTAGCAAAACTTAGAATTAGGGATCATTCTCTATGTGATTGTGGCCTTGATGAGGGAAACATGGATCATTTATTCTTTAGTTGTCCCTTAATGCAATCTTCTCTGCACAATTATATACCCGCTGAAGTCCCCCGTCCAACCTCCGTTAAATCTCCCTCTCCCTAGTTTACACTCCTTTTGTAAATATTTTGTGTAAATATATTAAAATAAATAAGATTAAGTTGTAAATATTATTTAGTACTTATATTAATTAATTATTTAAGTATTTCTATGTGTGTATGTCATTCATAGTCTTACAAGCATGTATATTATTTGTTTCAGATATTAATAGAAAATTAAACTTTATGTAACCTGAACACCGATTATTACCGTTAAACTTAGAAGACACATACTCAAAGCTTGGTAGTCTAATCTAACATGATTCTGGCAAATCTGTGGTATATCTTCCACAGAAGCCACAGTAGGAAGAATAGAATAGAAGTTTGCTTACGCCGGATGTGTTAAAGATGTCAAATTGCGATGGTCATATTTAAGAACGATATACATAGTAATTGTATATTTTTTGCTGTGGTCGTATTACCTTGACAAATAAATTTTGATAAAGAAATTGAACGTATTCTACTAGGCATGAGTAAGCATTATCGGAACTGCTTACTCTGAGTATTTAGTATATCGCCTAACGAAAAACTTACTGGTTGGGTGTTCAATAGAAGTGCGATTATAGAATAAAAGAACTAAATTTATCTGAATTATTTTGGAATCTAGTGTAGGTATATTAATTAGACTCTAAATATGGTAGGTAGGCTATGCCTATTGGCATATATGGAATGCACGCCCTTGCATATAACTTTTAACCGTGGAATGCCTGGAAACATTTCAAACCGGGACGCGACAGCGCTATGCTAATCTTACCAGATATATGTGTGCCAATATTGTGTTGACCAAATACATCATCTCTTCTACTAAACACTGGAAAATTAGGTGTGGTGTGTACCAATTGCAAAAACTGTCTCCAAAATTTTCTGAATTAAAAAACGAAATTATTTATTTCTTCTCAAAATATTATCCGTTAGCATAAGTTAGTGAGATTAACTAAACTGTGTTTGAATTCTGCAAAACCAGATATATAAAGTCATTTTTATGGTGCTAATAGATCATCGATAAAAATAAAAACTCAGGTTTACACCGGAGGGAAGCTCTGCTGAGCTCTCAAATTACATAAGTCGAAGAAAATCCATAATACGAAGATTTTTCGGGAATTTACTCCACGGTTATGTATGTATACATGCAATTTATAAAAAGTGGTCACAAATTAAAAACAATTAAAAGTCAGTTAAATGTATTTCGAATTTCATTTCTTTATATTGTTTATGTAAGTTGCAAGTTCCGTAAACATAAACCCCCTTATTCATAATAGTCTGCTAACTTAAAGCATTGCTAATTCTCACTCTGTCTTCTTCTATTGACCTAAGTCAGAATGAGAAAAAACACTCCTAAGCGGCTGTTTAAAATTAGCGGACCATTATGAATAAGGGGGATAGGACACACTATCCCAGTATAATTAATATCTTAGAAAGCTTGTTAGTTAATAATATGTATTTATTTCCAGAGGTGCTGTTGTCCCGAGCATTATCTTCACCAGCAGTCGCCCACAAGCTGTTCTGGCTTTTAGTGCACTGTCTGCCAAATTCAGCGCAGGTATATATATACCTTAATTATCTTATCTTGCCTATATATAATATGTGTGCAAACTAATAAATGTAAATTAATTAAGAACAGTGATTGAAAACCTTTCCGTTCCGAGTAACTCTGATCGCGTGATATATCGCGCGCACAGCGTTCTGTCAACCGTTCCAGTGTTGTATCGTTATAAAATATTCTATGCTTTGTTCAACTCTCAGGTTAGCTCAGTTAGTTAGAGCACCGGCACGGAACGCCGGGTCGTGGGTTCGAGTCCCCGCATCTTTCATAAAATTTTGTTATTTTTCAAATTTTATTTGTGTATTAATCCTAGAAGTGAAGGTTATCACTTTAAAAAAATAACAAATTGTTTAGATTTACGAGAGCGACATGTCAAGTCAATTTCCTAATATGCAAATATTGGGGTTGAGCAGGTTATCAACTGTAAAGTAGATCCTGTAGATGAAGCCACAACCTGAGAGTTGAACAAAGCATACAAGACTTTATAATGATACTACACTCGAACGGTTAGCTCAGTTGGTTAGAACACCGGCACGGAACGCCGGAGGTCGTGGGTTCGAGTTCCCGCATCGTTCATAAAATTTTGTTGTTTTTCAAATTTTATTTGTGTATTAATCCGAGAAGTGAGGGTTATCTCTTTAAAAGCATAACAAATTGTATAGATAGTATTTATAGTAGTTTGCAGCGAACTACTTGCAAAGATATAATTTCAAGTACCACCTTAGGGTGGAACAGGACATAAAAAATATTTCAATTAGGTACCAAATTTAAGGACAAATTGTGCTCGAAACTCAGCTTTATGCGATATTGCATAAGCATTTGACAATGATTATTCTAACTGAGATCGATTTCATTTGTCGAAATATACACTTAAATCTGAAAAAAGTAAAATGCACAGAATAAAATAAACACACACTACACAGATATACAGTGCTCCCAAATTAATAATGCGCATACAGATCTTCGCTAATGGGCGTATTCCCGGAAACACCCGAATCATTCAATCGTAAGAGCCCTAAACAATGCACTTGCATTTTGCACCTTGTGCGAAAGAAATAGGAGTCAAATCATGTGTTCCCAATACGAAAACAAATCGGGCGGTCGGCTGTGGTAGCCGGTCAGTCAGTCGTCTTTAAGTATTGGTGCCGACTGCACGTGTTCAGTCTATGTGGAATTATATAGAGCTCCTATTACACACCCCTCTTGTTATTATTATTGTAATATAATTCTACTAAATTATGCAAAAATTGCATTTTACCACTCTATATAGATATCGTCTCCCGACGGACGGGAAATACGACCGTTGCCGAAAAGTGGCGAAGATCTGTATCCGCATTATTAATTTGGGAGCACTGTACATGCAACACATCGGATTTATTATAATTATAATTTTAATTGTGTAATCCGCTTTTGGCCATATTATTAACTATGTTTCATATTTAACTGAACTGTATCACTGTAAGGTTACCAAAACAATATTTTTTTTTATGAAAATAAGGGACGAGACGAGCAGGATGTTCAGCTGATGGTAATTGATACGCCATGCCCATTACAATGCAGTGCCGCTTAGGATTCTTGAAAAACCCCAAAAATTTTGAGCGGCACTACAACTGCGCTCGTCACCTTGAGACATAAGATGTTACGTCTCATTTGTCCAGTAATTTCACTAGCCAGACCGAAACACAGTAATGATTACATATTACTCCTTGAAGGCAGAAATAGGCGCCGTTGTGGTACCCATAATTCAAATTCAAAAACACTTTATTCACGTAGGTCACGGATATAACACTTGTGAATGTCAAAAAAAATAAAAATATTCTTTCGTATTGAATTTACCGCTACTTCGTAATGGGTTGAGGTAATAAGAAGTAGGAGGAATCTCATTGTGACTCTTTTGAATCAAGATTTACATTTTCATCGTTTTACAATTCATTTCAATTACAATATATGCAAAGTGACGCAACAAAAATATTCAAATGTCAAAAACTGAAAGACTTACACGAGTAAGTCATAAAAAAAAAAGTAAATTAATACTTATAAACACAAGAGTTATTGAGTATAGTAGATGCATCAATCCACACAATAATTCAAATTCAAATATTTTTATTCAAAATAGGATGTAAAATCACTTATTGAACTTCAAAAACTACCACTGATTCAAAAGAGACCTCAGACCTGAGAAGAATGGGCGCAAGAAACTCAGAGTTCTTTTTTTTATATAAAATATGGATTACAATGTGATATCGTACAGTAAACATTTATAATTAAAGAGCCTGAGGGTGTTCCCTTTATTCCCAGTTCGTGGTGTCATTAAGAAAATCGTTAATGCCTTTCCACACAAACGTTTTTTAACAATTCTTTTAAATTTCGCAACACATTTGTTTTGTACATTTTCTGGGATCATATTGTAGAAGCATATACATCGCCCAACAAAAGACTTACTAACTCGACCCAACCGAGTAGTAGGCATAACAAGCTTATGTTTGTTCCTCGTGTTAACATTATGAATGTCACAGTTTCTAGAGAATTCCTCAATGTTCTTATGAACATACAGAATCTAGCCGGCATCCTACAATAAACCCACTGAATTGTTTTTTGTGCACAGGCGGGGGGTGACGACTTCCTCGGTATCACTATTGAGGAGAGCGGAGAGGAGGCGGAAGCGGACGATGTAGCGGGTGTGGGAGCGGGAGCGTGGCGCTATCGACTCGTGTTGCGAGCATTGTTCGCTGTGTGCGGACAGTCGCTGGCCGACACGCTGCGCAGACAACAGACGCTGGTCAAGGTATTGTCATTCTAATATAATACTTTTTCTACACACCAGTGGGAGGCTCCTTTGCACCGGATGCCGGATGGGTACCACAACGGCGCCTATTTCTACCGTGACGCAATAAGTGTAAGCATTACTGCGTTTCGTTCTAAAGGGCGCCGTAGCTAGTGAAATTACTGGGCAAATGAGACTTGACAACTAATGTCTCAAGATGACGAGCGTAATTGTAGTGTCACTCAGAATTTTTGGGTTTTTCAACAATCCTGAGCGGCACTGCATTGTAATGGACAGAGCGTATCAATCAATCACCATCAGTTGAACGTCCTGCTCGTCTCGTCCCTTACTGTCATAATAAGAAGAAACATAAAAAAGTGTGTTGACAGACCCTGCGTACATCGAAGGCAAAAATGAAATACCATACAAATGCGGTAAAATACGTACTCTAACTATCTGTTAAACCGCACGTTGTATTGTGCCAAGCGTATCCTTTCCGTTTTTTCGAATTTGTATTAAAAAAAAAATTAAGAATTCCACTAAAGTTTCACAGAGAATAAATGGGTATAATCGACCTCCTTTGAAGCGCTTTTTGCTTAATACATTATCAATTAAATACTAAAGATATGAAAGATAAAGTTCTTATTTGAATTTCAGTATGAAAGCGGCGACTCGTACGCATGAGATACATCAAAGAAAGTTGTGACTTTCCGACTGATAGTTTTGTTTCATTACTTAGATAATTATATACGTGTATATGTATATATATGTATATATATAGATACGTGTCGACAGAGCTTCTTGCTGTTACACAACGCATTAAAGCAACGCATATTATACTTAAGTGTGCGTGACAAACTACGTCAGTCACTTTGTTTAAGTATGTGTGTATTGCTTAAAATAGAAGTTAACAGTTAGCGGCAATTTTTTTCGACGTGATCACAACTGTTGCAGTCAACGTATAATATAAAAGAACAATATCATTTTTCCATCATTTTTTTATGCATAAAATCTGTAATTTTAGTTTGTTTGAAACACTTCTGTCGTGCATACACATTTTGTAATTCACGTTGGATTTTAATCAGCGTATCGTCACAATTTCCCTGCATGTGGAACTCTTCATTAAAAAGAACAATCTTTCGTAACACCCTAACACATTGAGACCGTCAATCAAAGTTGGCACTGTAAATTGTTCTTCCGAGTCTTCCTGTTCAATTTCATTTTCCTCTTGAACTTCACGTACAATATCATCCTCCGTAGCTGGTGCACAAATTGCAATAGACTGATCTACATCAATGAACTCGTCTGTTTCAGTAGTAGATAAAGCAGGTCGTAAATTTTGGGCTAATTGAGCCAAAGAAATATTGTCCTCTTCATCGTCGTCAATCACATCATCTGAGGTTCTTGTTATAAGACTTGTAAGATCTTTAAAACCTGCATGCCCAAAGTAGTTAGCTATAGTTTTTTGTGAAACTTTTTCCCATGCTTCGGATATCATCAAGATGGCATCAAGAACCGTAAAGCTGTTCTGATTATTACTGTCAATGCTTTGTATTAACTTTAACACTTGCAGTCTTCTATAATGAGATTTTAAACATCTTATTACACCTTAGACCATAGGTTGCAGTACAGATGTAACATTTGGTGGTAAGAACACGTGTTTAATACACTTCAGATTAGTAACAGCCGGATGAGCAGGACAATTATCAACTAAAAGAAGAACTTTCTTATTGTTTTCTTTTAATTCAGCGTCCCAGTTTCGTAACCATTTTTCAAAAATTTCCGATGTCATCCATGACTTCACATTGTGTTCATACGTTACCGGCAGTGAGCGTATGTTTTTAAAGCATCTTGGTTTCTTAGATTTCCCAATAACTAAAAGCTTCCTTTTACAGGATCCTGTCATATTTGCTGCAACTATGATCGTTAGTCTCGTCTTGGACATTTTTCCTCCCGAACAATTCTCTCCTTTGAATTTTAAAGTCCTGTCTGGTGTCATATTGTAAAAAAGTCCGGTTTCGTCTGCGTTATAAATGTCTTCTGGACTGTAGCCTTCGCATAATGTAGGCCACTTTTGCGTAATCCATTCGTCTACAGCATTTTATCCACACTGGCAGCTTCACCACTCATTTTCCCGCCGACAATGCCATGTCGAGCCCGGAAACGTTGAATCCAACTAGACGAGCAAACAAAATCTTCACCAAAACGTTGAGCAAAATCGTTTGCTTTTTGTTGAAGAATTGGTCCATTTATTGGCACATTATTTTTCCTTTGATATTTACACCACTTTAACAAAGCTTCCTCAATCTTCGTATGCCGCGTTGTTCTGGCTCGTTTCATTTTCAAAAAATTCTTGTCGTAAAGGATTTGAATTTTCTCCCTTTCTTTCCAAATGGTTGAAATTGTCGAGTGAGATACACCATATTCTTTGGCCAGGTCTTTGTTTGGAATTCCTTTCTCAAGCTTTGAAATAATATGCGATTTTTCTTCGATACTGATTTGTTTTCTTTTTTGCGACATGTTACAATTTTCACAGTTAACTCAACAATGTTTTGGTGCGTCTTGTGTAAAGATACGTAACAAACTGACTTATGAGATATGACGAAGCGGGCCTTGAGGCTACGGCATGCATGTGCTTTGTTTCTAAGAATTACAAAAGACCCTAAACTTTGTTTACTTTTACGATAATAGCCATTGACTATTATACTGTGCCAGATGTGGATACAGTTACCTATTCAAATTGTTTACAATATAGGTGAGCCGGCCGTTCTACAGATATAATTCTCCGAAAACATTAACCAAATGTGGTCGCTTAATGCGGTATGTCGTAGTAAACAATGTCGTAAAAACCAATGTTTTAGATAAGGCGGTCATATAACATTCTGCCAGGACCTTTGATTTTGGTAAATTTAACCGGTATGTGGTTCTAAACGATGTCGCCATAAACGGTGTTGACTGTAGTTATTTTTAAATTTGTTTCCAGAATGTAGCAGAGATGGCCATGTCTGTCAAATGTGCAAAAGAAAATCTCCGGCAGAGGGCGCTGTACATGGGCGGAGAGAAGCTAGCTGCGTTCTTGAGGCAGGAGCCGTCTGCTTTGCCATTCGCGTTACACCGATACGTGCACGACATTGATATAAAGTGAGTGTACTATATGCAGTGCAATCGGTAAACCTGTCGCCATTATTTAATTTTAGTTACTGGTTGACCCGACGGACGTTGTTCTGTATATAATAAATAATATGCTCCCTGTTGTTGTAATGAGATTGTTTCACAGCAGAACTGTCAAACCGTGCGTCAATAAATTCTCTCATAGAAAATATGTCCATACAAAACAAATATCGGACGACGGGGGACACATCAAAGGAAACACAAAATTGTTGTTTTTATTTAATTCCGAACACTTTCATATTTATTCACCTTTCAAACCTTCCCTGGACTTACACAAATAATTCAAGACCAAAATTAGCCAAATCGGTCCAGCCGTTCTCGAGTTTTAGCGAGACTAACGAACAGCAATTCATTGTTATATATATAGATTATCTTAAAATATATTAAAATCGATAAATATATTTTTCCATCCAAGAATTCAAATTCGAGCACTAAGTAACTGGTTCACTTATTCAACGCTAGACAACGCTGTAACCATATTCCTATATTTAACTTTTTAATTATAATAATAATATTGACACACTTTATACAGATTATCTAGACCCACACTAAGCAAATCTGTTGATTTGTTTTCGTGTTCCTTTAAAACTTGCAAATTCAGAAAAAACCAAACCCTGGCACGAATAGAGAAAGTTAGAAATCACGAAATTTCTTCTAAATTGTAACAATGTCTACAACTACATTATGTTACATTTATTTATTATTTTATATCATTTAAGATCTTCAATTTTGTTAACTGGTTCTTTGCTACTAAGTGTAATTTATATGATGAATATAGATGTTTGTTTCCGAATCATGGATGTTTATATGTATTTATGTATGTTTAAGCAAGTTATTGTATTAAATATATCGTTGTCTTGTACCCATAGGCAGGCTCGTGTAGGCAGTGTAACTAGGCAGACAGGCTATGCCTAGTTTGGGACACGATAATTTGTGTAAAAGTGTGTCAATATTTATTACTAGTTGACCCGACTGACGTTGTTCTGTATATCTATACTAATATTATAAAGAGGAAAGATTTGATTGTTTGTTTGTTTACATTGAATACGCAGCAACTACTGAACCGAATTGAAAAATTTTTTCACTGTTGGGAAGCTGCATTATCCCATAGTGTTATAGGCTATATAACATTTTCAAAAAAATTAGGGATCCCTACTAAAAGTCCAGTAATGTAACCCAAGGTGTAAAAATACGTACGCGAACGACGTCGCGGGGTATGAGCTAGTTATAAATAAAATATATTTTTTTTACGAATTTGTCAATAATATTTCATAACATCAAGAATTATTTCGTAAAATATTCTCCCTGTTGTCGTAATGAAATTGTTTTACAGTAGAACTGTCAAACCGTGCGTCAATAAATTCTCTCATAGAAAATATGTCCGTACAAAACAAATATCGAACGACGGGGGACACATCAAAGGAAAAACAAAATTGTTGTTTTTATTTAATACTATAAATAACACTTTCATATTTATTAAACTTTTATACCTTCCCTGGACTTCCACAAATAATTCAAGACCAAAATTAGCCAAATCAGTCTAGCCGTTCTCGACTTTTAGCGAGACTAACGAACAACAATTAATTTTTATATATATAGATTAAATAGATGCATGCAACAGTTACATTACAACGGTGAGTTCTTGTCATAGAAAGTAGCTAACCAGCCATATTCAATTAAAAACTCTACGTCATTTTTTAGTATTAGCTGCAGTAATTTCATTGCTATTTTTTTTAATCTCTTTCCGCAGATCATGTTCCTACTTCTCATCGAACACGTTACCGTTGAAGCTCAACTTTATCGGCGTCGACAACGCGGTAGTGCCTGCCATGTTTAAGGTAAAATTTATAATGTAGTTTTTTGTTTTCTTTAAAATCCTAACTAATATTATAAATGAGAGTGTGAGTTTGTTTGTCACGCTTTTATGTCTAAACTGCTCATCCGATTACTATGGAATTAATGGACATATTATGACACATTTTGTCAAGAAAAATAAAATTATAACCAAGTGGCAAAAATATTTTAGGGAGCTTAAATACACATTTTTAGTAACGAATTAAATGCCATGTAGCGTTTAATGCAGGTACATTAAACAAAGAGTTAAATATATTAGCACCAAAAACATCAATAACTAGATCCTCTCCAGAAAAGAATATTTTTATGTTATTTTAATTTCAATGGGTTTATGGACATTAACGCGAGCGAAGCCTGGGGAAAAGTTAGTATTAAATAAAGATCCCTTGTTTATTGAAATTCGTGATGATTATTGTGATGCCCTCTAACTAACAAATCTACAAATAATATAATAAAAGCGTATATCATTTATACGTCTAGAATCTAGATAGAGACTCTTACTGTTAGACAACGCATGAAAACAGGCCAGGCTTATTACTTTAGTGTGCATGACAAAAGCTACGTTTTACACACGCGATATGTATAATCACTTAGATAAGTGATCTTATCGCAATGCAGCCAATTCAACTCAGGTGAGTGGGCGCGATACTGAATGCTCATTGGTCAAGTTACGATCAGAACACGTCGTAATTGGTCAGGCAATAATCAGAACATATCGAATATTTCGGGTTTCCTTGGATTGTCCATCATGAAGAAATACAACACTAAGAATTCCTCAGTTTATTGAAGCACAACAGCTAGTATAGACATGAACCGTCTTTACATAAAACAACCGCTTTTATAGCTTCCGTACAATAGATGAAAAAGAGTAGATACAACTTCTTTTAAAACACAAATACAATTAGGTATTGTAAAATAATTTCTAAATACAGGTCAATAAATGTATTAGTGAATTTATATAACTTCAAATGATTTATATAATAGTTTATTCATTTAATTTGAACAAACATTACGAAGTAAGAAGATGGCGCTGCAAGCAAGTTGCGAAATACAATTAAGAAAGACTTATTGCATAATAAAGTTTGATACATAATGACGATATTAATTCTAATACAAACTAATTTGAACATTTACACATTCAATTAAGTATTTTAACAATAAATGAAACATCAAACATCTTCAAACAGTCAAAACAGTGTCTATTAAATTAGTTAGACCTTAATAAATAACAGTTTTATGTTTACAAATAGCTATTTGTATTTAAAGCTTATATATTTCAGATATATCTCTAATAATATATTCATTTTAACGATAAACTAAAACGTAAATATCAATAGTTGCAAACAATTGACGGTAGGTGGCGATTTGCGTCCATATATACAATCGCTATTGGCAACTGCAGATGATCTATTAAGCGTTTTAACTGTTTGTCAACCATGTTTGAACGAAATATTCTTTTTAATACAGTTGCTCTAAAAGTGGCTTATTGCAGGGACGTATAGCGTTCGGTATGTGGGCTATTACATACCTACTCGAATTTTTTCTTTACCTTTTCCGAACTCGTGCGTTCTCTTTCCCAACTGTCAAATTAATGTCTTAATAGACATTAAAAAGAAAAACCAACCACGAAGTTTTTACAAAAAAAAAATCATAGAAGTTTTTATGATTCATGCAAATATTTCTTATAAGAATCTTCTAATTTGTTCCAATATCAGTTATAATGATTCAATGAGTTAGGTTAGGTTTCATTTCATCTCATTAAATTTGATTTTCATTTCATATCAATAAAAAAAATCTACTGAAGACTGTATGGGCATAGTTCCCTTTGCCTACCCAGAATGGGTGAATAAAACAAAAAAATCTGCTTATATTCTTTTACGGTTTGCGCCATTTTCCAAAAATTTTCTTTGCGAGTTATTATTCTATTAAATTGCTTCATTTTTTCGCAACTGTATTAAAACTAGTTGTTCAGTACACGTGTGGAACCGGATTGCAACTTGTTCCGACTGTCAACCCTCACCATCGGCTGCGCCTCGGCTCGGATAGACCTTTGTCGGAACTCTTTGCAATGACAGGCTTTCCGCACTCGTAATGAAATATAATATATTTCCATGGCGATAAAATGGTTTTGGTCTTAACTGTAAAAAAACGACAAGATGTGCCTTTTGTGTCCTAGGTGGGTGATGATTTGCGACAGGATGCGCTGGTGCTCCAAGTAATCAAAGTGATGGACAGTCTGTGGCTGAAGGCGGGGCTGGATCTGCGCATTGTTACCTTCCAAGCGCTGCCGACCAGCAACAAGAGAGGTTCGTTGCTTAGATACGTCTAGATAGTCTCTTGCTGTTAGACAACCGACAAAAACATGCCAGGAATATAAGTTCAGTGTGCGTGACAAGCTACGTCTTACACTCGCAATTTGTATGACCCTGTGATAGTGTGCGTGCATTGCTCAAAATAGAGGTTAACTCTAAACTCAATTGTTTTCGACTTTTTCACAGCTGTCATAGTCTATCTAGACGTATAAATGTTCTAAGGTTTGTTGTTAGCTCAGCTTGACAGAGCACTTATCCATAAATAACGTAAGGTGATTTTTTTACCTACTTTACTTTCCTCTTGGTGAGATGTCGTGAGATTTTGCTCTTCATCCTCCCCCCGTCCCTAATATGTAAAATGCTGGTAAATATAAAAAAAAGAAAAGTTTTGACAATGAAAATTAAATGAATAAAGAAATTGATTGATTCGATCTGATTTGAACGGTTTAATTATGTATGAGAGCGTGAGAATTATTTAAAAAGTTATGTGCATAATTATTCGTATTTAGGAATAATAATGTCCCTGCTCTTTTTTGTTACTTACTTTTAGTCAGTTTTCTCACAGTTTCTTGCCAAAAAATAGATATTAGCAAATACCCAGTATCCCCACGTCAGATTGGGTGAGATTCGTCTCGAACCGCTCGCCGCTCCAAACGCCTAACTTAATAATGGCACGCCCCCTTATTTAACCCAGCAGGGCTGGCTCTATCCCGAGTAGCGTCCATGTACAATAAGTATAAATCAATGTTTTTTTTTGACAATAAGGGACGACACTATCAGGACGTTCATATGATGGTAATTGATACGTCCTGCCTATTACAACGGAGTGCCGCTCAGATATTGAAAAACCCAAAAATTCTCAGCGGCACCTCAATTGCGCTAGTCACCTTGAGACATAAGGTGTTAAGTCTCATTTGCTCAGTGATTTCACTAGCTTTGCCCTTCAGACCGAAACACAATAATGCTTACACATTACTGTTTTACCGCAGAAATAAGCGCCGTTGAAATAGGCACTATCGTGCAGGAATCGCTTCTTTCGACTGTCTACAGTCTGAGACATTTATCCATCAATTCTTGTGTAGGTTGTTGGTGAGAAGGCGTATCCTTGACTGCAATTGGCTGAAGGTCAGAGGCGGGAGTGGCAATGGTCCAACCACTTGGGCCTTTCTCATTTTGTTTCATTATTTTCATCTTTCATCATTTCATAATTATCTTTTATTGTAATTTGTTTCCAGGAATGATCGAGATAGTGTCCGAGGCGGAGACACTCCGAGCGATCCAGACGGAGTGGGGTCTCACCGGGTCGTTCAAGGACAAGCCGATAGCGGAGTGGCTCGCGAAGCACAACCCCTCCGAGCTAGAGTACCAGCGCGCCAGGGATAACTTCACAGGTATCTATCATATATGACTTCTAGATATCTGATACTAGAAATATAAGTTTTATAGGTTATATAGCTATAATAATATACTAAGATAAATATTCCACCTTCGCACGACACGCCACAAGTTAGGATATCATCGTCACCATCTGGATGTGTGGCGGTCCTCCACAGTGCGGTTTTCAAGGAGCTCTCTTCCTCGTACTACAAAACGGTGTGGAATGAGCTCCCTTGTGCGTTGTTTCCGGGACGATACGACATGGGTACCTTCAAAAAAAGCGCGTACACCTTCCTTAAAGGCCGGCAACGCTCCTGTGATTCCTCTGGTGTTGCGGGAGATTGTGGGCGGCGGTGATCACTTAACAACAGGTGACCCGTACGCTCGTTTGTCCTCCTATTCCATAAAAAAAAAAAAACAAAAAAAAATACTTTCTCGGAAAGAAATCATCTGGGCCGAAATTGCTTTTTTCTCATTTTTATGGAAGGACAACCGAGCGTACCGGTCACCCGATTTTAAATGATCATCAGAGGAATTGCAGGAGCGTTGCCGGATTTTGAAGAAGGTGTACGCGTTTTTTTTTTTGAAGGTACCCATGTCGTATCTTCCTCGAAACTACCCACTAGAAAACTCATTTCACAGTTGTACGTGGAATAAATTTCCTTGAAAACCGCATTGTGGAGGAACGCCAAATATCCAGATTGTGGGGATGATATTATAATTTGTGATGTATTATGGGAACGTGGAATTCGGCTTGCTTCATCTTAATAAAAATATGCGGGTAGAAAGAAATGGTTTATAAGGAGATATTGCTAATGTGTGTTCCGTTTGTTTTTTTATTGATATGCTATTGAATATTTTGACGTAAAGCCATACTATCATATGGATCAGCCTTTAAAATATTTTTTAATTGATTTTTGTAATTTATTTGGTAAAATATTTCTAATATTTTTATAAACACAAAGTTAAGTATAATATAATCAATATTAGTTTTCTGCAGTAATTAATGCAAAACATCCGTTACTAATTATTAAACTTTTTAATACATTTAATATGTCTCGCTTATTGCTTGTGGGCTTCATATTGTTATAGAACGTATCTCGTATTTATTCATTATTTCTTCCTTTTTCGGATGGCTATGTTTTTAAACTACATTTTAGTTTTGAGTTGAATGATAAGCAGTTACGAGCAAGAAGTTAACTTGATGGGAAATCGCCCAATACGCCCTGTCTGATCTTAAAAATCTTGAATATTCTGAGTAATTTCATTAGCTATGGTGTCCTTCAAACCAAAGCACAAATGGAGTCACGCAGCCAGAGACTTCAAAAATATATACCAAAATTTATGATCCATGCGTACTCGAACGGTTGGCTCAATTGGTAATAGTGCTCGAATAAAACCCGAGAGTTCGCGGGTTCGAGTCCGGCATCGTTCATAAATTTTGGTTACAAATTTGTATGAAACACAAATAGTTCCTGCGAACTGGTGGTGCTAGTACTTGGTGGTAGAAAATTGTGCCACTGGTATCTATCCAGCCGGCATTCTCTGCAAACTAGTATAGTATACTTCTGGAAAAATCACCTGTCAAAGTTCTGTCGAAATAGAGAGTTTCATTTCACGTCTGGTAGAGAGCCTTAGGCTGCATTTAGTGCTCGACAGATGGTGAGCGCCGACGTCCGACAATGAAAACGTATAAAACGTGATAATATAAATGCGTACAGTTCAGCGCTTATGAATTGCTACGAGCGTACAGCTACGTCGCCGTTGACGAGAATTGTCGGTCTGGCGTACTTCTGTCCGCTAACACGCTTATCGAAAATTCTTGTTCTGGTATGTTCGAATATATTGTATAAATTTCGCCTTCAATTTAACGCTCTATAATAAAAGGTTAAACATGATATCTTCTACGACTCTTATTCCGTAATCGTTAGCGTAAGTAGTACGCACAAATTAGAGGTTTTTTTTTTATAAAAATTAGGGACGAGACGAGCAGGACGTTCAACTGATGGTAATTGATACGCCCTGCCCATTACAATGCAGTGCCGCTCAGGATTCTTACAAACCCTTAAAATTCTGAGCGGCACTACAACTGCGCTCGTCACCTTGAGACATAAGATGTTAAGTCTCATTTGTCCAGTAATTTCACTGTACCAAAACACTGTATGATGCTTCCTATCTCATTGTCTGTCACGTTAAATCTTCAAAACTGTGTACATACGAGTGCAAACAGATCCAGTATATGATCGTGGTGAGCTCGCACGATGTTGAACGCCATGCAGCACAGCTCCACGAAGTGTTGGAACCTTTGAGTGGGACGCTCTCCGCCGTTTATTACGTAAGCCATATCGTGGGTTAGGACGAATGGCGCTCGATCGCTAGAATAAAATTAATGTAATTTTATACAATTCTTTGTAACCAAAATTTATGAACGACTCGGGTTTTTTTTTATATGAGAATAAGGGACGAGAAGAGCAGGGCAGGCTCCACGGCAGAAATAGGCGCCGTTGTGGTACCCATAATCTAGCCGGCATCCTGTGCAAAGGTTTAAAATGGACGCATTATTCTTCGCAATTGTACACGCGCAATCAAGTTTGCTGTCAGCTGAGCACTAAACATAACATGATCAGCGCGTACAAGTATGCTTTACGCTCGACCGACGTCAGAGCTCACCGTCGGTCGAGCACTAAATCCAGACCTAAGAATATAAACAAAATGTCGTATAATTCCAGCGTCGTGTGCCGGGTACAGTGTGGCGACGTACCTACTCGGTATCTGCGACCGACACAATGACAACATCATGCTGAAGACCTCGGGCCACCTGTTCCACATCGACTTCGGGAAGTTCCTCGGAGACGCGCAGATGTTCGGCAACTTTAAACGGTAACAACAACTCTATCTTATAACCGACACTGCCTGTGCTATTAATAAACGCGAAGTAAAGTTATTCCATGTTTAAAACTTTTGCGGCCTTACAAATAAAATAATCTTAGTATAAAGTTTTACCCGAGAACAACCCAAGAATATATAAAAATGTTTACAAATAGACATTTTGATAATGATTGGTTTATTCTGAAGTGAGTAGGTTACAACATGTTATAACCAAAATATTATTTTTATTGCTTTTAAAAACACTCCTTTACATTTTAAACATTTTTTAATGCGATCGAACCGATTTTTAAAACTGATCTGAAGGCATGTTTTCTACGTGCTGATTGAACGCTATCACTGCCTCTTCGGAATTGGTAAAAGTGAAACCTCTCATCAACTCTTTGATTTTGGGGAAAATACAGAAATCACAGGGTGCTAGGTCGGGGCTATGTGTAGGATGGGTGACGAGTTGTACTTTTTCGGATGACTTAGTTTTATTGGTCGTGTGTAAAGAAGCGTTGTCATGATGTTAGCGCGGCTTTTGGTCGTCTTTCGCAAACTTTTTTTAACACCCTGGGTAAACAAATGCTAGAATACCACTCGGCACTCGCTTTTTCTTTTATTACTAAGAAGGTTGCAACGTTTCAAAAAATATAACATTTGAAAGTCAAATAGTTCCAATTAGCTAGAATTGCAAACTTTTAGTGTGCCTCATGTGTAACGTATCCCGCGTTTATTTGCAAGGCTGCCTGACATTCGGAAAACTTCAGAATTATCACTGTATTTATAGTATTTTTAAAGATAGTCAACATTTTGCATATACTTGGTTTATTCTCAGGTATAACTTTATACCTAGTTTATTTGTGAGCCCGTTAGTTTTTATCTTATCTTTGTCACTACAAAATGACATGACAGGGAGACGCAATTTTAAACTAAATGTAATAACTAAATGATAATAAATGCCTAATTAAAATTAAAAAATAAGCAAAAAATCAATTAATGGTGAATTCCAACTTATTATATTTGTGTTTCTTATTAAGTTATATATACATAGTGGATAATGAAGCATTCCCAGAAGCAACCTACCTTACCTTACCTTAGTACCTTCAAAAAAAGCGCGTACATCTTCCTTAAAGGCCGGCAACGCTCCTGTGATTCCTCTGGTGTTGCAAGAGACTGTGGGCGGCGGTGATCACTTAACAACAGGTAAACCGTACGCTCGATTGTCCTCCTATTCCATAAAAAAAAAGCAAAAATGTGGACCTTTTATATAGACCTTTTATATGGCAATTTTTTAAGGCCTTTGAGATTAATTATACTTAATATTTTATACCTTGATGCCACAATAATTGTGGGACACTTGATTTTGTCGAAATTTTAAGCCCATTAAATTTAAACTCGCATATACTTTTTTACCTCACTATTTTATATTATTAATATAATTATGAAAGTTGGAAGAATATATTTTTTTTAATGTGATATCTAATAATGTGATACTTCTGGGATTAATTATACAAATTATATTTGTTACCAAAATTTATGAACAAAGGGCTCTTAACAACTGAACCAACCGTTCAAATTACACATGGTTCGTAAATCTTGGTATGTCTTGTTCAACTCTCAGGTTGTGGCTCCATCTACAGGATTTACTTTACAGTTGATAACCTGCTCAACCCCAATATTTGCATATTAGGAAATTGACTTGACATGTCGCTCTTTCATATGTAAAGAATTTCTTATGTTTTTAAAGCGCTCGGACGGAACCTGAGTCGTGGCGGGTTCGAGACCCGCGTCCTTCATAAATTTTGGTTACGAATTTGATTTATTTAATATTATATTATTTTTTCTAGCGATCGTGCGCCATTCGTGCTAACCCACGATATGGCTTACGTAATAAACGGCGGAGAGCGTCCCACTCAAAGGTTCCAACACTTCGTGGAGCTGTGCTGCATGGCGTTCAACATCGTGCGAGCTCACCACGATCATATACTGGATCTGTTTGCACTCGTATGTACACAGTTTTGAAGATTTAACGTGACAGACAATGAGATAGGAAGCATCATACAGTGTTTTGGTACCAGGCGATCAGATGCCAGTATACCTTAATATATTCTGACGTGTTACTACATAGTGGGAGGCCTCCTTTGCACAGGATGCCGGCTAGATTATGGGTACCACAACGGCGGCTATTTCAGCCGTGACGCAGTAATGTGTAAGCATTACTGTGTTTCGGTCTGAAGGGCGCCGTAGCAAGTGAAATTACTGGGCAAATGAGACTTAACATCTTGTCTCAAGGTGACGAGCGCAGTTGTAGTGCCGCTCAGAATTTTTGGGGGTTTCAAGAATCCTGAGCGGCACTGCATTGTAATGGGCAGGGCGTATCAATTACCATCAGCTGAACGTCCTGCTCGTCTTGTCCCATATTTTCATAAAAAAAACATAGACACCAAGAAAACATAAGTATGGTAGCGGTGATTTTTTTTATGACAATATCAAACGAGACGAGTAGGACGTTCAGCTGATGGTAATTGATACGTCCTGCCCATTACAATACAGTGCCACTCAGGATTCTCGAAATAAACCAAAAATTCTGAGCTGCACTACAATTGCGCTCGTCACCTTGAGACTTAAGATGTTAAGTCCCATTTGCCCAGTAATTTCTACCACGGCGCCCTTCAGACCGATACACAGTAATGTTTACACATTAGTGCTTCACGGCACAACCAGGTACCCATAATCTAGCCGGCATCCTGTGCAAAGGAGCCTCCCACTGGTATAGTAATGTCTTTCATAGCGGTTGTTTTATTTGAAGTTTGCTCTCAGTTAAACATAAAAAATAAATGATTGAGAGCATCAGTGGTTGCAATACAATAGATGTTCAATCGCGGTCTAATAATGTTTATCACCTTAAGGTTTTTAATTGCAAGTACACATCGATGTCACACATTCGACGATATAATATTTTTTCATTGATTTGATTAGGCAGGTAATATGATCCTAGATATAGCATTTTAGACTTTACTGCGTACAATGTGATAAACAATCTAATTTGAAAACAGTTTAACATTTTTAGAGTGCGACCGAACATACTCATTTTCAACCATATAAATTATCTGGAAGCGCTCTTATCCCATTCAAATTATCTTACCGTTGATTTTATTAACTATGAAGAGACAATCACGCAACATTCAGGCCGGCAACGCTCCTGTGATTACTCTGGTGTTACAAGAGAATGTGGGCGACGGTGATCACTTAACACCAGGTGACCCGTAGGCTCGTCTATTCCATAAAAAAAACTTTGTAGGGTATGGGATTGCATAGTGACATCACTCGTTCGGTTCCCCCGCTTAATTTAATTGTGTTTATGTTTCGTCGTCTGATAGCGAACTGCCAATTGTTTGCAGTTAACAAGTTTCACTAAATTTTTCAAATTAATTATTTTTCCCAAAAGTCGTATTTCAGTATATTTAAAAATTTTACATTATTCCAATTACGAGTTAAGTGATAATTAGGTATGTTTTTATTCTGTTTGAAATGATATTTTTGACCCACATGAAGCTATGGGGCATCATCTGCCTATACAATATAATTATCTAACGTATTCCAAAATACTTTGGTGTTGCATACCAAAGTGCGACACCATAATGAAGAGGATTATAGATTCTCATATGTTATACTCCGAAATGTAATTCGAGATCAAAAATGTAAACAAAGACATGTCATTGTCAAAATGACAATTCAGAGTTTATCAACATTTTCCTAGGTAGTTTAATAATAAACTTATTTTGATTAATAATACATAAATCATAAATATATAATATTTACAAATGTCTTTGTTTCTCTGATTCGGGTCTGAAAAGTTTGATGTCGACGAATCGGAATTGATTACTTGGTCAATGCAAAGCACAATAAATTTACAATTTAAATATTGGAGGTATTTTTAATATATTACAAAGAGAAAACGTTGTGCAATATTTAATTATATGTATAAAGAATATACTTATAATTTTAAAATGATATTTTAGTATATAACACGCACAATAAAAAATGTTGGCAACACCATTGTTTACGTTTTTGATTTCGAATTATAGGGTGTGTTCCGATATGCACTGCGAGCACTACACAGTGCTATCACTGTAGAAAAATTCGTTCCGTTATGGACTGCCAGTATTCTGCCACAGTACTCTAGGGAAATATATGACGTCATAAATCGCCGCCATATTCTACTGTGAGCACTGGCGTTTTCGAGGTAAGGTACTCGCAGTACTTTGATCACGTGATCAGTCAAAACCACTCGAGTGCCTAGTCTTAATTAAAATTAAAATATTTTTAATTTGACAGTACTCCAACAACAGTTTTTTTTTAATGAACTAAAAAACTTTAATACACTCATTTGTATGCTGCGTCAAAAAATTCGGCTGACAGTATACCGGATTGCGTTCCGTTTTAAATAGTAACCAATATAACTGGCTATAAAGGAACGGCTTCACAGTACACTAAATTGACGTCACACTGTACAGTGGTCGCAGTGCATATCGGAACATACCCATAATTCCGACTATAGTTATAATATAACTTTGACATTGGCAGATGTCAATGTCAGGCGTGTCGGGAGTGACAAGTGCGGCCGTCAACTACGTGCGCAGCGCTCTATTGCCCGCGGCCACCAACGCAGAGGCGGCAGCGGCGTTCGCTCGCCTCATACACTCGTCGCTGAAGAGCAAGTGAGTCAATCTAAGATAATCTTTATTCGACTTCAGCTTATTTTAAGATAAAAGTCACGAGACCTAATTAATTCCAGAAAAACTTTCCAAACCACAATGATGTCGAAATTTAGTTAAGAACACAAAACTGGTCACGTGATTCATATATTTTACGGACTGACAAAAAATGGCAGAATGTTAAACTTTAAATGACATCATGAATTAGTAGCCCAACCCACATGTATGGAATACACTAATATTTATTCAACTTTAAACACGAATTCCTCAAAATGTAATGTCTTTGAACTACGTCGGAATATACCTTAGTAATATACCTTATACCTAGTGGAAAGTGCTTCCACCTTGTAACTTATAGACGCCTAATATTGTGTGACAGCTGTCACATACAGAGGTACCTTGTTGAAAGATAAATGTACCTTTTCTATCTAGACTGCATTCTCTGTGAAAAAGTTATCTGTACGAAAATTCCTTATTTTCTTTATAAGAAAGATGTTTGCAAGTAATAAGCAAAAAACCGCTATGTGCAATAATACGAAACATCTCGCAGCTCGCAGTGCGACTCCAAAATTGAGGGATCAATGAAAGTATCTGTTTTGCTTTGTTTAAATTATACATTTTGACTAGTCCCTTGTGCGAGCATATTCGAGTGGCTTGTGGTCTGAAATATTTGAAAAAAAAAAATACATAATTCTATGCTTGCTTTCAAATTTGTCTTATCCCCTAACTATGCCTTTTTTATATAAGAGAGGGCAAGTGGGCAAGAGGCTCCCGGGATGAGTGAAGCAACCGCCTCTGGACATCCGCACTAACAGGTGAAGAGATGCGTTGCTGGCCTTTAAGGTGGGAGTATGCTCTTTTCTTGAAGGTCCCTAAGTCGTATCGGTTCGGGAAAACAGCAGCCGGAAATTTATTCCACAATGTGGCTGGGCGAGGCAAGAAACTTCTTGCAAAACGCGCGGTTGTGGAATACCAGACGTCAACGTGATGCGGGTGGTATTTAGCATTTGACGTAATGTCCGGTGGTGGTATTCGGGTGCTGGAATCTACCCGAATAGCTCCTCTGAGCACTCCCCGTGATAAATACGGTAGCTGATGCAGAGAGAATCGACATCGCTACGCAACGCCAAAGAATCAAGCCGATCGGAGATGCCTCGGGCCACTCCCCGTTGTTTGCCATCAAATGAACAGTACTCTATGTGAGTGCCTGTTGTATGGTTTCCAAACAAAAATAATTTACAAATATACTTACTTTCATATATTATGGACTAGTCATTATGTTTCTACGTAAAGACGTACTACGTAAGACTATTAAAACTAATAATTGGAAGCAAGGAAAAATACGGAAAAAAATTATGACAATATATTTAAAGGCTTAAAAATACTGCAAGTAACTAACAAAGTAAACTATTTAATAACAAAAGGAAATTATTACTCAAATAGATTTAAAAACCCTATTAATCTGAGGGACAATTTGAGAAAAAATATATAATACCAAAAATATGTAACTACTATGGGGAAAGATTAAGGGAATATGTTGTGCCTAAAATTTTTAATAGTATAGAATGGTTAAGAGAGGATAAAAAGACTGTAAAGTATTACTTAAGAAAAAATTGAAAGAGCACTTTCTTAACGTCTCCACATAAGCCTTAATATTTAAAGTAGTATAGTTTAGTTATATGTATACAGGTAAGATTTTAATATGTTTTTAGGAATATTATGAATTGATAACTAAGTAATGATATGTGTGTAATGTTATATGTGTATTAGTAATAGTGTATAATATATCGAACAAATTAGGTATAATTTATTATAGATGCACAATTGTATAATATAGTCTAAGAGCGTAAACTCGCCAACAAACTGTAGCAACAGTTTGGCGAGATGTAAAATTTAAGTACCAACTGTGCATATATTTATGATTAAATAAATTTAAAAAAAAACGTATGTTTTTTAAACACTTTTCGTCACGATTGTGTGTTATAGCTTTATCTTAACATTTCTAAATCTGCTTAATTTATTTTTATAATATTATTTGGAGCTTGATCCCAATATGATGTGTTTCAAAAGTCGAAAGCTAATGTTTTGAGAGATTTTTAGCATTACACCAACATTTTGGGATTTTTTTTGGCCTCTGGGAAATATTTAAAAATAATTCGTTAAAAGTCAAAAGTGTAGGTTAAAATTGTTCAAATAAAAAAAGCCAACATCACGCGGTGTTCCCAAGCGGTCACCCATCTAAGTACTGACCGCGCCCGACGTTGCTTAACTTCGGTGATCGGACGAGAACCGGTGTATTCAACGTGGTATGGACGTTGACGGAGACTCGAGTCAAAATTATGTACTGTAGAGTAATTTTAATGAATTATTTTTTGTTAAATTTTTTCATAATATTATCATTCAACTCTTATAGCATGATTTAACGAAATGCAAATATATACAATACATAAAACCAGGGTAGTTATTCCTACTCTTCCATAAAAAAAATATTACTTAATATAATATGTTATACAGATAATCAGATGAAGTAGAGAAATATTAAATAAATAATGTAACTTAATCAACTAACAATTCAATTATTATCAGATAAACAAACCAACTATTGACATTGTTAACAGACTTGCAAAGTTGAAGACTAAAATATGATTTTCATATAAGTTAGTTCGGGATTATCAGATCGTAAATAGTACTCGTGGATTAACTTCCAACATCGTTCGATCACATCAGCATATAAATTATTGCAAAAAATATGATATAATGTTTTTATTATCAGATTAAACTTAAATTGATGCAATAGTAGCTATATATAGGTATATACACCACCAAACCACATTCAGTTATTATAACCTGGATAAACTTTATCGCCTTTATCGCGCCATTCGCATTTAACAATTCTCGCCTATCTCGAACCGAGTAGTGACCTCGTTATAAGCCACTTACAGCCACATGCGTAGAATGTTTTTAACTCTACTTGTGAACTGTTTAATACAGCGCCATCTACTGATATATCATAGAATTCGTTACTTGTTTTACGCCAACGAACCAAATGGTTATTTAAAATGGTACAATTATCGCTAGATGTCGTTATATTTTTTATTGGGCCTGCAAAATCGCGCTAACACTATTTATCCAGATATGGCCAGTCGTTTCTGGTGGCGCCATTTTTGTTAAGACCTTACTTCATAGGATCATTTCTATAGTAAGCTCTTCACGAGAACCTTCACACTATGTGAGGAGTAGACGGTCACGATGAGGAAGCGTGGCGCGGCACCTTGAGCGTGAGGCAGGCAAGTTCCTAAGGATCTTAGCCCTCGTGGATCGTTCACCTCTCTACTTGTAGAGGGGCGTGGGGTGTTGTCGCTGTCTGAGTGGCTATTATTAAAATACTTTAAATTATAAAATTTGTTCATAGGGCAGAGTTCCAGTCTTCTTTGTTAGATAAATAAAAAACATATTAATCTGGACTTTAAGACTCTTATCCGGATCTCTAATTTGTACGGATATTATTATTAATTAGATGGAATATAATAATAAAACTACATATTTTATAAAACTAGCTGAGCCAGCAAACGTTGTATTGCCGATATTAAAATCGCGATACAAAAGTAACTGTTGATCGTAGATGCGTGAAAATTTGAAGTTGTATGTATTTTTTAATGCTGACTCATAATCTAAAAAAAACTGTCAAAAAAATTAAAAAAAAAATTCGTGTGGACCACCCTTAACATTTAGGGCAATGAAAAATAGATGTTGGCCGATTCTCAGACCTACTCAATATTCTCACAAAATTTCATGAGAATCGGTCAAGCCGTTTCGGAGGAGTACGGGAACGAACATTGTGACACGAGAATTTTATATATAAGATAAGCCTTCAATCTTTACGAGAAAAGATATCAACTAAAAAGTCCGGGCTTCTAATAAAATACAAGGTCAAACAAAATATAAATCACAGCGAACTAAGATGATAAATCATGGCTTTGACTATTGTTATTATTAATGATTTATGACGTTTCCTTTCAAAACAATTGCGCGAAGTTATATATTTCCATACAATGTATATACTTACTTATAATTTTATGTGATTTACTATAATTAAGAACAATATCCGGACGACCGAGCCTTGCTCGGATTTTTAAGAATGTACAAAACTTGAACAAAAAAAAAACTAATAGGACATCTGGATTCGAACCGGGGTCTTCTGCTTTCCGGATCACCCAATGTCCCATCTGAGCTATAATAGTCTTGTATATAGTGGCGAAATTTACCTTTGTATTCTAATGTTATTGTAGCTGTTTCTCATTCAAACATGGATAAAACCATTTTTTTTTTATTGAAACCTAAGCTAGATCGATTTATCACCCCCGAAATCCCCTGCATACTTAATTTTATGAAAATCGTTGGAGCGGTTTTCGAGATTCAGATTATATATATACAAGAATTGCTCGTTTGAAGATATAAGATATGATAATTAATTAAAAGAAATACCATTATTTTTATTATATATCCATCGGGATTTTTTTTACTACCAAATAGTTTAGTTCGTTTTATTGATAATTTATGCGTAGAAATTAATGCAAATGACCGCCTGAGAAATAGGATGTCGCCGAGAAGGGTTGAGTTACTTTTATTAGATTTTTTTATCAGAAAATTTTGTATTATTTATTCAATTGACGTATGGTTTTTTACTATGGGGTCATGCTGTTGACATTGATATAGTGTTTGCTCTGCAAAAATGAGCTGTTCGTGCTATATATCAGCTTGGTTATAGACAGTCTCTCAAAGAAATAAATATTATGACTGTTCATTGTCAGTACATTTATGAAAATTTGCTCTTAATAGTGATTTTCATTATTATAACACTAGAAATAAGGGATTGCTTGTAACTAATTCTAGTACGCTTCATAAGATACATAATAGTTTTAAGGGTAAATGTATACACTTTTATAATAAAGTCCCAGCCACTGTTCTGACATTATCTATAAATAAATTTAAATGTTTTATAAAAAAAATGGCTCTGTCGTAAATCCTATTACTCCACAGCTGAATATCTAAGTGATCGGACAGCCTGGGACTAGATTATGATTATTTTATAGCTATAGAAATAACAAAAAAACCGTACACTATTGTATATTTTTATTGAAAAGAGCGCAAAAGAAGAATGCTGGGAGAGTTTCTTACGACGCTTCTTCTCTCTCAGAGCGCCATTTGTTTCCGAAGCGGTAGTAGTATCTAGTATATTAGAAATGACATCAAAAAGAATTCTAAAGGAATCAATTTTGAGAAAATAAAAGCCCTTTTATGCCTTTTAATTTGAAATGATCATAATTTTATATTAATTACATAATTTTTAAGTATTTACATTTTGTGTTAATGATGTAAATTGGTGGGGCAGAATCTAGCAAATTCCTTTATTGTACTCGGAAAATAGTTTGTTGTATACGATGTAGGTATATAACAAACTCTTAGAATCAGTTCAGAAGAGGTTTCTCTGGCATTTATCTTATAACTGTAATCTAGCGATAAAAATTCCTTCTTATACAGGTAGACTGCAGTATTTCCACCTTAACTCACTTAAGTCCCGTAGAACTTTGCTCGACAGTATGTTCCTCTTTAAATTACTACATAATATTATTGATTCTACTCATCTTATATCGAAACTAAACCTCGCTGTTCCAAAAACTCAACCGAGAGCGTGTAAGAAATATAATCTATTTCTCTGTAATTATGCAGGATCTAATTTAGGCTATTTCTCTCCCTTGAATAGAATTACCAGGGAATATAATAGTCATCAAGGGAATGCCAATTAAAGAGAAAAGAAGAGTTTATAATACGTGTATCTTACCTTGCTTGACCTACGGTTGTCAGACATGGGCTCTAACCGAACAATTATCAAATAAAATAAATGTCTGTCAAAACAGTATAGAAAGAAGCGTAATCGGAGTTAAAAGAAGAGATAAAGTTAAATTGAAAGATATAAAAAGTAGGACTAAATTCAAAGACGCAAAATCAATATGCAGAACACTAAAGTGGCGATGGATAGGACATATGTTAAGAGAAAAACAAGAAAAATTGACAAAAATAATAACCGACTGGTATCCAAGAGATGGTAGTAGAAGAAAAGGGCGACAAACTAAACGCTGGGAAGATGAAGTAAAAAGAGTAGCTGGACCTAAATGGATCCAAATAGCGAAAGACAGAGAGGCGTGGAAATCTTTAGAGGAGGCCTTTGTCGAAAGACAAGCTGTTTAACCTAACATAATTTAGATTTAAGTTTATATTTAGTTAAGTATAATTTTTAATATTAGTGAACAGCAATAAAGGCTTATTTTATTTTATTTATTTTATTTTTATAATAGTCATCATGATGAAGTCGACATATTTGATCATAACTTACATAAATTTAAACAATAATATCCGGACGACCGAGCCTTGCTCGGATTTTTAAGAATGTACAAAACTTGAACAAAAACAAACTAATAGGACTTCTGAATTCGAACCGGGGTCTTCTGCTTTCCGGATCACCCAATGTCCCATCTGAGCTATAATAGTCTTGTATATAGTGGCGAAATTTACCTTTGTATTCTAATGTTATTGTAGCTGTTTCTCATTCAAACATGGATAAAACCATTTTTTTAAATTGAAACCTAGCTAGATCGATTTATCACCCCCGAAATCCCCTGCATACTAAATTTTATGAAAATCGTTGGAGCCGTTTCCGAGATTCAGATTATATATATACAAGAATTGCTCGTTTAAAGATATAAGATATATTAAAACGGTTCTTTCAAGGGAGGGATGACCTCAATCGTTATTTTTCGATAATATTTTGTGTAAATTTATATTAAGATTGTATTCATAGATATATAATATATTATAGTTCTTATTTTATTTTGTGGCTTAATTTAATTGAATAGCATGTCATTTTCGCCTATAATTAAGGCACCACTTACCATAATTATGAATGTTATTGTTTTTGTATTATACCTACTGTGTTTGTATTAGTGTATACCTTGTTGGCGGAATTTAATAAATAAATAAATTACTATTATTCTCAGTAAACAATCACCCAAATATGTAACAATAGTATTTACCTGCGACTTAGTCCGCGTGGAATACTTTGGGCATCATTTCAGCCTTGCAACATTCTCTTGCAACACCAGAGGAATCACAGGATATTTTTTTTAAGTCACCCATGTCTTATCGTCCCGTAAACACCGCACAAGGAAGCTCGTTCCACAGCTTTGTTGTACGTGGAAGTAAGTTCCTTGAAAACCGCACAATAGAGTGGGCGGCAGGAATCAGGTGAAACAGCTCTTCGGAACACTCCCCGTGATAAATGCGGTAGAAGACACATAATGAAGCGCCGTCTAATTTATATTTCTATAAATAAGCCGTGCGGGGTTAAAAGATGTGTGTGGTGCGAGCGATTTTTTTTATGGAATAGGAGGACAAACGAGCGTACTGGTCACCTGGTGTTAAAGCGATCACCGCCGGGCAGGAGAATTCCTGCAACACCAGAGGAATCACAAGAGCGTTGCCGGCCTTTAAGGAAGGTGTACGCGCTTTTTTTGATGGTACCCATGTCGTATCGTCCCGGAAACACCGCATAAGGAAGCTCATTCCACAGCGTTGTAGTACGAGGAAGAAAGCTCCTTGAAAACCGCACTGTGGAGGACCGCCACACATCCAGATGGTGGGGATGATATCCTAATTTGTGGCGTGTCGTGCGAAAGCGAGATTCGGTGTGATTTTAATGTGATGATTTGGTGATGAATTTCGGCTGCTGAATTTATCCAAAGAATTCCTCCGTAAACTCGCGTCCTTTAAGTGTTTCACTCGCAATAAACCGTGTATTTATCTCTGTGTCCAGGTTCACTCCGATCAACTTCTTCCTGCACAACCTGGCGCAGCTGAGGGCCAGCGGAGACCAAGGGAGCAACTCCTCAGAACTGCTCTCCTTTATGCCGCGAACTTACACGTAAGTTTTTTATATGTCAAGATAGACTGTGAACTGTGATTTAACATCTATTTTGAGCAATGAAGGCATGCTTATACAAAGTGACATATAAAATCGCGAGTGTAAGACGTAGCTTGTCAAACACACTAAAGTAATAAACCTGGTCTGTTTTTATCGGTTGTCTAGTCGCAAGAGGTTCTTTCTAGAAGTATAAATTATTTAAATATATAATCTATCTTTTATCTATATATTTTTAAGATATTTCCACCAATGTATTCACTCATCAATATACCTCTGGAACCATAAGGCGTTAGAGTCAGCTAAGAACGAATTTTACGAAATTCCAATTTTTCTTGCACCCGCAAGAGGGGTTGCGGGATCGTTGATACATGTGTATAATTCAGAAATGCGTTTTTGTTTCAAATTTATTGGCGGTTTTTTTATATATCACGTCAGTCATGATCAAAATTGAAATTATTAGGTATTTGTGATAAATGTTCTCGTGAATTTTAATTGACTAATCTTAATATATATAAATTACGTGACACGTTGTTTGTCCGCGATGGACTCCTAAACTAATGAACAGATTTAAATGGGTATTACTTCATGGAGTGCAGTTTAGTCCAACTTGAGAGATAGGATACTTTTTATTTCGATTTGGGACCCGTAATTTTTTTATTTAAAATATTTGTTTTGTATAGACATATTTTCTGTGAGAGAATTTATTGACTTATGGTTTGACAATTCTGCTGTGAAACAATTTCATTATAACAATATATTTTACGGAATTATTCTTGTGTCATAAAATATTATTGAAATTCATAAAAAAAAACCAGTATTTTATTTATTATGTACAGAACAACGTCTGTCGGGTCAGCTAGTTTAATATAATTCTAATTAGTTAAATAATATTAACTAGGTAGGTAAGGTATAATTAAAGTTAAAGATTTTTAGATTATTTACAATTTTCAAAAAATTACAATTTCATGCTATAATAATATAATAATATTGACACACTTTTTACACAAATTATCTTGACCCACATTAAGCATATATATAGCCTGTGTTATGGGTTGCAAGACAACGATTTATTTAATACAATATACTTACTTAAACATACATAAATACATTTAAACATCTATGACTCGGAAACAAACATCTATATTCATCATATAAATGCTTGCACCTACCGGGATTCGAACCCGGGACCTCTAGCTTAGTAGGTAGGATCGCTAACCACTCGGCTACACAGGCTATAGTTTTTACTGATTCGAAATCACGTGTCGAATTGATTGAAGACAAATATAAGCGGAACTTACACTCAAGATAACTCAAAAAATTTGGATAATTATGGATTTCCGCAAATTAACGCCAAATTCATTAAACTCATTACATTGATTCAAAACTCTGTTTTAAACGTGTTGTTAAAGATCTGCTAGCCGGTTTGTATGAACGGACACTAAAGTCGCCAATGATTGGTCGTTCTCAACAGCATGTGTCAAGAGGGGAGGATCGTGCGCGTGGAGTGCCTCAGCTACGAGAAGCGCTACGACCCGGAGAAGCACTACGTGTACGCCGTACGTGTGTTCCGACTGGGCCAGGCTACGCCCGCTGTTCTCTACCGCTCATACAAACACTTCACGGAGCTCTACCAGAAGATATGCCTGCACTTCCCGCTCGCTAAAGTGCACTCGTGAGTTAACTTACTAATTTTTCGTCCTAATCAACCAAGGGTCTGCTGAAAATCAGCGCTGTGTTGGTATTATACCAACGTAACATGACGCTGAGTCAGCTCCTTTTAATAACAATAGCTGCTACACAGTACTTTTAAATTAAGATAATTCCTATAATATTATGCATATACTTGCTTTTTTTTGTCATTTGTATTATTTTTATGTTATTAGTTCTTAATTTTTACTTTTATTATTATTCTGTGTGGTTTGTGTTTGCTATTAATAAAGTTTTCATTCATTCATTCATATTCCTTAAAAGGCCGGCAACTCTCCTGTAATTCATCTGGTGTTACAACAGAATGTGGGCGGCGGTGATCACTTAACACCAGGTGACCCGTACGCTCGTTTAACTTCCTTTTCCATGAAAAAACATGAGATGTGAAGTCAGAAGACCTTATCTCGGGTACCTATGAATTGACCAAAATACTGCTAACAATTAGAATGGTTGGCAAAAATGAAAACTGTTAGTTTTTTATTTGAGTTTACAAATAAAGATCTTATTTATTGAAAATCACATCATCCAAGTGCCATCCTTGTCGGTTTTGACATTTCAATGTACGTATATCCGATTCTCCCAGTGGGAGGCTCCTTTGCACATGATACCGGCTAGATTATGGGTACCACAACTGCGCCTATTTACTCGTATGCCGTGAAGCAGTAGTGTGATAGCATTATTATGTTTCGGTCTGATGGGCGCCGGAGCTAGTGAAATTACTGGGCAAATGAGACTGAACATCTTATGTCAAGGTGACGGGCGTAATTTTAGTGCCGCTCACTATTTTCGAATTTTGCCCGAATCCCGAGCATCACTGCATTGTAACGGGCAGGGCGTATCAATTACCACCAGCTGAACGTCCTGCTCGTCTCGTCCTTTAATGTAATAAAAAAAGTATTTTGGATATTAAACAAGCTGAACTGGCAACTCAAAATTGATCACCCATTTTTCGGGCTTTCAGATCGTATAAGCCAGTATGTTCTAATTTTATTATTTGTATTGACTTGAACTTTTGTCTAAACCGTTTTTTACCAAAGAATGACAAGATTTTAAAAATAAAATAAGTAGGTACAGAAATGTTAGCATAATTTCAAGCAAAAGTGTCGATACTAAGAAGAGACGTTGAAAATCAAGTGAAAGAAAAGAGATGGAAAGGTTTGACTTTATTATTAATTTATATTACAAGGTCTTCCCTGTACTGTAAGGTATCACCAGTCGGCTAATATATTTCCTACAATACATCACCTAGTCCAACTTAAGAGTGTACTCTCACCTTTACGTCTTATACGTCTCTATTCAATGACCAACAGTTAAAGTGATTGTTTATTTATCCCCTCTAACGTAATGCGTAACCTTAGGGCTATATTTGTCTATATTTACCTGGTGTCCCGTTCGTAAGCTCTCAAACTAGACACCAGAGTCCTGACGCGGCCGAGCTAGTCGCGCCACCAAATTGGTTGCGCAACCAAACCAGGTAAGTAACTCTCTAGAGAGCTGTACACATTTTTTTGTTAGCGGCGACTGGTTGCGCCACCGTGGTGTCTCAGGTGTAGAGTTTATTCTTTTTTTATTCTAGCTTATTTGCGATTTGTGTTATCAAATACATTAAACTTGCAATCTTGAAATTTGGCTAAGCTATCAGAAATGTGTCGTTTTTAGCAAAAACCCATGGTTTAAATTTCTTGACAATGATAGGACTACACTCGTCTTTAATCTCTTTGTTCAATTACATAGTTATTAATATGTAAGTTCCGGTTTTTCCATCAAATGTGCTTAATGCTTGTATATCGATGGATATGCTCAAGTCGCCATTACGAGTGCTTATGTCAGCAGAATTTTGCCTGGTAAAACCACTTCTCACAAGAGATAATATATTATTTTCTAAATTATATCTCCTTTATATTTATTTGAAATCAATTTTTGAATTTAATAAATTGCAGTTTATTAAATACTGGACCATCTACTATTAATGTTACGTCGCCCTCAATCGCTTGAGTCTAAGAAATAATAACAGTAAATCATTTCAACAAATCGCCTTGATTAAGATAAGTATTTGCCAACTCTCATACCAGGAATTTTGTTGTGAAAAGATAAAGATTGATAAAATTGATTGTAATTTAATTACTAGCATTATAATGTACATATTGATAACTTCAGTTTAAGTGTTGTCATCACTTACTCTTAAATTACCCACGCTATATTCTAAGGCTTGTGTCTTCATTGTGTTAGATACAGAAGGCATAGGTCGATTCATTTGGTCCCTGTGCTGCGATATCAAATCCCAATTGCTATTATCACTTAAGGGTTCCCCAAAGCTGGTATTGCCAGACTTGTCGATTCGACTTGGAAATATTTCTGGAGGCGTATAAGGCGGTGGACCACTGCTTCTACTAATGGAACTATCCAGGGTATTAGTTGAGTGTCTTACTCGCTGTTCTATCCGGGAAGGCCCTTGTCTTTTGCTCTTGTTATTTTGCGCTAACTTTTTCTCACGCTCTAATCTTATTCGTTCCTTCTTCTCCTTTTCCTTGTTTTCTTTTTCCAGTCTCTGTCTCTCCTTGATGGCTAACCTCTCTTGCTTCTTTCGTTCTGCTGTCTGGCGCTGTTGAATTCTCTTCTGCTCTTTTATTTGTGTTTTAGTTAGATTTGTCTGCGGCTCGTTTTGCGTGCTTCTACTAAGATTGGCGTTATTTTTTGGAGTGGCCTGTAACGCCAGGTCACCTGTACTCTTTGATGGTCTTACTGGAGGACTGTATTGTGAATTTGGTAGCTGTACCATTGACGGTGTAAACTTCCTTTGAGGACTTGTTACTTCTGCTTGCCTTAATGATACATTTCCTGTAAATGAAAAACTGTAAGTAGATAATGCTATGAAAATGATTATATACATTGGTATTGCTTATCGGGGAAAATATTTCAAGTACTAATACGTTTATTGTAGCTTAAACTGTTTTAAGATTTCTATTTAGGTAGTTCTTTTACGTAAAAGTAAAAATTAATAGTTCAGACTGTTTCTGCTGAGTAATTATTTGTTTATTATTTAGTCGTGCTGTGAAATAATATGACATTGACTTCGGTACCAATTGTAATTAATTCGCTCCTAGGATTACTTTATCTGCCACATATTCTGGTGAAATTTTAGATTTTCTACAGGCACCAATTAATTGATTGTACCGTAAACGCACATTGACTAGAGCCGACTCTGTCAGTGCCTGAATCACAATGCGTCCACCTGCTGCGCTTTGAACTTAAACTACAATAGAAGGACATGTAGAAATAGTTCGAGTGTTCGATTTAGTTGGAAAATAACTCGCTCAGCAAACATTAATTCCTTTTTGCTTCTCCAAATTGGCGCGTTTCAGAAGTCATTGTCCATATGTTGATTCGATTCCAAAGGCAAAATTAACAAAATTGCAGTATAATCCGAGTAGCAGTAAATCCTAGTAGATCTCGCACAAAAAGTGTATTTAATAGCGTGTTGGTTTTACCCTTTTAAGTGTTTTGTAAAATAAAAAACAGAGGGCGCTATAGTATCTAAAAATCTACTGTCTTCACGTTGTATTATTTGACTGACGGGCCTACAGCGATGGGGTTGTTTGTAGTTTATAGTATATTGTAGTGTATTTCCTGTTGTTGTCATACTAACGTTGTATCCAGTGTTCCCATTTTTCAAAATGATCGAAGTCAAGGATCAGTTCGTAATGGCCATTAATTTTAATGGCCATCAATTGGTGGTCACCCCTGCAAATTGCATTAACATCATCATAGTTTCCTTAAACTATTGCCTCGTCAGCATTCCATATACATATTTAACTAATGATCCCCCCTGTGTTTCCCCGAGTTATAAAAATAATAGGAATGTCCCAGTCCAAAGCGTGGCGTAAAAGGTGACTAACGGCATTTACCAGTGGGAGGCTCTTTTGCACAGGATGCCGGCTAGATTATGGCCACCACAACGGCGCCTATTTCTGCCGTGAAGCAGTAAAGAGTGTGTTTTATAATTAGTGTATTTCCGTCTAAAAGGCGCCGTACCTAATGAAATTACTAGGCAAATGAGGCTTAACATCTTATGTCACAAGGTGACAAGCGCAATTGCAGTGCTGCTCTGAATTTTTTTGTTTTTCAAGAATCCTGAGCGGCACTACATAGTTATGGGCAGGGCGCATCAATTACCATCAGCTGAAATGCCTACTCGTCTCGTCCCTTATTATGATAACAAAAAGTGATAGACATTTAGACTTACCAAACTGTTCCACATTATTTGTTCTGTAAGCACCAGAAATGGATGCCGCAAATATCTGTTCATTGGTGTCGTAGCCTCGATGCTTTCCTGTTATGAAATCAAACGACGCGCGGAAACCTCGCAACTTTTGCATGTTAAAACATTAAATATTACACTCAGAAATTACACATTGCACTTGTGTTACTTTTACACTCGATACAGATGCTACAAATTATACGGAAAATCACTTATTACTACTGAGTTTAGGTAGAAGGTAATATTATTCGATGTAAATAATTAAATGTTTGTTCTCGTCAAAGTAGTGTTGTGTTGTGTCGATACTTGGGTGCTCAGATTAGATATTGGGGCCGATATGTTTTTTATGACTTATTGTTGTAATCTTATCGGTTACAAATTAGTCATGTGAAATGTGGCAAGGGTATAATATTTAATTAATACTATCGACACATACTAATTATACGTGATGTTATTTTTTTTAATGAAAATAAGGGACGAGACGAGCAGGACATTCAGCTGATGGTAATTGATGCGCCCTGCCCATTACAATGCAGTTCCGCTCAAGATTATTAAAAAACCCATAAATTCTGAGCGGCACTACAACTGCGTTCGTCACCTTGAGACTAACATGTCAAGTCTCATTTGCCCAGTTATTTCACTAGCTACGGCGCCCATCACACCGAAACACAGTAATGCTTACACATTACTGCTTCACGGAAGAAATATGCGCCGTTGTGGTAACCATAATCTAGCCGGCATCCGGTGCAAATGAGCCTCCCACTGGTTTATTCTATACAATATTCAAAGTATCGGACGTTAGAGTTTCTGTTGTTTTTTGATTTTGCAAAAGTGATTTGGAAGCTGTTAACCTATACTCAATCCCTCAATATCATCAAACAGCAGTTGTACGGTTCGTCCCATTAGTGGTTGGAAATGTACGGAGAGCAAGAGATACCGAATTCTGTCGACGCCGGGTCATTGACTGTATTTTTCCGCCTGCCCTATATTAGCGCCTGCACAAGACGTGCACTGCACTGTGCCATATTTTTATGACCCGTTGAAGCACGACATAAATTACATCGCCAATTTTACTATTGTTAATATTTTTATTGATTAAATGTCCGGTATTTTTTCAGACTACCCTCAGGTTTGCACGTGGGCAGATCGAACACGCACCAAGTGGCTGAGCGGCGCTTTGGCGACGTGCAGGCGTTCCTCACGTCACTGTTCAGTCTCGCGGACGAGATAGCGCACTCCGACCTCGTCTACACCTTCTTCCACCCGCTACTGCGTGACCAGCAGGATGTGGAGCCGCAGAGGACCAGGCGAGGTGAGGGTTTTGCTGTTTGACCATTTCAATAATAAGTTTGGTTTTGTTAAAGAAATCCGAACACAAAGTAGGAAAGGCACCAGTTATTAAAATTAATTAAGCGAAATTAAATTAAGAAAAATTAAAATTAATTAATTACAACGAAAGGGATGCCTGCTATTGAACCTTTAATTTGTAGAAATTCACCATTAAATGAATAGTGTTTAAAGTAACAATGGGAATTCATAACGTAGCTGTGAACGAATTTGACCAAAAAGTGTGTTGCCTTAATGATTGCTGTGGATTGTCCTGTGGCAATTGTGGGGTCGTCTGTTCCTATCAATTTTAGGGTTCTGTGCCTCATAAAGAAGAAGAATTGAGGCCTTATCTCTAGTTTACCTTTTTCATGTCGACAAATCAGGATGTTATCATGAAACACGTACGGTCAGCGATCCAATTAAAATCATTCAAAAGATAAATTACCATCAGCTGAACGTCCTGTTTGTCTCGTTCCTTATTTTCATTAAATAAAAAACAATGGTGATGAAAAGGCTCGTAGTAATCATTTATTGTGGACAGGAGAGAACACAGAGGTTGAGAACAGCGGGTCCGGGTCTCTGAAGCTGTCCATCCAGTACGCGGGCGGGGTGCTGTCGGTGTTGATACTCCACGCCCAGTCGCTGGCAGCCACGCCCCAGGGGGCGCCTCCCAACCCCTACGTCAAGGTGAGTGGATCTTTTTATGTGAAAGGAGGACAAACGGGCGTACCGGTGTTAAGTGATCACCGCCGCCCACATTCTCTTGCAACACCAGAGGAATCACAGGAGCGTCGTATCGTCCCGGAAACACCGCACAAGGAACCTCATTCTACAGCTTTGTAGAACGTGGAAGAAAGCTCCTTAAAAACCGAAGGTGGAATTCGGCGGCAGGAATCAGGTGAAACACACCACGTGATAAATGCGATAGAAGACACACAAAAAAGCGATCTCTCTACGCAACGCCAAGTGATCCAGCCGAGGATTACTTACACACTGTATTAAGTCTAAGTTCGCTTTTAAATGTGGGCATTTCTGCCTGTTTTGTTAAAATATTGTTACGTTACTGGTTTTCAGGGTTCAGTAAGCACCAGTTTAATTAGGCAATTATTTTTCAACTCACTTGCTCGTAAAATGAGCCTCATTACGTCGTTCTTAGGGCCATAAACCGAACTATATATAACACATGCATGCATAATAATATTACACACTAGTGCATAATAAAATTATCCCTACAAAAATAGTACCTAACTGCTTATTATATGAGATTAAACAGAGCATTTTTTTTCAATGTAACGGGGTAGTACAGTCATTTTTGTAACAACAAAGAGGTTTTATGCCGCTAAGAATCCATTTACTTGCATTTTTGGAATAACTCTATGTCTCCCTAATGAAGATGAAAAAACATTTATTATTATCAATTTATTTATAATTCACTATAATTTGTTGCCTGACTTGACTTTCAATACTGTAATGCATAACTAAAGCATGACATAAGAGCCTAATAAAAAACATGTATTACAAAAAGACACGATATCCCACTGAAAGTATAGTCTTTCAATATCAGTAACCTTTTGTCTGTTAGAAAATTATATATAATTGCTATAGTTCTAAAAAACATTTAAAACTCTTCCATATGATGCAATCATTTTATTAAAAAGAAGAATGGATATTATTGCAAAAATTCCTACAACAAAAACCGGATTTGCAAATCGCCAGTACAGCATGCTCTCAGCCATGCTTTATAATAGGCTAAACAAGGAAATACATATCCAATCAAAACAACTTTATGAATGTAAAACAATGCTAGTAAGTTGGATAAATTCACTCACTTATACAGAAACTGAAGAACTTTTAACACAATCATATTAATTTAACAGTGACATCATATATTTCATTATAGACATACTTATACAAGATTCATTCATTTGATCACAAATACACATTGACTCACACACATTCATTATACCTCTCACACCTTACTTATCACTCACAACTGGATAATATGGAAGAGCGGAGTCTTCTAACACAGGCGCTATAGTGCTTAAAAGGAGGCTCCAATCATGAATATTGATTTATGTACTTATATATATATAATATATATAATATATATAATATATATATATTATATATATACATATATATATATACTTGATAAAGAAAATAATCATTTTGCATTTATAACTGCTGCCCTTGCTGTTTTTGAGTGTTCTGTTTGTTCCCTTATTTTTTATACAAAAAAACATCTCCGCTCCGGTCCTTAAAAGCTATCCTTTATATATCACTCTCGTTTTAAAAAAAATTTATGAAGAAAATATCATAGACACTAGATTATATGATTAGCGATTGAAACTAGAATCGAATACTATTTGTAAACTATTACTTAAGTGGTTCGCCTACATGAGTATTTTTGATGATAATTACTTGCATGAACATTTTTTTTGTTGCCTAATATTTTTGGGTAATTATTCGAAAGTAGTAGAAAAATGAGGCTATTGTTCAGAGCAAATTTTAAGTAAAAATATGACAATAAAAGTTTTCAAAAAATTCGCTCCACTTGTTTGTATGTTATTATGAACTATGACGGCATAATACATGCGAAGCAAGCGCGCGAAGATGGCAGGCGATTAAACTAACTGAATCGGTTGGCTATTTTAATTTTTTTTTTTGTTAAATGTCCATTAAATATTTATTATTATTATCAAGGCTTGTTTAAGGTGATTGTTTTCCATTCACATATGAATATGTCCAAATAATTGCAATAATATTTCAGGTATACTTAGTACCAGACCCCAGCAAGGAAACTAAACGCAAAACGCGCGTGCTCAAACGTAACTCGCACCCCTCGTTTATGGAGATGCTGGAGTACCGGCTGCCAATGGAGGTGGTGACCGCACGGAGTCTTCAGGCCACAGTCTGGCACTACGACTCGTTGCAGGAGAACCAGTTCCTCGGCGGCGTGGTGATACCCCTTGCCTCCTTGCCCTTGCGACAGGAGACAGTCGCGTGGTATCCCCTGGAGTACATACCCCGGTAGCTAATAATGGCCCGCTCCGCTATTTGGAGCACTGGCTACTTGTGATAGAGACGGTTTTTGAATGAATTGTGGAGTGGCCAAGTGTAGTGTATATTTAGGTCAACATATATGAATTACTGCTTCATTTGTATTTTCGTCATTGAATAAGCTTGGGTTGTTGTTTGCATCAAAACTCTTCAGCGTACTGTAATAATAGTACGGGATGAAAATCCGATACTTTACGAGAACAGTGTTCTAACAAGATATCATGACTCTTGTATTGATGGCATTGAACAATTCGAATGAATTGGGTATTAAGATGAATAGCGCCGATTTATTCATAATTTCTTCCCGGAAATGTATGATGTCTGTTTTAAAACTGCCAAAATACGATTCTATTTTGAAAGACTCGCTGCTACGCAAATACTAGATAATTCCCTCATTGCGTACTTTCTCGCTGATTTAATCAGACTAGTTTAGACGACACATTTTTATAGAATATAGATGGATAACATATAATCTTTACACGTCAGATGGAATAATTCAATATGCAACTGTTATTGATGCATAAGTTCCACGATCGGCAAGTGCCCCCGCGTCACGGAGTGCCATAGATCGGCGCCATTTTGGCGCATTTATTTACATTGCTTATAATTAGGATGATATGAGAGAATATATAAGAAATCTATTGAAACAAGCTATAAGACTATGCAAAATAAACTATCTTATAAACAAAATGAGAGTCAGAACTTGGTCAAGGCGTAGTGTGCCAAACGGCACTTCCGATTTTGGTGTAAATGAAAAATCAAGTGCCACTCATGGTCGATTTTGACAACAGAATTCTAGTTGAATTATTATGATCCAAGGCCTTGTATTATGAAAAAAGGATTTCCCAATGGCTCTTGCCCCTACGAAGCCATGCTTTTCGTCTCAATGCAGCAAGTGTTTAGTAGTGGCTGTATTTGTTTGCCGCTTAAGCTGAAATATTCGTTCCAAGCAGGATGCTTATACAACACTGATGCGTTTATTTACACATTTTAGGCATGCCTTATCCAGATGTCTAGGAGTGGCTAAGAATTGTCCAGTCAATGCTTTCAACCAATGAATTTAAAAAAAAAAGCAACGGATATGATATTAAGGCGCGCGATTTAAAAGCATCCTAATTGTGACAGATTTTGACAGTAGCGTTTATTTTTCTTAAGCTGACAGTGATTAACACTCTCTGTCTGCGCGGAACACTTTAAAACCCTGACATCTGTAAGACTGAGATGTGTACTCGGTATCAACTTATTCTTTACATGAGTGGTTTAAAGTTTACAAACCTGAGTTTATCATCAAATTGTAACAATGCAAGTGAATCTGTGATTTACTTTACCACCATACTTTATTTACAGTTGCTTTTAAAATTGTATTGCCTACCCTTTGTATAACTCGATATCGTCAACATATCTAAAAATTTGTTTTAGTTATTATATTAGAACAACTTTCAACAGATCTTGAGTGGTCTTCGATACAAATAAGTTACATTTTTTTGTAGAATCTGCTGCCAGCCCTCAGTAAATCATAAAACTTAAAATTATTTATGTTAAAAGCAAAAATCTCACTTGAAAGACTTCCCAGTCAGGAGCGCATATCTAAGACCTCAAGTGTTTCATGTTCTTCGCAGCAAGAGAACCACTTTTTAACCCGTATGCTAAAACATCAACCAACAAAAGACTTACTCACTCAACTTAACCGAGTAGTAGTCATAAAAAGTTTTTTTGTTCTTGACTATCATAGTTTCTAGATAATTGTCGATATGTACATACATCACATAATAGAGAATATATTGAAAGGCAACAGTAACTAATATGCCAATTTGTTTATATTTTTCTCTTTATGATTCTTCATCATCGAACCTTAAGAACCCAGAATTTGATCATAAATATGCGGAATATATTTTTTTTATTGTAGGGAATGCTACCGACGGCGGCTAGTGGGAAACACAGGATGACTAATGATTTATTAATACAATTGTGAATTGTAGGAAATTTGATATTTTCATGGGATTATATTTTTTGATACAGATTTTTTTCATAAATTTGTTTAAGTAAAGATATCACTGATAAACCAGTTATTTTTGATAATTTTGAAATAGCTCTTTAAATGATTACAATGTGCCTGTGATAAATTAGCAACTCGTCTTCTGCAGTATCTTTAATTGTTGTATTTGCAATGTTACTATAGCTATATTTATGAAATAAATACATATCAATCAAATCGATTGAATTCTAAAACATTTTGTATTTCTAGTATAATGTCGGACATAACTTACCTATTGGCCTTAGGGGCTTTCCATAAAATATGTCACACGTTAAGGGGAGGGAGGGGCTCGTCAAAGTGTGACATTGTGTGACAAGGAGCGGGGAAAGGCGACATATTTTGTGACGTCACATTAATAAAAATCGTAACACTGCTGTTATAATTTGCTCAATGCCTGATATTGAGACCTTGTAATTGATTTCTGCGCACATTCAATGTTACCCCTAATATTCTCTTTATCATATAATAATTGAGCGCCTTAAATGTGGTACTTACAGTTTATATGACGCATCTCGTATCGTTCCAGAAACACCGCTAATCCTTCAATAGTTTTTTTTGATCAAAGAAAGTCCGTTCAGAACCATAAGTGATTGGACGTTGGACGCCAGGCATACTTGCTTCAATAAATTAATTATCAGTCTACACTTAAGATGTAGATTAATAACATATTGGCCTATATATTATTATAAAATATACAAATTTTTTTTAAACATTCCAAACGTGTATACTGATTAAAATAGTTTAAAGCGTTTTGTGGTTAATATTAAAACCCATTTTTTCTATTTTGAAAATGCAATTCAGCTAGCGAATGGCGCCTACTATAAGTTTAAAATGATTGATCAATACAATCACAAAATATATTTTATGAAACCAAATTGTATATGTTATAATGCAAATAGTCAATATTTTAAATACCGTCTATTAATTTTGTCCATGCATGCAAAATGATCAAACTATGATTCCTACATAGTTAAATACAATTTAATTATAATGTATAACCTAATATTAGAAAGTCTGACCGCTGAATGTTGATAAAAATTCAATTAACTCTGAGCTGCGTTTGAAAACAGCTGAGTCCCTCGTACCATAAAACAATACGCGACGATAAACGACTGATTGCGATAGTTGAGATATATCATATTATTTTGTCAATGCTCAGCGGATAGATTATGGGCCCTTATATTGGCTTATGTATGTGTTAGAGATCTGATGGTGGGACGGAAAAATTTTGTGAATTAATATTGCCTGTCCGTGTTATAAATTACAATATTTTTAGAGAATTATTTATTGTATTGTAAGTTTACAAACTTTTGCATAATATCGACTATAACTGTATACCCGTATTTACGAATAGATGTTTTGTACAATAATATTGTGTGTTATTTTATCGTGGCTTACTTAAGCGCTGCAATACACCACAATTGAAAAATAAAGTTTTTTTTTTTTCAAGTCTACTCTGGCCTCGGCCAAACTGTCAAAGTGCCAGTAATACATAAAATTTAAATAAGGAATTTTGATTGGATCTTAATATTATTTATGGTGTTTTATTAAGTCCTCAATGGTCGAGTCCAATGCTCGCGATTTTCTTGATGGTAGGTGATAGCGGTAATAGAATATTTTAACGACTCGACAACTTTGAGGTTACTGAACACCTGGTCCGATATATATATATATATATATATATATAATAGTGTTGCTTATGTACGTAATAACACTTCTTATTTGGGAAAGGTGATTTTTTTTTCTCTGGACACAATCGCCAAGCCAATAAATGAATGAAATATTTTTTTTTTTTATGAAAACAAGGGACAAGACGAGCAGGACGTTCAGCTGATGGTAATTGATACGCCCTGCCCATTACAATGCAGTGCCGCTCAGGATTCTTGAAAAATTCTGAATGGCACTACAACTGCGCTCAACACCTTGAGACAGGCCCTTCAGACCGAAACACAGTAATGCTTACACATAGTAAAGCAGTAGCTTTACGGCAGAAATAGGCGCCGTTGTGGTACCCTTAATCTAGCCGGCATCCTGTGCAAAGGAGCCTCCCACTGTGAAAGTATTAATAAAACAAAGCTTTACCAAATATCATATAATCAGATCCTTATCCGGCGCTGTTCTCAACAAATAGTTATTTACACCGTACTTCCTCTTCCTGAGTCCCTTTTCGCCAAGATAGTACGGTGGGTTATCTGAAGTTGGAAGGTAGTATATTCCCGGTGAGGTGAAATTAGTTCTAGGTCCTAGTACGTTGGTGGTTATCTGTTTTCCGTAGCAGTTGCCGTAGCGAGCGTCGTGAAGCGAGGCGCATTGCACGGCCAGAAACTTGGTGGGATTGGTGGTGGCCACATACCAGTAGAAGGCGGCTCGAAGATGGCTGCAGAACAGGAAACACGGCATTATGAACTTCCCGGCCATGTAGGGCTGATACTCTCCTGAAAATTGTAAACACGTTTTGTAAGTTTTATGGTACTTTACAAGTTCACCAGGCTCCTTTGCACAGGATGCCGGCTAGATTATGGGTAACACAACGGCGCCTATTTCTGCCGTGAAGCAGTAATGTGTATGCATTACCGTGTTTCGGTCTGAAGGGCGCCGTAGCAAGTGAAATTGCTGGGCAAATGAGACTTAACATCTTATGTCTCAAGGTGACGAGCGCAGTTGTATTGCCGCTCAGAATTATCGGGTGTTTCAAGAATCCCGAGCGGCACTGCATTTTACCTACTGGTCAGGGCGTAATTACCATCAGCTGAATGTTCTGCTCGTCTCGTCCCTTACTGTCATACAAAAATAAAATCAAAAAAATTTTTTTAAAGTATGTATATAAAATACACTTTTTCACGTCTTATAAAAATACAATAGAAATTAGAATAATTACATACATCACCTAATGCGGTTGCGCAAATGATCGTGGGTATCCTAATAAAATGCTGTAGATAAGTACCAAAATGAAATAAATAATAATAATAATAACCACAAAACTGAAGAGTAAGAAGTTTTCAGTTTGTCTTATTCTATAGGGTCACGCTATCTCCATACAAAGTCTTCCATTAAGCCCCGATTTCACAATGACGCTTCAAACTGAGTTCGATAAAACTCAGTTTTACGTTAACCAGTTCAAATGCCGGTCTTGATCTCGATTAAATACAAAGCGATTTCACCAATATCTTTTGAGCGTGTTGACGTAAACTGAGTTAACATGTGATAAACAATAGAATGTATCAAATACCTGTGAAAACTCGACGATAATTATGAACAAAATCAAAATTGTTTTATGTCACTTTATATTACGATAGCGACAGTGACAACTCTTGAACGCGATCAAATATGTTGAACGTCCAAATTTCGGCGGTCAGCATTTAAACGTGTTTATTCTATAACTGCGTTTAATTGTGTTGGTGAAACCCAAATTGAATATGTAAAGTCGTTTACACTCGTAATCTTAGATCAAAGTGTTTTAATCGCGTTGTACTTCATTGGTAAAATCAGGGCTAAGAGTTAAAGAGCCTATATAATAATAATAATGATAATCTTTATTTGCAAAAACTGCCAACAATCTTGAATAAAAGAAAAAATTACAATAGAAATGTTTAAAAAAATTGTGAGCCGTCACGGGACGCGCAGCTTGCACGTAAAAAATCGTGGTAGCAATGTGTGAAAAAATAATTATAATATTTAAATATTTATCGTAGCCTTTTACCAACAAATCTCAAAATTTAATTTTATAAATCTGAAAAGAAAATTATTATAACTGTATCAATTAATTCAAAAATAATAATTATATCAGATTTAAGATGTCTAAATCACTATTTCTGTGGTGCTAGCGAGACAAAAATCCAAGCGAAAGATACAATTGCAGCTCCGACTAAAAAACCAGAATGAAACCCAATAATCAGGTTTTTTTTTCTCTGCAATTTCCTTGCCCAAACTTAACTAATCATAAGGGAAGTTTGGAATGGAGTTAATAACAAGTATCACCAAACCAAAAAAACCAAAGCCAGGATGTTTCTGATACCTCTGGTGCTTTGCAGGAGGAAACAAATAAAAAAATTGCAGTTGTAGAGACTAGACCCGATAGAAGTGAAAACCTAGAACTCTTAGCATTAAAATTTATCTTAGCATTAAATTATAAAAATAATGTTTAAAAAATTGAATAGTATAAAAATTATAATATTTTTTGTAACTTATTTTCAATAAAATATTAATCAAACAAAAACACTATTTCAACAATGCTCAGTATATACGCATTGAACTTTTCACTAAATCCATTCAATTTCACTTATCAGATATACACAGCACTAATGTTGCACAATACGTCAGCTGTAACTACAGATATACTGCTATGAGCATATCGGTGACGCGAACTCATAATTTTCCCCTACGAAAAAGTGCCCAACGCGGCTAAAATTGCTTATGTGATTTATATAAATTCTTCTTGAAATAAGTTTTACTGTTTTTTGTAACATGACATCAAACTACTTCAGTATTTCGTACTGGCAATACACAACCATTACTAAATTTTTATTCAAACCTCCGTTGGCGTAAAAGTCGACATGAGCAGAGGCGTCGGCTATCCCAAAGCCGTCGATATTGGTGTGTAGTGCGTCTACCTGAAGCGCGCCGTCAGAGTTGAACCTCTGGGAACGAGGCAGATGACGGAAGCAGGGGCCGGCCGGGTCCAAACCTGGTTTTATTATTAAATATTGTTTAAAAATCGACAGATTCCTAACAGCCCGCTCCTTCCCACTGTACTGTTTTTAGAAGGCTATTCGAGTTTTTTTTCTCGAGTTAATATATTTTTTGTCCATTGATATTTTTATAGGACAGGTTGATTCAGGAATCAGGATTTTTTTTAATTGTATTTTATGTTGCTTTTTCTTATGTACTCGTATTATGTACCGTTTTTCTATACTTGGAAAGTAATGGGTTAGTAGGTACCTCGTAGTGGGAAGAATATATTATTACAATTGCATGTGCTGAACTATAAAATTTGAAAAGAGCATAAACTGATCAGATACATCAATAATATACAGATTATACAATCAATAAAATACTTTGAGGGACGTAAGTGGGGGAAAAAAGACACGATGGAAGGTAAAAAACCAATAACCATGGACATACCCAATATCTACCAGAGATCGTGCATTATAAGGTAGATATTCTTTATTGTACGTAGAAGTTTAAGATTATATTTGTCTCTAAACTTCGATATGAACTAAAATAATATGTGCAAAATTTGAGTTAATACACCAATCAAAAATGAGGTTTTGAGATAAAACTTTCCACGCGCAAAGTGTGAATGTTTTGCAAGGAGAGACGAGAATATGATGGCAAGTGATTACCATCATCTACTCTCTTGCAACCCCCGAGTATTCACAGGCAATTGCTGGTCTTTTATGTGGGTGTTTTGTATCGACCTGAAAACGCTGCAGTTTGTCCAATATTTTTGTTCTATGTTCGGTTTACCTAGAGTTGCTCAAGACAAAGGGCACAAACTCAATTGGTGAAGATAGTAATATGATAGCTGAAAGATCTACTTAATAAAAGAAATTTTTTAAATTTATTAAAAGTAAACTTTACTCGTAACCTTATCTGCTATTATCAGGATCTTGGATGGTAAATTATGAAGATAGAAAAGACTTTACCGATGATAAGATCAACTGACAAAATAATGTATTTTAAATCTAATAAAAAGAAATAAGTACCTATTTAATATTTAAAAAAGAATTGTGTGCTTTTATGAAACCACTGTAAAAGTGAAACGTTTTTTCACATTATAGACATCTAACTAAAAAATTTTACATTAAACACTGACAAAAACAAACAAAATAGCGTAGAGCACTGGCACAAATGAGTTATAGTCTATACACGATCAGTTGCTGCGAACTATAGTCACCGCCCGACCGTCACGCGACATGCAACACACAGACGAAAAAGTTTGAGACGATGTAATAAAAGTTTCACTTTAATATTTAATACTCCTACAAATTAATGAATGGGGCGACATAACGTTCATAACTATGTCATTGGAATAGATTTGCACAGTTCAATAAGCACTAGGTTAGTAGTAACTCTGTTAATAAATTAATTATAATTAGCCAGTTAATTAGTTTACCTGTTAGCCTAGCCGGTTTATACGACGTCAATTGGTGATATTTAGTTGCAGCGTAGTAGGCTATATGTGCTCCCAAGCTTCCTCCGAGCATCTGTATACGGTGAGGGTGCAAGCCTCTTCGTGTCAGCTCTGCCATGAACTGTCCCAGGATAATACCAAAAGGCCTGGTGAGACGAGCTGCTCTGTCGACAAATTTGAATATTATGTATCTATACCTAAAACACATTTTATATCACTAGTAGGGACTAAACCACTAAGCCCACGACTTCGTCCGCGAGATAAAGGGTTCGCTCCCGTACCCAACATATTATATGAAATTTATTTCGCAGATGATTGCTATGGCAAACTAAACTTACTATTGTTATAGTTATACCTCATCGACGTGAATTTCAGTTTTACACAAATCCCACGGAAAGCATGGATTTTTCCGGATAAAATGTAGCCTATGTCCTTTCCCAAGCTCCAAATCCTACCAAACTTCATCAAAAACGGTTCAGTAAATCCGGAGTAAAAGCGTAACAAACAAAATTACATTCTCATTTATAATATTAGTAGAGGTTATCAATTTATTATACTTGATCTTCATATTTTAGAGGTTTTTGTTTTATGGCGCGTTTAGTGGGAAAACATATTAGCGAATATATAGAGAGAAATAATAAGCTGCGCACGCTCAGCGTCATGATTTTTTGGTACTGTGAAGATAGAGGATGTTAATAGTACCTACATAATAAGAGGCGGAACTGCCTAAGTAAAAATTGAAAATTAGTTTAGTATGAAACGTGCAGTGATTTGACATAAGTGTGAAATAGTAATTACAATTTGGCGATGAAGTATAAAATGCTAAGTTTGAAAGCGAACGTAAGACGGAGTGGATTTCAGCTATCTCCTTTTTTTACAAATTATGGCCGACATCAGTCAATCTATCAATGACTGCACGTTTAATACAATCGCTTTTTTCTTGGAGAGTTTCGCTAGGCTGACTGTGAAATTAAATTGTGAAAAAAAAAAAAAACAAAGTTAAGTGAGGCCAGTGTTACTGTAGTCGATTTTGTTTGACAAGTCGTAAAGATAGGCTCTACATCGACATTACCTCCTTAGGATAGGGAATGCGATAAGGACAATAACTTAAAAGTCCAATGACATAAAGGCAGGCAGTCACAAAGTGCGGCAACGAATACTACGCCCTAGTGGGCGTACTCGAGTCAGTCTCGAGCAATGTGTGAAATTGACGCATGTTCTGTTAAACTTTGATTGAAACTAAAATGCCGGGTTGGATCGTTAAACTTTGTAAAAAATAATAATAATACTAGAATAAATAAGAAACACACTGGGATTACATATCAGCAGTAAGTACCTTGTATTTTATTAATTTCAATGTAAAATCACACAAAGCATATTATGTTACAACATTTGAAAGATGCCATTGAGTGTCAAGATGCCACGCACACAAGGATCTAATAGTTGCCGTAATAAAAAAGCTATTGTTCTTTGGTAGTGCGCTGTCTAGTTGCAGCGCAGCGGAGACCAATCCTTAATCTAAGTAAAGAAATAAGTAGACTTCGTGTGCGCGTTTGACTCTGACTTGATAAACAAATATGTTCTTTAAAACCTATTGGTAAAGCAAATATTTAAAAAAGTAGATTGTTTCGTTCATCTCTCCGAGTCACAAACATGAATTACCTATTGTACCTACGTCACTGAATACAACCTTTAATGTAAACATTAAATTAAAAACCTGTTTACCTTAACATTAGTGAATCTACATAATACAAGTTTGAATCTAGGTTGGGGTTAAACTTTATAATAGCGTTTTAACATAAATTATGTAACACGAAACGTTTAAATAATACTGCAAAAGTGGTTTTTGGCATTGACAATTGAATGAATGCCAGTGTATCTTGTAATATAGGTGACAATTTTGAATGGTCTTGTCAGAAATGGTTCTACTTTTAACCGACTGCAAAAATATCCCGGTATTTCTAGTTACGACACAATATCGTATAATAATAATAATATTAACACACTTTTTACACAAATTATCTTGCCCCAAGTTAAGCATACGAGGGCTGCACTGAAAATTTCGGGAATCAAGGAAGTCACACAACATTTCTATTTAAAAATGTATTTATTGCTTTTCGAAGTATTCTCCGCGAAATTTGACACATTTTTCCATACGATGGAACCAATCATTGAAGCAACCATTCCATTCAGAAGTTGGGGTCTCCAAAATGGCCGTTTTGTAGGCGTCCACAGCTTCTTCAGGTGATGAAAATCTCTGACCACGCAATTTATTCTTTATTTTAGGGAAAGTATAGAAATCATTAGGGCTTAGGTCGGGGCTGTACGGCTGATGGTCTAATAATTCTATATTTTCTTGCTCTAAAATCTCTTCTGTTCTGTGCGCGGTGGATGATGCGGCGGTTGCAGTTCTTTTCTTGTTCTTTACGGAGTTCAGAAACGACCTGTGGCAAACAAATGCTAGCATACCATTCTGTATTAACCGTTCTTTGTCCCTCAAGAGGAATAGTCACAACGTGGCCGGTTTTGGAGACAAACGTGGCCACCAATTTTTTTGCAACAATTTTTGTGGGCCTTAACTCATTTTCGAACACCCAAACTCGTGACTGGATTTTGTTTCGGGTTCGTACGCGTATATTCAGGATTCGTCACCTGATACGATGTTGTATACAGCATTTGAGGATCCCGCGTGGAATCTTTCGAGAGTTTTGACGCACCAAGTAACGCGAGCCGCTTTTTGCTCTTCACAGAGCACTTTTTTAACACCTAATTGTTCATGCAAGATTAACTGTATTGGACTCATACCAATGTCTAAAGTTGCCTGAATTTCGCGGTATGTCACATGTCGATCTTCCTCAATCAGCTTACGCACAGCATCAACGTTTTTTTTGGTGACTGCAGTTTTTGGATGATCTTGACGGGGATCTTCACTGTGGACGTGTCAAGCTCCACTGAGCTTGACACGTCCACGTTGAAATTCATCAAACTAGCGATAAATTGTGGTTTTGGATGGGGCTTCATTACCAAATGAAGAAATCATCCAGTCAACACATTGTTTTTGTGTTAAACCACTTTGAAACAATGATATTATATACAATAAAGAGGTAGATATCGCACTAGCGTGCGCATATTGTTGCAGACAAATTCAGACAATTGTCGTAATTTCATTTAGTCGGCTAATAGCAGTGAGCTAATCGGAACGTATTCGTGGCGTGACAATAATAATCTAAAATGCCAACCTGTGTATTAAGAAAATGTAAAAACTATGTTTGCAAGATATATAAGAGTGAGGTATTTAATACCAAGCGAAAGTATATAAAAGAACTTCGTATTTGTATTTTATTACGATTTTATTTCTTATTTACAAATAAATCTCGAATTATAAACGTGGTGGTTCGAGCGAGATAGAGAATATGATGTCAACTGCAGCGCGACAAGGACAAATAGCATGTGTCATAGATTAATCAACTAGAAGTGAAACCGTAGGCAAAATACATAGCGTTAGTAACCGCTTGATTGCGGAACTTGAGTTTTCTTGTTAGTTAGTGAGCGTCTTTCTTAAATAATATTATGATGATTATAATAAGTTCTGGCTTTCAAAGTCTTATAATAAAGGTGGTATAGAATGAGATTAGTAATAGCAGGCTATTTGAAATTTTATTATTACTTAATCTTGGAATGTATGTAACGTACCAGGAGGTCTACTCGCAAAATCCACAACGACACATTTGGAACGATACGGTAATACTCCGAATATATTGCAACTACCCTGTATGCTGCGGAATGATCGAGGTAGTATATTTAAGGACAATTTAGGAAACGATGTAAAAAAGGCGTTGTTGCAGTGAATTTAATACGAAATTTAATATTTTTTAATAAACAAGTGCGTATAGCTGAACTATCAAACTACAAAAACAAGTTTTAGGGTAGGTAGCGGACGTAGACAGTAAATGCTATCTGCTTGCGTAGGAGTTTTTTCAGTAACAATTCCCTTTCGGTATATCCCTTGCTAACTGCAGAAGAATCAATGGATCATTTTCTGTTTCTCCCATTATCTTAATATAGTAAACCCTCAACAAAAATACATTCATAAATAATATAATATACAAGTAATAATAATTGTAAACTTAAAACTTTTTGGGAGCCGTCGTTAGTAAAATTGTAAAAATGGAACCCTTATTGTTAGTACATTTCGGTTTTGTTTTGATATGTCTGTATGTTTTTTATTATTTTATGTACAAACAATTTAAATCATCAATATGGCTATATATTATAATCAATACGAAATTATTATTTTTTCAATCAATAACACCTAATATACCTAATTTAAATGTAGTTTTACTACTTTATAACTTGAACTCATGAATGAATCGTATTTTAGGCAAAATCACGGTGAAAAAAAGGTAAAAAATCATATCTGGTAAAATGATTCTGTGTTTTTGCTATGCAAATACGAAGCAATTTGGAAATTATGCTTATCTCTTTTTTACTTGCGATAATTGCATGTACTATCCTTCTTTGACATGTAATCGTAATGCAGTATGCTATAACAATGTTAAATTATTCATGTGTGCGTTTGTGTATCAATTACAAACACCGAATGTTTATACTTACTTACTACTATACTTTTAAATATTATTGCTTCGAAAGTCATAATAAATCATCGCTCTAGAATTTTCTCGAGTCAATTCCATTTTCTCAACGACTAAACAAGTTTGACAAGACCGCGAATCTTTTTTTAAATAAATAAATGGTATTCGATTTTTAAAACCAAGGAGTTTTCAATTAAAAAGATTTTAATATGACAGGAACAGTGGTAATATTCCATTCCCGATACTTTAAGTGCATAGGCTATGTATATAGCCTCTGTTATGGGTTACAAGACAATGATATATTTAATACAATATACTTACTTAAACATACATAAATTCATATAACCATACATAAATACATTTAAACATCCAAGACTCGGAAACAAACATCTATATTCATCATATAAATGCTTGCACCTACCGGGATTCGAACCCGGGACTAGAGGTCCCGGGTTCGGTTCTTAGTAGGTAGGATCGTATGGATCATTAGTATTTATTTAAAAAAAAAACAAGATTAGAATTTTTTATGACAATATGGGAAAAGTTGAGCAGGACGTTCAGCTGATGGTAATTGATACGCCCTGCCCATTATAGGGCAGTGCCGCTCAGGATTTTTGATCGAACCCAAAGTTCTAAGCGGCACTAAGATTGCGCTCGGCACTTTCAGGCGTTAATAAATAACAGTGATATGCGACGGCGGGTTACCAAGGCGTAACAGTTGTATTTAAATGTTTTATTAATTATTAATTAATAATATTTTATGTTAAATATTTTATTATATCTAAAAGAAATAAAGACAACCACCAGATACTTCTAATTGTCTCGAAGTGATAAGTTGTGAGTTTTCGGTATTAAATGGTCGCCAAAAATTGTTTGAGGGGCGTTATATATATACGTTTAATACGTAAGTATCCTTCCCTATTGACACATTCATTCAAATTAACACATTATATCAAGGCAGTAATATTCAAAGTCTTATTGTATACGCTCATTAGAAGCAGTAAAACTACCTACGTCACGCACGAGATGGACGCGAACACGAGGCAAGAACATTTTGCTTAAGCAATTGAAATGTAGATAATATTTAGTAAAATTATTAAAGAATTTTTCACTGATATTTTATGTCGTTGCGTGGCGTTGTATTCAAAGCGCAGTCAAAACACTTGGCTCCTTTGCACCGGATGCCCGCTAGATTATGTGAAGAATTACTGTGTTTCGGTCTGAAGGGCACCGTAGCTAGTGAAATTACTGGGCAAATGAGACTTGACAACTTATGTCTCAAGGGGACGAGCGCAGCTGAAGTGCCGCTCAGAATTTTTGCGTTTTTCAATAATCCTGAGCGGCACTGCATTTTAATGAGCAAGGCATCTCAATTACGATCAGCTGAACGTCCTTCTCATCTCGTCCCTTATTTCATAAAAAAATACTGAATGAAAACTCTGCCTAATTGAGGCGTAGGCATAGTTTTTAGGCAGACAATTTTTGACCATGACGTAAAGACATACCCCCTTATTCACAATAGTCTGCTAACTTAAAGCATTGCTAATTCTCACTCTGTCGTCTTCTACTGACCTTAGGTCAGCATGAGAAAAAACACTCCTAAGCGGCTGTTTAAAGTTAGCGGACCATTTAGAATAAGGCGGATAGTATGTTGTCTGATAGCCCAGTAATCACTCGATATGACGCTCTTCAAATCGAAAGACTATTACTTATGTTTTAATTTAATATTAAACAATATCAACCAATACTAGACGAAAGAAAAAGGCGCGGCTAGCCTACGTTTCTCAAAAATAGTCACCTTTTTGCTCTTAATAGTGATTTTCATTATTATAACACTAGAAATAAGGGATCGCTTGTAACTAATTCTAGAAGCCTTCATAAGATACATAATAGCTTTAAGGGTAAATGTATACAGTTCTATAATAAAGTCCTAGCCACTGTTCAGGCATTATCTATAAATAAATTTAAATGTTTTATAAAAACATGGCTCCGTCGTAAATCCTATTACTCCACTGCTGAATATCTAAATGATCGGACAGCCTGGGACTAGATTGTGATTATTTTATAGCGATAGAAATGATTGTACTATATTTTTATTGAAAAGAGCGCAAAAAAAGAATGCTGGGAGAGTTTCTTGCGCCGCTTCTTCTCTCTCAGAGCGCCATCTGTTTCCGTAGCGGTAGTAGTATCTAGTAGTTATTAGAAATGACATCAAAAAGAATTCTAAAGGAATCAATTTTGAGAAAAAAATAAATGCCTTAGAAGTCTTCAATTGGTAAAATGATTGACTGACTGTATGAACTACTAGCTGACCCGGCAAACGTTGTTTTGCCATATAAAGTATAATTCACGCGATAGTTTTATAAGTAATAAAATATTGCCTATCTTATAGACTGTACATCATTTTGTTCTATTGTCAATAGTTTTTGCAGCGCACGCAAAAATAGGTTTTCGATTTTACACCTTGTGTTACAAAATAGCAATTTTATTACGGATCCCTAATTTTGAAAAAAAAAGCCTATAGCCTTCCTCGATAAATGGACTACCCAACACTGAAAGAATCATTCAAATCGGACCAGTAGTACCAGAGATTAGCGCGTTCAAACAAACAAACAAACAAACACTGCAGCTTTATAATATTATATATAGTATATATTATATAGGCAGGTACGAATATATTGATAGTAAAATATAGGTAAGTAGTATCTCACATCGGGTAGGTCCGCACGAGCACTGGGAATATTTCGACGACGATCACGTTGATGCCTCGCTCGATGTAGGGCCCCACCATCGTCTGCACCACCGGGGAGAAGGACGCGTCCAGGTACCCGCTGATCATTATCTGAAAATAATTAGATCAAACTCAACCGTACAGCTCCACCTTTTTTACATGGAAAATGAGGACAATCGAGCGTACGGGTCACCTTTAAGGAAGGTATGCGCATTTTTTTCTGGGGGTTCAATTGGACTGTACTCTTTGTTTTTGCGCTCATTTTAATGAAAATATACAATATTGTACTGTCATTGATCAACTGGTGACTACGGGGTAAAACAGTGAAGTTATTGAATTTATCTGTTTAATAAATAAACCAATCATGATAAAGAAAGAAGGAAAGAAGATTTCCAGATGATCAAGGTCACATAGGGCAGTGTCTGCAAAAAAAACTGTTATGAATTGACTTGAATTTCATCTGACTTTTAAAAAAATAGCCTTAACAGATTTTTTGAATACTCTATATCTAATATATAAAATTCTCATATCGCGGTGTTTGTAGTTAAACTCCTTCGAAACGGCTTGGCCGATTCTCATGAAATTTTGAGTGCATATTAGGTAGATCTGAGAATCGGACAACACCAATTTTTCATCCCCCTTAATGTTAAGGGTGGTCCACGCCAATTTTTTTTTTATTTTTGACATTTTTTTTTTTAATTTGTTGATTATGAGTCAGCATTAAAAAATACATACAACTTCAAATTTTCACCCATCTACATAATATTCGACATTAAGTAGAGCTGTAAATTTTTAAGCATATTAATAAATTAATATGATATAAAACATATCATTAATTAAACAGATCGACGAAGGGTCGATTCGAGGATTATCTCTTCGAATCTTAGACTATAATAATAAAGCCATTTAATTCCGAATTAAAAAATATTTAACATTTGAATAACCAATAACCTTAAGCTAAAAAGTATAAACTATAAAATGTCTCTTAGTTCGGCGTTCCGATTGGCAAAGGCCTCCTCCAACGATTTCCACTCCTTTCTGTTTTGAGCAACTCTTCTCCAGTTAAGTCCTGCTGTCAATTTCATTTCATCTTCCCACCTTGTGTGCTGTCTTCCTCGTTTTCTTTTGCCATCTCTTGGGTATTCGGTAAGTCTTTTGCTCCATTTCCCCACCTTATCTCGCATCATGTGCCCTGCCCATCTCCACTTTTGTTGGTCGATTCGTTTGAGTACGTCGGTAAGTTTCGTAATTTTCCTTAGGTCAGTGTTTCTTATCTTATTCTGCTGTTTATAATCGGCCATACTCCTCTCCATGTAACTTGATCTCTGTGTAACGGCAAGTTCCTCTCTCAATGCTTTGGTTAGGGTCCAAGTTTCGCAGCCCTATATTAGACTATAATTACTTCTTAATTATATTAGAAGCCACTGTGTTTCGGTCTGAAGGGCGCTGTAGCTAGTGAAATTAACGGGCAAATGAAACTTAACATGTTATGTCTCAAGGTGACGAGCGCAATTGTAGTGCCGCTCAGAATTTTTGGGTTTTTCAAGAATCCTGTGCGGCACTGCATTGTAATGGGTAGGGCTTATCAATTAACATCAGCTGAACGTCCTGCTCGTCTCGTCCCTTATGTTCATAAACAAAAAGCCATTGTGTACATAGATAGTTAATATGTAGTTGGTAAATAGCTAAGTGAGAAAGTGTTTAGCGACGAAACAAACAGTTACTTTCACATTTATAAGATATTAAGTGATCTATTGTTGAGCATACGTTCCTACATTAAAATAAATTTCACTCGTTTATAAATTATGTTCGCTAGTTTCCAAGGAAACGGTATTGACATGTATAAATTATAATTATTATTAGTACAACGTGCCACCGCCGCTCACTTTTTTCACTGCCAATAAACAATATATTCAATAGATTCAATTCATCATCATTGTATTTTAGCGTAACATTGTATAAATTGGACACGGATGAAATAATTCGAAACTGCGATTCATTTAACACCAAAAGTGTTTAAATGTGGCGCTAAATTCAATTCAAATATTTTTCAAAACAAATGTATTACGAAATGCAAAAGAATTTAAAAAAAAACGTTTGTATGGTCAAGGTTACTTTAATATAAATTACTTTCTTAATGATACGACTGATTGGGAATAGAGCGACCGCCCACAGGCTTATAAATAATCAATTTTATTGTACGATTTTACATTGTACCCATATTTTTATAAAAAAAAAAGCCCGCCGCGTTTGTTGCCCCTGTTCTTCTCAGGACTGGGGCATACCTTTTGGAATGGATGGTAGCTTTTGACTTTCAATAAGTGATTTTATACCCTATTTTAAATTAAATTATTTGGATTTGAATTAAACTTTATTATAGGGGCTCTTCGACCTGCGTTGGTTCGAGATAAAGGTAAGGCAATCAAGTGAACCGATCTCGATGTAGGTAAATCAACGAACACGAAAATAAATTAGAAAAATCAAAATCAGACACGCAAATGCATCTTGGGGTCATCTTATGTAACATTAGTTGAGAATGCGTTCATCGTACGGCTGATATCTTTGTTTGAGACGAGTATGAATTTTCGTGAATTTTCAATGTATGGATTCAACGCTGAATTTATAGTCTAAATTTTTTTGAAAATAGGGGACGAGATGAGCAAGACGTTCAGCTGATGGTTATTGACGTCCTGCCCATTGTAATGTAGTGCCGCTTCTTCGGATTCTTGAAAAACCCTAAAATTCTGAGCTGAGCTAAGTTGTTAAGTCTCATCTGCCCAGAAATTTCACTACTACGGCGACCTTCAGACCGAAACACAGTAATGCTTACACATTACTGCTTCACGGCAGGAATAGGCGCCGTTGTGGTGTACCCATAATCCAGCCGGCATCCGGTACAAAGGTAAATCCCACTGGTAAAATGTCGTATATGGGGTCCAAACTGATGATGGGTATTCCAATTGGGACCTTATTAGTGCATGGTTAAGAGTCAAATAATGTTGTGAGTGTGGGTGAAGGTGATCACTTAACATCAGATGACTCGAACCCTCGCTTCTCCTCCCCTACCATAAAGTAAGTTATAATATATGCCTTCGATATTTAGGACTATACACCAACATCAATTTACCAAAACGCCAGTACCAGTGTATCCGTCTTCAGATCGATGTGGTCTTCCACGCATGCGGCTCCCTCCAGGCTGAGGCTGCACGTTCGGTCGGAGCGGCCCAGCCAGGAGCGAGTCGGTCTCATCACCTGCACGGTCAGGGTCCGCCGCGTCTCTTCCGATATACTTGTGTTGTGATTCATCCCGGGGCCTGCACAATACTCAACATTACCTCTGACTAAATATAAATTATAGATATAAAAGAGTTTCTTGCGCCGCTTCTTCTCTCTCAGAGCGCCATTTGTTTCCGAAGCGGTAGTAGTGTCTAGTATATTAGAAAAGACATCAATAGGAATTCTAAAGGAATCAATTTTGAGAAAATAAATGCCTTTTATGCATATTATAAGTTATAACTCAGCTGATGCTGATAATAATTTTTATAATTAGAGGGAATAACTTGACAGAGTTACTCTCTATTTGTATAAAGTATTTAGATGTTTAAAAGAGAAAAAAAAAACATATTTTATTGAAACTTTTAATTCGTTAATTAATGTGAATTTGGACTGTAAAAGAACACAAGAATACTTAAAAGAGAAAGTACAATGAATATTAAAAAAATTACATGTTGCACTCCGGGAGTGCCGGCAGAAGTAAAAACTTGAACATTAACGTTGTGCATTTTTGAATATTTTAGAATGGTTATCGTGCTTAAAACGTGTGCCTCTGAGTTGACGCCGGTGCTAACGCGTTTATTCCGGCACTCTTATTCAAAAGTCGTAGTCCCTGACTCATGGAAGTCAGCCCTTGTCCATCCGATCCAAAAAAAGGAGACAGTTCGGATCCGGCAAACTAAAGGCCTGTTGCTGTTACCTCCCTGCTCTCCGAAATCATGGAGAGCATAATTAACCGCCAGCTCTTGATATACCTAGAGGGTCACCAGTTGATCAAACGACCGACAGTACGGCTTTCGCCATGGTCGGTCGATAGCTGATCTTCTGGTATACCTAACACATAGATGGGCGGTGGCTATTGAAAGCAAGGGGGAAGGCCTGGCAGTTAGCCTGGATATGGTGAAGGCCTTTGATCGTATCGGTCGGCACAAGGCGCTCCGCTCAAAACTTCCATCATTGGGGCTTCCCGAGACCTTATTAAGTGGACCTCCAGCTTCCTCACTGGGCGCAGCATACAGGTCGTTGTCGACGGATATTGCTGGAACCCGAAGCCCTTGAACGCTGGAGTGCCCCAAGGCTGTGTGCAATCTCCCACGCTGTTTTTTCTGCATATATATGATGTGTTGGACGCCTTCAACAAACAGTCCTATGCAGACGACAGCACTGTTGATGCCGTATACCGGGGCCATGCAGGTCTCTCTCGGGAAATCGTCAACCAGTGCCGGGAGAAACTTGTGTCTTCTATCGAGTCCTCTCTTGAGAAGGTCGTGAATGGGGTGAATTGAACCTTGTCCACTTTAACCCCCAGAAGACTCAAGTTTGTGCGTTTACCACAAAAAAACCCCATTTGTCTATCACCACTCTTCGACAACACTTCCCTTAAAGACTCGCCTAGTATCGGAATACTGGGTCTCGAAATCTCGATGGATTGCCGATTCCGTGACCATCTGGAGGGCAAAGCCAAATTGGCTTCGAAGAAGCTGGGCGTGTTCTGAAGAGCTGTTTAACCTGATCCCTGCCGACGAATTCCACCTTCGCACGACACGCCACAAGTTAGGATATCATCCCCACCACCTGGATGTGTGGCGGTCCTCCACAGTGTGGTTTTCAAGGAGCTTTCTTCCACGTACTACAAAGCTGTTGAATGAGCTTCCTTGTGCGGTGTTTCCGGGACGATACGACATGGGTACCTTTAAAAAAAGCGCGTACACCTTCCTTAAAGGCCGGCAACGCTCCTGTGATTCCTCTTGTGTTGCAAGAGATTGTGGGTGGCGGTGATCACTTAACACCAGGTGACCCGTACGCCCGCTTGTCCTTCTATTCCATAAAAACATGGTTAGGGAATAAGTTCGCACGATTTGCTTTTGATTATCACTATAAAAGAACTAGCATATTTTATGTGGTTAAATACAATATTAATTTATTGCGCTATCGTACAAAATGACAATTTATCTGCATATATTATAAAAGAGATTTCCAAGGGTAATATTACACAAATAATTGAACACTTCAGAACTTTACAATTATTTTACATTAAAGTTTATCTCTCAGAAAAATTAGCTTTCATCCATAATTTCAACGACTGTCTCACAAATTTTCGATCAGGTCAGAAAAGTGCTCTCACTTTAAAAAAAAGTTGTGTAAGTTTGCAATCCGAGGCGTTATAATATTACACAATTTTAGTTTCATAATGTATTTAAATACTTTGCATTTTTATATGTTTGTTCTCACTACTTGTCATTTAGTTCGACTCACACTTAGCTGTTTATAAATTTCGGACACAGATGTATTCTCCACCATTTTAAGTAAGTTACAATACATTCACACGCCATTGTTTATTATATTATATGAAACAGTTAGGAAATTAATTAATATAACATTATGTATACTTGTCGGTGTGAGAAATTATTAATGATTCTTCTTTATCTGGAGCCCTACTATCAAAATTGAAATACGAAGTTTCGGTTGGCGGATCGTACATTTTCCTATTACGAAAGTGTTTCGGATCCGAATATCGATATGAAGTTCGCGATTAGACATTTTGTTTTTCATTTACCTTATTATTATATTCACTTGACATTTAGATTTTCATTGTTTGACATTGTTATGATCGTAACTACCACTTCACTTTTTGTGGATATGTGTATGGTTCTGAAACGAAATCCATCCGCACAATTTGGATCCGAAGTACTTTGGTAATAGGATTTAATTTGAAGTTCGTCGTTCTTTCGTTTCGGACCGAAACTTCGGCTTTCGATTTTGGTAATAGACTTACTGACAACAATACTTTTGAAGATCCTGTAGATGAAGCCACAACCTGAGAGTTGAACAAGATATACCAAGATTTACGATCCATGCGACACTCGAACGGCTGGCTCAGTTAGTAAGAGCGCTCGGACGGAACCCGAGAGGCGGGGTTTCGAGTCCTGCATCGTTCATATTTTTTTTTTATGAAAATTAGGGACAAGACGAGCAGGACGTTCAGCTGTTGGTAATTGATACGCCCTGCCTATTACAATGCAGTGCCGCTCAGTATTCTTGAAATGTCCAAAAATTCTGAGCGGCACTACTATTACGCTCGTCACTTTGAGACATAAGATGTTAAGTCTCATTTCCCCAGCAATTTCACTAGCTACGGCAAAACTGAATTTGTATAATTAATCCCAGAAGTGACGCATATCACTTTCAAATAACAAATTGTTTAAATAGAAACAAAGTTAGCTAATTCCAAGATGGCGGCCATGCAAAATGTTTATATTATGTTATGTGTAGTACAATACTACGTTTGGTATGGGATTATGACCCGCACTTGAGGGTCTAATAATAAGGCTGAGATCTAGAGAGCGATCTAAGACTTTACTGAGTATAAAATACCCTATAAATTTTGATTCCTTTGACAGTGTCGAAATTTACGTTTCCTGCGGCATAAACAGTCATATCTTTTTTTCGTTAACTTAAAAGTTTGATATTTTCACAGATTCAAGAGACTGTAGACTTCAAAATATCGTTTTAATTTCTTCTTAATTTCTAAAAAAAATCAAAAACTAATTTAAGCGTCGCTGGTCTAATTGCCTCAACCGTTGACTCTCACCACGGAGGCCCAGGTTCGATCTTCGCCCGTCATGTGGCAGCGGTCATTTCAATTGTTTTCGGTTTTCGAATTAATATGTTTTTATTATAGGATATAAATAGGATATGAAATCACTTTTTGAAAGTCTCAGACCGGGCGCAGAGAAGAACGGGCGCAAAAAACTCAGCGGCCTTCTTTTATTTAAGTAAAATTTCGGTAGATTCTTAGTTACAATTTAAATATCCTCACGGCGGTCGCTCCATTTTGCAAGCAAATGCTTTTATCATTTTTTTATCACGTAAAAGCATATCGCTCCACAGAACGACGTCCTCCAGTCTTCAACAAACGTTCCTGTATGATTTCATGAGAGAATGACCCGAATGCTTCTTCTCCACCTCCCACAAAAAATGCGGAAAAGTTTGCTTTTATACTCCAAAAAAGCAATAATATTGACGATAATCGGATTTATGAAGTGGAATTTTACTTAAGTAATATAACGCAAATTAAGAATCCTTGAATATAGCCAGACTGGCTTCGAAGAAGCTGGGCGTCATAAATAGTTCACGGTAATACTTCACGCCTAGCTCTACAGCGAGCATTACTGTCGTCTCTGTTCTGAAGGTCTACCCGCAAAATCGATAACGATACATTCGTAACGATACGATAAAACTCCGAATATATCGCAACTATCCTACTCTGACAAATGTTCGAATTCCTTATCATTTATCGTAACCATAGACTAATATTTTGATTTTTTTACGATGTTAGTGTGAATGAATTATGTGCTAACCTTGAAAAATATTATCAGTGCTATGTCGCTGTTAAGTGTCAAAAGTCAAAATATAGCTTAGGCACTAAGGACCATGCCAGACTCTGCCCCACCAATTTACATCATTTGTACAAAAAAGTACATATTGAAGAATTATGAATAATGAATATAATATGACCATTTAAAAATGAATTAGTAATACAAAACTTGCGAATAAATAAAATCTAAAAAAAGTAACAACCCTTCTCGTCGACTTCCTACTTGGCAGGCGGCCATTTGCATTACTTTGTACGCATAAACGATCAATAAAACTACTTAAATTAGTTAGTGGTAAAAAAAATCCTGTTGAATATGTAATTAATGTTTAAATAATTGGCGTATGTTTATTTATTTAATATACACCAAAAGACTCAAAAAATTGACTCAACAATCAAAATAAAGGCACAACTACAACTTAAAACGATAATAGCAACGACAGCCTTGAAGGTGTCGCTGAGATTATCGTCAAAGTGACGTTTGATTAATTGTCAAATTCGAATATTCGTCTCTGACATTTTCAACAGCTGAGAGTAGGGTTATGACCGATAAAATCGAATAATGTTTCGTCCGTTCAATCATCGTTTCGACATTGAATACGATGTAACTAAGAGTAGAATTCGACACGACTAATGCCACGAATATCGAATATCGATTTAGGAGTAGGCCCCCTGGCGCACCCAAGTAGTATCAGCTCGGCCCATTTGACTGCGTGCAACGCAGAGCACCTCGAATTGTCGATGACCCAGTGCTGTGTGAACAGATCACCTGGTGTTGCGCAGGGACGTCGCCTCATTGTGCGTCTTCAACCGCATTTATCACGAGGAGTGTTCCGAAGACTTGTTTCACCTGATTCCTACCGCCGAATTCCATCTTCGCACGACACGCCATTAATTAGGATATCATCCCCACAGTACGGTTCCTCCACAGTACGGTTTTCAAGAAACTCTTTTCCACGTACAACCAAGCTGGGGATCTAACGGTGTTTCCAGGACGATATGCTGGTTTTTCCTCCATTTCCATAAAAAAATCAATCGGCAAATAAGTAAAACGACTTCTTAATACTTATCAGTGGGAAGTAGCGAATAGCCACATTAAACTTGTCTTTTAACAGACTTATAGACCACCAGCAATTAAGTAGTGATTTAGTATCAATCGGAATGCGAACGTTATACATCGTATATAAATAGATTTGTTGTATATCTAACTGAGGAAACTGTTCCTCAACTTACAACTATGCCAATCAAAATTTTTTATTTCATCGGTAAGTATTATTTTTAATTTAATACTAGTGCTGTCATTTTGCTCACAATTAGGTACTGCACAGGCTCCTCAATATCCGGGGCGTTGCAAGCCTACGTAGCAATATTATATACAGGCTACAGATATCTAGTAAGTAATTAGCACTCATTGCATATCTATCACATTTATATTTCGATTTCTATCACAGACTAAAATCTCATAAACTAAAATAGTTGTACAACTGCCGGTATAGTAACAAATCATGAACCAAGATATCGAATTCGAAAATCAAATAAAAAATGTTTCATTTAAAAGGTCTCAAGTCTTTAAAAAGTAGTGAGTGTTTTATTTTGTACGGTGGACCTTGTGTATACCCGACATGACAGGTTTTTCAACTGCTGTAAGCACAGACAAGTAGTTCATGTTAAATACAACTCGATACTTGCACGTGTCCTGAGAAAAGAGGTATTGACAGCCGGCCAGAGGGACACCGAGTTTTCTTAAGTGGTAGATCGTCAGCTTAAAAAACATGACCGTTAAGTAACCCTGGAATGTACAGGACTGACTGGTTCTGATATCTGCAAGAAGCTAGGCAGTTTGGAGTAACTGGTTAACACTGCACATAAAATAAACCCAATTGAGGAATCTAATTGTAGAAAGAGGAGCCCCCATACCATACAAAGGAGCACGGAATAACGTAATATAACTGAGAAGGAAAAACCCATGCATACTCCCCATGCATAACCCATATACTAGTATGCTAACCAGGCACTGTCGGCTAAACAAGCTCCTCAGTTTGGTTGGAATAAAAAATGATGAAAATTGCAGATTTTGCCTTGAGGCTGATACTAATATTGACACACTTTTTACACAAATTATCTTGCCCCAAAAATAAGCAGATATAGCCTGTGTCATGGGTTGCAAGACAACGATATATTTAATACAATATACTTACTTAAACATACATAAACACATTTAAACATCCATGACTCGGAAACAAACATAATCATATTATATTATCATAACCATTTTCATCATATAAATGCTTGCACCTACCGGGATCCGAACCCGGGGCCTCTAGCTTAGTAGGTAGGATCGCTAACCACTCGGCTATACAGGTCGTCTATGATGAAATGCCTCTTCATCTCATACTATCCTCCCAGATATCGCGCGTCAAGAGGATACTGCGGCTCGTAAATGCGGCAGAGTTTGACGACGATAAGTATGAGTGGGGAACACAATAGTTCAATTCTGGACGTGGTGTTAGTAGAACTCATTAGGACAAGACTAGCCATCCGCACCAAATAATAATAGTAATAACATTAGCAATTGAATAAGGTCTTACAATCGGACATGTATCCATCAGGCTCCGCGTTTAAGATCACCGCACACAGAACTGTAACAATAGCTATTATCCCGTACATCACGAACATGAAATACGGCACGCACGTCTCAACGCGAACTGGTTACTGACCCACTGGCAAAGTTTCTTAAGTTAAGAAGGTCACATAGTTTTAAAGGCCGTGAATAATTATATGTATGAAAAATTGTAATCACGCGACATTGCAACTAATTAATGCACTTAACGCACAATAATTAATTATGGGTTTAGTTTTAAAATAATACTATTCTACGCAACTATGGAGGGAAGTAGGACACTTCAAAGCGCGCACAAAATGACCACCACGAGGTTTGAGATGGCCTTTTTCCCTTCCGTGATGTTTAAACGATTTCAATGTTTTCATTGAATGGAAGCGGAGATTTGAAAAAAAAATATTAAAATTTATGAGATACAAGCTGAACAGAACTACGTTTATCAAGTCAAATCAAATCAAACCAAATCAAAATCACTTTATTCATGTATGTCACAGAAATGACACTTATGAATGTCAAAAAAGTATTTTTTTTATCTACCGTCAAATGTGATCATTTTATAGTATTATCATAACGCATTGGAAATGTATAAATTAGGGGCGAAATTAGTTTAATGAATTTAATTAGCTTAATCTTAAATGCTTAAGCTTAAAAGCAAAAAATAAAAACAATACTAAATGATATGTGTTTTTACCCTGTCGAACTTCTGGAGATAAAAGGAATAAGGATGTCCCAGATCCACGAGTTTTGGAAGAGGGACCTCAGTGTGGGAATAAACTACTCCTCACTTTGGTAAGTATTGAACAGACTTATTAGTAACTAGCAAACCCGTACCCGGCAAACGTTGTTTTGCCATATACATTATTTTTTAAGTTAGACCGTTTCTTGGACATGCAACAATACTTTATTTTTCTAAAATAAACGTTGCTTAAGTTACTCCTTATTATATCAGTTACCTTCCAATAAAAGTCCCGTCAAAATCGGTCCAGCCATTTCAGAGATTAGCCGGAACAAACAGACAGACAGACAAAAATTGTAAAAAATGTTATTTTGGTGTATATATATATATATTCATATATCTACATGTAGTAAAAAACGGTTATTTCAAGATTACAAACACACACTCCAATTTTATTTATATGTATAGATGTATAGAATAACGTATCAGTTAACCGTCCTAACACGGTTCAATTCTGGGTAAAATTTCTAAAGACATTAATTATTGTTATAAAATTAAAAATAAAATTACGAGAATTTTACATAGGTTACTACGACTATCCATGCAAAAAAGACAACATCAAAATTTTTACGGGAGAGACAAATATTATGGTTAATAATAGTTCAAGTAAATTAAATTATTCGCTACAATGTAAGTTCTTCCTTTTATAGATATTTTTTCCTAGAGATGACGGTTCATTTGTGTCTTCTATTACATTTATCACGTGGGTGTTCCAATGAGCTATTTGATCTAATTTCTGCCGCCGAAATCCACCTGCAAGACACGCATTATACGCGAATATCATGCTCATCGTCTAGTAGACTGAAGATATTGGTGTTACTCCACAGAGCCAAAAGTACAACCAAACGGTGGAATGAACTTCCTTGTGCGGTGTTTCCGGGACGATACGACATGGGAACCTTCAAAAAAAGCGCGTACACCTTCCTTAAAGGCCGGCAACGCTCCTGTGATTCCTCTGGTGTTACAAGAGATTGTGGGCGGCGGTGATCACTAAACAACAGGTGAACCGTACGCTCGTTTGTCCTCCTATTCCATAAAAAAAAATAGACTCATATCCGAGTTAGAAAAACGGTAAGATACTTATCACGGATTTAACGCGAAATTTTCATTTTTAACCAAAATGAGTGTGTTGTTACCATCAGTTCTGAAGGAAAAAGCCAGTTTTTTAGAAAAAATGTATGTTAATGATTAGAACAAACGAAACGACGTTTCAGACGAAGGGTAGCTTTGAAAGTGTACGCATTCCTGAACGAAGTCTGTTTTTTTTATGGAATAGGAGGACAAACGTTGTCACCTGTTGTTAAGTGATCACCGCCGCCCACAATCTCTTGCAACACCAGAGGAATCACAGGAGCGTTGCCGGCCTTTAAGGAAGGTGTACGCGCTTTTTTTGAAGGTATCCATGTCGTATCGTCTCGGAAACACCGCACAAGGTTACAAGCGCTAGTATGTGGGCCGGCTTGAAGTATTGCCGTGTTCTATTTTTGACGCCCAGTTTCTTTGAAGCCAATTTGGCTTTGCCCTCCAGATGACCACGAAATTGGCAATCGCTCGAGATTTTAGCATACATTTTTTCTAAAAAGTGACTTTCAATAAAACCAGTTTCTAGATCATTAAATTCAAATTCAAAATCACTTTATTCATGTAGGTCACGGAAATTACACTTATGAATGTCAAAAAATTTTTTCTCATTGAATTTACCGCTACTTCGTAAAGGGTTGAGCTAATGAGAAGAAGTAGCAAGAAACTCATTGCCACTCTTTTAAGTCAAGATTTACATTTTAATTGTTTTACAAATCATTTCAATTACAATATATGCAAAGTGACGCAACAAAAATACTCAAATGTCAAAAACTGAAAGGCTTACACGAGTAAGTCAAAAAAGAAAAAAAAGTAAATTAATACTTATAAACACAAGAGTTATTGAGTATAACAGATGCATCTATCCACACATACCGTAAATAAATAGAGGCATTATGTGAGCATTTCATAAAATAAAATATGTAATTACTTTAACTTTAAGATAACTAAATAAAGGAAATAATAATAAAAAAAAAAACACATCAAGCAGCCCTCCCGGTAACAAGATCATACAGCCCCCACGAGTAGCGCCCGTTCACGAACATGACGCATGGACCAGCCATCACATCCCTCGACCATATTTTAGGGAAAGGAACGACCCGCCCCACGTCACCGCCACAAGCAGAGGCATTTAAGCGATTCATGTCACGAGAAATCTACCGAATAACAAAACAATGTTCATCTACATATTATGCAATACATACTAAATGCTTCTACTTACAAGTTTGCTTCAATTTACATAACTCACAAATATTATTATTATTCTTATTTAAATTGATTAAAAAACAGAAACAATATTAATATGTAAATTATATAACTATAGCGACATTTATCAAACTGAGACAGACATGTAACAGCCCAGCAGCTCAGTCCCAAGGGTTCTTTAGATCCAGATATTCAGATATTTTATAGTACCCTTTTGTACACAACTTTTTCTTTAGCACTGATTTATATTCATTTAAAGGTAAGTTCTGAATGTCCATAGGGACCTTATTATAAAAACGTATACACAGACCTCTGAATGAATTTGTGACTTTTAGGAGTCGACCTACATGAACAGCAAGCCTATCCCTATTTCTAGTATTGACATTATGAGTGTCACTAATTTTTTTAAACGATTTTTTTTTTTTTTACATAAACAAGGTTTTCATATATTATGTATTGCGATGTCAAAGTCAAAACTTTTATGTCCTTAAATTTTTTCCTTAGTGACACTATTGGTCCTAATTTATAGATGGCACGAATAGCTCGCTTCTGCAGTGTGAAAATGGTGTTAACATCGGCAGCATGTCCCCAAAGTAAAATGCCGTATGTCATCAGACTATGAAAATAACTGAAGTAGACTAGCTTCGCGGTATTTTCATCCGTAAGTTGCCGATTTTTTTGTACTGCGTATGCAGCAGAACAAAGCTATTAATAACTAAGCTATTAAAAATTAAATTATAATTAAATGATTATATTAAGAACTAAGCTATTAAAAAGTACCTATGTCTTCACTCCTGCAAGGACAGAATCTAGGAAACATTTATCCAAACTTGGATATAGTATTTCATATGACCGTTTGTACACCAGCGACAAAATATTATTGTTCAGCTGAAAGAAGACAAGCTTCTTTGCTTGAAGAGAGTAAAGATCTACCTACGATTGACTTTAAGTCAAGAAAAGCTAAGCGCTTTAGCTCTCTTGTCTTGTGTGTCGACGATATTATAATACTTGCAAATAATTAAGAAAATATATATTTTTTTGTATTGTTTTTAAACTGTTAGTTTAATAATAAATATTTATCAACTTTCGTCAAATATATATTTTTTATGTAATCTTTATTCATATTATGTAATTATTGTATGGTTTTAAGACATAACTTATACCTTAGTACTTTAAAAGTGGTACTTGAGATTTTTGTATAAAATAATGTTTCTTAATAAATCTTTGCTGTAAAAATAATCAAGGATCTAACACGGTACCATAGTTCTCAATGATACTAACCATACGGGAAATATTGATGTAACGAGGATGATGGAACACAAATCATAAAGTTGGAATTTTATTGATAGAAAATTGATATGATTGTGGACTAAGACATCCAAATTTGGAGGCGGCATAATTTCCATAGCCTACGGGCGCCAAATCTGTAAATCCGCCACTGGGATCCGTTGTATCCGATGCAAAATTTACATGAAACCTCTAAACTGCATATGAAGTCCTGGTACATGTTGCTAGGATGACACACACCACTATGAAAGACATTAATATCACCGCTACCATACTTATGTTCTCCTATGTAGTGGTCGTGCGCATGACGTCAAAATATATAAAGGTATACTCGCGTCATACATACGACAATCTCTTCTTCAACTATGATCGCCTGGTACGAAAACACTGTATGATGCTTTCTATCTATCATTTTCTTCCACGAAATCTTAAGAATTTACATGTCTGTCTATTCTTACTGACTCGCTTTTCGTTTCATCGACTTTCAAATCACAACGATGTTAAAGAAGTTTTCACTTCAAAAACCGGACAAGCCCTAGTCGGCCTCGCCCAACGAGGGTTCTGTACATGTTATTAGGCTACTTAGTTCTGTAAATTTATTACCTATACTTACAAAAAAAAAGGATTTTTTTTTTCATTCTTCGTGATAAATCGAAAACTATACTTCATAAAAATAATTAATAATCTGTAGCTTGTGCCAATGAAGCCCTTTCATACACGGTTAACTTAAATCAAAATATTGGACTGCCGTTCCCTTTTTTATAATGAACATTCATTTATTTACTTTATTAGGACCAACAAACAGTAAGACTATAACTAACTTATAAATAAATAAATAAATTCTTAAATAACTGTGAACTACATTAGCCACAGATGGAATGTAGGTACAAGACCGATAAATACGTACATATTATATAAGACAATGAGTTTGGTAACAATTAGGTAATTATTGTGCAGCTTATATGATTGCTGTGTAATTTACATTTCGTGTTACATATTATATTAGGTGCATCAAAAACTATTATACATAAGTTATTTATATTAAAAGACTAGCTGACCCGACAGACGTTGTTCTGTATATAATAAATAAAATAATGTTTTTATACGAATTTGTCAATAATATATCATAACATGAAAAATTACTTCGTAAAATATGCACCCTGCTGTCGTAAAGAAATTGTTTCACAGCAGAACTGTCAAACCGTGCGTCAATAAATTCTCTCATAGAAATTATGTATGAGCACATCAAAGAAAAACAAATTTGTTTTTTTTATTTAATTTAGCAGCATTTTCCTATTTATTCACCTTTTAAACGTTCTCTGGACTTCCACAAATAATTCAAGACCAAAATTAGCCAAATCAGTCCAGCCGTTCTCGAGTTTTAGCGAGACTAACGAACAGCAATTCATGTTTTGGTTTGGTTTTGGTTACAAGCATTGCATTATGCGCCGATTAGAACGCTACTTGACAATATGACATTGTTAAAATGTGTATCACTCCGGCTAGGTATAAAACTGAATGAACATAACTAACATCGGCAGGCCGTATCTGTCGTCATGCCAGCATTAATGAAGTCCTGATCCAGAAGCTAATACCAGCTGGCTTACAGCCAAATACCCGCCGCGATGGCAAGCGTCCTGACGGAATGTCCCTGGTGGCTTGGGCACGGGGAAGGACGCTGGTCTGGAACGCGACTTGTGGCGACGCTCTGGCTCCTTCCCATGTCCCAGTTTCGTCAGTTGGTGCTGGGGCTGCTGCTTTGACTGCCGAAGACAGCAAGCGTCGCAAATATGTCGGTTTCAATGACCTGTGGGCCCACAGGCGTGGAAAATGTACAAAGTACTATCTGTGAAACTATCTATAAATTACTAATTTAATTTTTTTTACTTGCATATTGAATTAATTACAATTGTTTAGTTTTCAAATATTTCCCTTTATTTGTAGCATAAATAGTTTTTACTTTTACGAATAACTCAATATCGCGCCATTTAAAATACTATGTTACTTAAGAAGAGTTATTAGCGGACGAGGCAAGTATTTTTAGAAAATCTTTGAATGCAGAATTACTAACTTTTAAAAATAACATAAAGTCTTCTTTCAGTAAAATAGCCATCTTCGATATTTGAGGTACTTTCCCTTCATGTCCCACAACTTTGGGACAACCTGTATCAAATGAAACTGGCAATTATTATATTATTGTAGTATGTATTATATTATATTCAAATAACACTAATTAAGAAACAACCGAAGAACACGTTACATTTCAATTTTCACACAACTTTTTATAATAGTATAAAGAAATTATTTATATTTTCTTGAATTCAATTTTCATATGAAAAGGACTTTATAGGAATTAGAAGGAGAAAATTACTATTTCTTCTTATTAAACTAACTAAAACAGTTACATTTTTAAAACTTCAAACAAAAATTTTATTGCATATTTAGAACTAAATTAGAAGTAAATAAAGTACGTAATATGAGAAAAATTTGAAGTGAAAACTTTTTAGCGCATAGGACGTTGAGCACTTTTCTTGGGATGGGTATAAAATATTAAAATCACGTTGAAATTTTGGATGAAATTTGATTTTTCTGAGAGATAAACTAGGTAATGTAAAATAATTGTAATAGTTCTCAAATGTAAAAATATTAATGTAATATAAATTGTCATTTTTGTGTACGATAGCGCAATTAATGAATATTGTATTTAACCACATAAATGCTAGTACTTTTATACTGATAAACAAAGCAATTCGTGCGTAAAATAATTCCCCAACCATTCCAAAATATTCAACAATGCACAACGTTAATGTTAAAGTTTTCACTTCTGCCGGTACTCCCGGAGTGAAACCCGTATTTTTTTTAAACTAGATGATATCTAGAAACACTGAAATTACTGGGCAAATGAGATTTAACATCTTATGTCAAGGTGACGAGCGCAATTGTAGTGCCGCCCAGAATTTTTGGGTTTTTCAAGAATTCCGGGCGGCACTGTAATGGGTAGGGCGTATCAATTACCATCAGCTGAACGTCCCGCTTGTCTCGTCTCTTATTTTCATTAAAAAATTCCCAGATGTGAGGGACGTCATTCTAAAATAACAAATTGTTTATCCTCTTAATAAAATTTATTGAATTAGGTGTTACTTTGCGGAAATCCATAATTATACAAATGATTTAAGTTTTTCTTAAGTGTTAATTCGGCCATAATTGTTTTTAAAAAAAACAATTCGACATGTGTTTCGCCTCTACACGAGGCATCCTCAGGACGGCCAGATTTTGGCGTCGTCGACTATCGTCTCGCCAAAATCTGGCACGAACAAATATTGGCGGAATTAACACTAAAGAAAAACTTAAATCATTTGTATATCCTCTTGATATAAAAAGTTGTGTGAGAATCCATATCTGTTTTATTCTTCATTAGTTTCTCATTTGGTTATTAACTGGGGACTCGACAACGGTGAGTGTCGAGTGAACACTGACAGTTAAAATCCGCCGGTCGAGTCGCAATCACGCGTGCACGAAACATGTATTTATAAGCCGCGATATTATCGTAAGCAATGAATAATTCAACAAGTTTTAGTGTCGCCTGGCAGTGGTACAAGGATACCATGATGTCATGGCTGGAGGACCCTGGAGTGGAAGACCACCAGGGCCTCAACATGAGTGCTTTGATGATGGACCAGGCTTACATGACCGGAGTAGCAGATAGGAATGTTGGTGTCTACAGTGTGTCTGATGATTGCTTTAGGGTGAGTTAGAGTATCATTAGGTTATGTTAAAAATAGTCGTATAAACAGATGTTATAATTATAACGTTATTCAAATTCAAATATTTTTATTCAAAATAGGATTTAAAATCACTTATTGAACGTCAAAAACTACCACCCATTCAAAAGAGACTGCCTCAGACCTGAGAAGAATGGGCGCAAGAAACTCAGCGGGCTTTTTTTTTTAATATAAAATATGGATTACAATGTAATATCGTACAATAAACATTTATAATTAAAGAGCCTGAGGGTGTTCACTTTATTCCCAGTCCGTGGTGTCATAAGAAAATCGAACAACATCTACAAACCGACAAGATAATATTAATATTTGTATGCTCAATAATCTTATCTATACTATATACTATATAATATTATAAAGCTGCAGTGTTTGTTTGTTTGAACGCGCTAATCACTGGTACTACTGGTCCGATTTGAATGATTCTTTCAGTGTTGGGTAGTCCATTTATCGAGGAAGGCTATAGGCTATGTTTTTTTTTTCAAAATTAGGTATCCGTAATAAAATTGCTATTTTGTAACACAAGGTGTCAAATCGAAAACCTATTTTTGCGTGCGCTGCAAAAACTATTGACAATAGAACAAAATGATGTACAGGCTATAATATAGGCAATATTTTACTACTTATAAAACTATCGCGTGAATAATACTTTATATGCCAAAACAACGTTTGCCGGGTCAGCTAGTCTTATATATATCTATTTATATAAAAATTAATTGCTGCAACATTAAAAAATACATACAAGTTCAAATTTGACCCATCTACGATCAACAGTTAGTTTTGTATCGCGATTTTAATATCGGCAATACAACGTTTACTGGGTCAGCTAGTATAATATAATATTGACACACATTTACACAAATTATCTTGCCCCAAACTAGGGTACAATACAACGATATATTTAATACGATATACATACATAAAAACATCCATGACTCGGAAACAAACATCCATATTCATCATATTAACTGTTTGCATCTACCGGGATTCGAAACCGGGACCTCTAGCTCAGTAGGCAGAGTCACTAACCACTGATCTCAAGAACTTTCATAAATAAGTAAATAGTGTATTATTATATTTTATTCTAACAATTTTTAATTCTCCTGGCTATTAAAAGAGTTGCTAAAGAACTATATTAAAACATATACTGAGATTTGTACACGTTTCGTGATAAGTACTAATTAAATAATGCTCTGTTTATTTGGAATCTAGTGTTAGAATAAAATCATCTTCAATGGCTTTCTTTATACGAAATACTCGTGCGGTTAACAATTTTATGATATTAATTTACTGTCTATTTTATAAAAGATGTTGTTATTGCTTTCACGGAGTAAATTTTAGGTATACCTTCTTGATAGTACAATAAGTAGTGTTTTACGAAAACTAACAATGACACACACACACACACACACACGCACACACGCACACACACACACACACACACGCACACACGCACACACACGCACAGACATCTCAATTAATAGAAGGTCACATCCACTATTATGTTTGTACCATTTTTGTTACTGAAATAAATATTTTCATATGTTTTTTTGCTTATTGGCCTTTAGAAGTTAGAGACATCTTAATAATATTATTAGCTGTGGGTTATTCATAAGTTGATGACTATTCACAATTTAAATCTTTTATGTTCAATACTACTAGGCTTCTAGTACAACTTATATCTAATTATGTTTGTATTTCATTTTCAATTTATTTCATGGAATAGAATATTAATTAATTTATTTACCATAGTGAGTGACAATAGTTTAAGTCTTGATTTAGTGCACTGCAGAGTAAAGATATTTTGTTATGACAGATTTATTAAGGCGAAGAGTAAGCAGAAAACATGCAAACAAGGTGTTTTTAGACAAGTTTTTTGGTGAAAATATAGCATTTCGAGCTATGAACACTACTTAATCCTGTTATACATATACTTAAGTCTTAATTGTAGGTTTCTTATGCTTGCTGTTGGTTATAGTTTTCACTCCAGAGCCTTTTTGAACTAACACTTTTCCTTGCAGTTAAACAAGTTTTTTGGCATGGCATAACGCATTTTTTTAGTACAACTCTCAGAAAAGTTATTCTTATAGCTTTACTTTTTTGTGTAGGTATATTTATTCAGATTAGTAATGAATAAAGAGGATTGTAAGCATATAAACTGTTTTCCACGCAAGAATTTTGAAAATATTGGCTTTGTTACATAGATGGTGGGCCGGCAGCCGTGAACTCATATCGCTCAAGGTCGCTGGCATTTAGTGTCGCCTTAAGAAGGCAATCCTTTGTAGCCTTTCACGAAAATAAACGTCAGTGTTATTTTTCAGTAAGAATACAACCATTATGGCACATTCATAATGTTTTATTTTATACGTTTGACCAGCGGAACTTATAGTCCAAAAGTGCACTATAGAGCTCAATAATGACAATATGGCTATCATACCAGTATTTGAGAGAGAAATTAATTATCTAATATATAAAATTCTCATGTCGCGGTGTTTGTAGTTAAACTCCTTCGAAACGGCTTGACCGATTCTCATGAAATTTTGAGTGCATTTTGGGTAGGTCTGAGAATCGGACAACATCTATTTTTCATCCTCTTAAATGTTAAGGGTGGTCCACGCCATATATTATTTTAAATTTGCTTCATTATTAATATTAATATTTATATTAATTTTCACCCATCTACGATCAACAGTTACTTTTGTATTGCGATTTTAATATCGGCAATACAACGTTTGCTGGGTCAGCTAGTCTAATATATACTAATATAAATATAATAATTAGTTAAGCTTAGATCTATGACAGCTGTGAAAGTCGAAAAAAAAATTGAAAAGTTAACCTCTATTTTGAGCAATTGACGCACACTAACACAAAGTGTCATTACATATAGACGTATACAGCTTGTCACGCACACTAAACTAATATTCTTGGCCTGATTTTATCGGTTGTCTAACAGCAAGAAACTCTATCTAGACGTCTAAGTTATCTAAGATTTTAAGTAAATACAGGTTTGTTTAATATGCTGTCAAAATCAATTTTATAAACCCGTTTATTTTACATAATTATTTTCAAAATATCATATTATTAAACTCTCGCGCGGCACCATTTGCCGATCGGTGGATAAACTGCAAAGTCGAATATAGACTCTTTAACTTTTGTTTTTTTTATGATAATAAGGAAGGAGACGAGCAAGACGTTCAGCTGATAGTACTTGATACGCCCTGTCCATTACAAATGCAGTGCCGCTCAGGATTCTTGAAAGACCAAAAAATTCTGAGCGGCACTACAATTGCGCTCGTCACCTTGAGACATAAGATGTTGTCTCATTTGCCCAGTAACATCACTATCTACGGCGCGCTTCAGACCGAAACTCAGTAATGTTTGCACATTACTGTGTAAACATTATTGTGGTACCCATAATCTAGCCGGCATCCTGAGCAAAGGAGCCTCCCACTGGTAAACTGGTTTGTCATTGTTATCAAGTACGAACACCTACTAAGTAGCCATACATTCTAAACAATACATTACGTTTAAAGAAAAGGTATTTGAACCTTCAACAACCACTTGAACATTGTTTGATGTAGATATAATATTATATAACTAATGTTGTTCTGAAGTATATAGATAATATTGACTATATAAGTATTTTTAGTATTCAAACAAAACAAATCTTTATACTATATTATATTTACAATACTATGACTACATAAAGTTAAAAATATCATTACGTGGAAGAGTACCAAGAATACTGGCAGCATTTCCACGTTGGATAGCAAGGCTGATGCGTTGACCGAAATAGCTGCCAGCGCTTGGGTTTCCAGTAGCCTTATTGAGGCTCAAAGATAGTACTTTGAACATTCTCCGCGCCTCTGGGCCCCACGGGCCAAGTGTCTCGACACCAAACGGCACAAAAGTGTATGACTGAGACCAAAATATTTGCGACACTTGCTGTCTTCGGCAGTCCAAGCAGCAGCCCCAGCACCAACTGACGTAACTTGGACATGAGAAGGAGCCAGAGTGTGGACGCAAGTCGCGTCCCACACCAGCGCCCTTCCCCGTGCCCAAACCACCAGCGGCATTCCATCAGGACCACTTGCCGTCGTGGCGGGTAATACCATTGACTATCTTAATATATATAAATTACGTGACACGTTGTTTGTCCGCGATGGACTCCTAAACCAATGAACGGATTTTAATGGGGATTACTTCATGGAGTGCAGTTTAGTCCAGCTTGAGAGATAGGAGAGTTTTTATTTCGATTTGGGACCCATAATTATTTTTATTTTCAATATTTGCTTTGTATGTACATATTTTCTATGAGAGAATTTAGTGACGCACGGGTTTACAGTTCCACTGTGAAACAATTTCATTATAACTACTGGGAGCATCTTTTACGAAATAATTCTTGATGTTTTTAAATATTTTTGGCAAATTCCTATAAAACAGTATTTTTTTTTTATTATCTACAGAATAACATCTGTCGGGTCAGCTAGTATATTATATATAATAGAATATTATCACAATACAAAGATACAGATTATTTGTATACAAGCGACAACCTTGTTCGCGCACATTTCAATCAACTTTAATGAAACAAACGCATTAGTGAAACCGCTTTTAAACCGGTTGAGCCGATTCTGAGATTAGCGTGCAAACAAACGGACAAAAATTGTTAACTCATTTTGGCCTCTGTCACAAATATGTTAACAATATTTGTGAGTTTTTATAAAATACTAGCTGACCCAGCAAACGTTGTATTGCCGATATTAAAATCGCGATACAAAAGTAACTGTTGATCGTCGATGGGTGAAAATTTGAAGTTGTATGTATTTTTTAATGCTGACTCATAATCAAACTAATTTAAAAAAAAATGTCAAAAAAATTTACAAAATAAAATTTCGTTCGGCCCACTCTTAACATTTAGGGGGATGAAAAATAGATGATGTCCGATTCTCAGACCTACCCAATATGCACTAAAAATTTCATGAGAATCGGTCAAGCCGTTTCGAAGGAGTTCAATGTTTAACACCATGACACGAGAATTTTATATATTAGATATTTGGAAGTACTTTTTAAACAATATTATATCAAAGTATGTAATATTTTATTTGTATATTGCTCAATATGAAACTACGAATAAGAATGATAATTATCTATTAATAATTAAACAAATTTAATGATTTGATTTTCAACATTTCACTCCATTAAGTTTTCACCCATAATTACAACAATTCTCACATAATTATTATCATATTAATAAAACTTGTACTTCAGCCATTTAATGAATAATTTAATTTACCAGTGGGAGGCTCCAGGCTAGATTATGGGTACTACAACGGCGCCTATTTCTGCCATTATTGTGTTTCGGTCTGAAGGGCGCCGTAGCTAGTAAAATTACTATGCAAATGAGATTAACATCTTATGTCTCAAGGTGACGAGCGCAATTATTAAAGTGCCGCCTAAGAATATATACTTGTACAAGTGCTGCTCAGAATTTTTGAGGTTTTTCAAGAATCCTAAGGGTTACTGTAATGTAATCCCTTACATTTTAACATTCACATTCACATTAGCTGACGTGTACTGATGTCAAACTCCCACAGCCATTAATTATCAGCCCGTTGGGAACTGTTAGTTACATATCGATAAGCCCTTAGGCCCTTACCAGTGGGACGCTCCTTTGCACAGGAAGCCGGCTAGATTATGGGTACCACAACGGCGCCTATTTCTGCCGTGAAGTAATGCTTATAGCATTACTGTGTTTCGGTCTGTAGGGCGCCGTAGCTAGTTAAATTACTGGGATGAGACTTAACATCTTATGTCTCAAGGTGGCGAGCGCAATTGTAGTGCCACTCAGAATTTTTGGGTTTTTCAAGAATCCTGAGCGGCACTGCATTGTAATGGGTAGGGTGTATCAATCACCATCAGCTGAACGTCCTGCTCGTCTCGTCCCTTATCGTCGTAATTTCAAATTCCTGTCAGATGTCAAAGGGTAATGGCAAAGAGATTTAATTAGAGAGTTCATAGTACGCGCAATGTTTTTCATGAAAAAAAATCCATGACTCGGAAACAAACATCCATATTCATCATATAAATGCTTGCACCTACCGGGATTCGAACCCGGGACCTCTACATTAGTAGGTAGGATCGCTAACCACTCGGCTATACAGGTCGTCGGTTATACCCGCTTCATGTCATCAACTCTTTGGCGTGACGATATCGCAGTGGTTTTTCCCTTACCAAAATTTCCCAAAGTTCCCTACGAATTTCCTATAGAAGTTTTTTCTTCAAAAATACCAACATTAAACATTAGTATAGGTAGGTAAGCATAGTGTTAAATGTGGGGATCGAACCGGCCTCTCCTAGATGAGAGGCAACCATCATAAAATTGCGCTACCGACACTCTTGTTGTACTATATACTATGTTCATTGTACAAACATTTAAACAAGATAACTAAAATGTAACATTGTCATATTATATTTAAAAAAAATATTACGTTATATTATTTATGAAGAATACATACAAATTTATTTTATTTTTCATTCGATTATTATACTGCACACAATAGCTTTTTTATTTTGTAAATAGTTTTTTATCAAGGCTAATTATATTCCTATTAATTACCTGTCGGTCACACCTCAAAGTCGTCATGTAATGACGAGTCAAAATACAGCCTGGAGGCGGACGAGAAGCAAAACCATTGCAACCGAAAGAGCATCGACCTGTGATTGATGTTTTAAATTACATGTGTCATGGTATTTTCCTGATGGGGTCGTGCCCACACTGGGAACTGGAAACCCAATCGATTAAAACACTGCGAAGGGATGACTAAAGGAAACCTCTATATTATTTTTATAACTGACTAGCTGACCCGACAGACGTTGTTCTGTACATAATAAATAAAATACTGTTTTTTATGAATTTAATAACTTAAGATTTATCAATCTACATACCGTAGGTAGTTATTCATTTGAAACAATTCTTTAAAATTGATTTCTGAACGACGGGGGACACATCAAAGGAAAAACTTAATTTTTGTTTTTATTTTATTCCGAGCATTTTCATATCTATTCACATTGTAAACCTTCTCTGGACTTCCACAAATAATTCAAGACCAAATTTAGCCAAATCGGTACAGTCGTTCTCGAGTTTTAGCGAGACTAACGAACAGCAGTTCATTTTTATATGTATAGATTGAAATAGTAACATTGTACTTAAGTTTATACGTCTTGATAGACTATGACAGCTGTGAAAAAAATAGAGTTTAGAGTAAACCTCTATTTTGAGCGACTCACATGCACTAACACAAAGTGTCATAAAAATCGCGAGTGTAACTGCCACGCACACGAAAGTATTAAACCTGGCCTGTTTTTATAGGTTGTCTAACAGCAAGAGGCACTGTCTAGACCTATAAAATTATCGAAGACATGAAAATACAAACGAAAAATTAAAATTATATTATATTTTAAGGTATATATCATCATATAAATGCTTGCTTTATATTTATATTTGCAAGCTAATAGAGAGAAGAATAAAAGTGAAATATTTTTTAAGAAATATTGCACATACTGTGTATATGCGTAATCCCAAGCAAATTTTAGTCATCATGAAATCAATAGGAATGGAAATTTATCTTTCCAAAAAAAAAATATTTATATGATGTATCGTACCTGGAGGCTAAATAGCGGATACCTAACCGAGTATGAAAGACATAAAGGTCAATTATGTCTCAAAACTGAATTCTTAAGAAGTCCTTTTCATGTCAGTTAAATTTTTCTTAAGTTTATTCAGAGACCACGTTTCAACACCTAAAACGATTTCCTACATTGGATTTATTACTAAGACTCCGCTATCCGTCCTTATGTCTGTCAGGTTTTGTAATATTTGATAATTATATCAATAGATATTAATAGATGTTTTGAATCATTGAGAGCAAAATTTAAAGACATAAATATTTTGACTTGATTTGAAAGGCAACTCAATATATTATTCTTGATAATGTATGTTCATAGGCACTTGAGTGAATTTGCTAGAAACAGTCATAACCATAACGTTAACACCGGGAACAAACATAAACTTATAATGCCTACTACTCGGCTAAGTTGTCTTTTGCGGGGCGATGTATATGCTTTTACAACAAGATACCAGATAATGTTCAAAACAAAATATGTAATACGAAATTCAAAAGAATTGTTAAAAACATTTGTGTGGTAAAGGTTACTATAACTTATATGACTTTCTTAATGATACCATAGATTGGGAATACCCTCAGGCTATTTAATTATAAATGTTTATTGTACGATATTACATTGTAATCATATTTTTATGAAAAAAAAAACCCGCTGAGGTTCTTACACTCGTATTTCTCAAGTCTGAGGCACACTATTTCGGACGGATGGTAGTTTTACAAATTCAAAATCACTTTATTCATATAGGTCACGGAAATGACTCTTATGAATACCAAAAAATATATTTTTTTCTTATTGAATCTACCGCTACTTCGTAAAGGGTTGAGCTAATGAGAAGAAGTAGCAAGAAACTCATTGCCACTCTTTTATATCAAGATTTACATTTTCATCGATTTACAAATCATTTCAATAACAATATAATATGTAAAGTGATGCAAAAAACATACTCAAACGTCAAATAGTCAATGCCTTACACGAGTAAGTCAAAAAAGTAAATGTAAATTAATACAAAAGTTATTGAGTACAGTAGCTGTATCAGCCACACACACCGTAAATAAATAAAGGTATTCTGTGAGCATTTTATAAGCGATTATAAATAAAAAAATATATTTATAGAACCCATAATGATGCAATTTTGACGTCCAATAAGTGATTTTGAATAAAAATATAAGAATTTGAATAAACATATTCAATTTATTACATTATAGTTAGGAACCCTGTTTAAATGTGTACATACTTATGTAAGAGTGTCGGTAGTGCAATGGTTAGGACGGTTGCCTCTGGGATAGGGTTCGATACCCATTCTCCGTTAATCTGTTAATTCAACGTTATTGTCTACATGTTTACGGTTGCTATTTTTAAAATGAGAACTAAGTCAAAGTAAAAAAAAAACTTTATTCACTGTAAAACTTTATAAGTTATTTAGTGCAAGTCAGGATGAAGTACAAAAGTTACAATAGCATTCAAATGAGTATAACAATATTCATTAATAAAATTTAGAACATTAATTCCAACTATCTTTATCATTCAAATAATCTTTCGCATTATAATAGGCCTTAGATGTTAATTTATTTTTTATGATACATTTAAATTTTTTAATAGATAATATTTTAATATCATTTGTTAGGGCGATGTATATGCTTCTACAATATGACCCCAGATAATGTACAAAACAATTGTGTTACGAAATTTAAAAGAATTGTTAAAAAACATTTGTGTGGGAAAGGTTATTATAGCATAAACGACTTTCTTAATGACACCACGGACTGGGAATAAAGCGAACACCCTCAGGCTCTTTAATTATAAATGTTTATTGTACAATATTACATTGTAATCCATAATTTATATTAAAAAAAAAAAGCCCGCTGAGTTTCTTGCGCCCATTCTTCTCAGGTCTGAGGCAGTCTCTTTTGAATGGGTGGTAGATTTTGACGTTCAATAAGTGATTTTGAATCCTATTTTGAATAAAAATATTTGAATTTGAATTTGAATTATAAAATATAACACAATCCACTTTAAAAGATTTACCCTCTTATTCATAATAGTCTTCTTCTATTGACCTAAGTCAGAATGAGAAAAAACGGCTGCTGTTTTAAGTTAGCGGACCATTATGAATAAGGGAGTAAGCAATTTTACGGAGCCTAGTATTTTTTTTTTATGGAATAGGAGGACAAACGAGCGTACGGGTCACCTGGTGTTAAGTGATCACCGCCGCCCACACTCTCCTGCAACACCAGAGGAATCGCAAGAGCGTTGCCGGCCTTTAAGGAAGGTTATAGTAGATGGAATTGCGAAAACTATTGCTGATAACGAGAAGTGGAGAAAAATAAACATACCTTTATTAAGTTTCACTTCGTAAAATGATGTAATTATAAGAAAGATAATAAGTAAGGATAAAAATGTATTGTACTTGTCGAGGTTACATGCTATGTAATATAATTAAAAATTACGTTGTAAACATTTTTAACTCAACTGGTTATTGTGAAGCCTGGTTACTGACTTCGTGGTCTGCCGTCTGGCATTCCTTTCCATTTCGTGTGCATGTCCGGTTTTACAATAATTATACCTTTCTTCTTATATTGAACCTATAATGATGCAATTTTGTGAAGATATTTCTTGCAGTATTTGTATACACTTATTCTTATAAAAAAAAGGATTGTGTGGTTTTATGAAACCACGGTAAAAGTGAAACTTTTTTGTACACTATAGACATTTAACTAAAAAGTTTTGGAATAATATTCCATTAAGGGTATAAAAATAGCTTTAACAATCTTAATTTTATTCTTGGAAAATTTAAATGAAATGAGTTATAGTCTATATACTACACGGTCAGCTGCTGCGAACTATAGGCGCCGCCCGACCGTCACGCGACATGCAACACACAGACGAAAAAAGTTTGAGACGATGTTATAAAAGTTTCACTTTAAAAAATGCAATGATCTCTGGGAGGTCTGAGTTACTGACGACCCCTATAGCCCAGTGGTTAATGACCCTGCCTACTGAGCTAGAGGTCCAGGGTTCGAATCCCGTTAGGTGCAAGCATTTATATGATGAATATGAATGTTTGTTTCTGAGTCATGGATGTTTATAAGTCCTTATATCTGATTAACTAAGTAAATTGTATTAAGTATATCGTTGTCTTGTACCCATAGTATAGGCTATGCCTAGTTTGGGGCAAGATAATTTGTGTAATAGTGTCAATATTTATTTATTTACTCTTGATTACAAAAATACAGCCTTAATCTCAATTTTGCTTTACTTGCTAGCGACAATGAAAACAATGTAAAATTAGTTTATATATTTATATCTATGTGAATATTAAATAAAAAAATTGCATGCCTACAAATTATATGTCAGAAGTGAAACTTGTTTGGGCGCTTGAGGATAAATTTTTTTAACGGATGAAACGCAATAAGGTCACACGGAAATGTGGAATTTTAGTCCAAAAGGAGGGAGAGAGCGATTAAGACCGATTGAGAGAGAGTGAAAAGGGCGAACATAGCATGAAGCACAAAGTCATGGAGGGAGAGTAGCAGAGAGCGAGAGAGAGAGGGAGATCGAGAATAAATAATAATAATATTCAATTCTGTTGATCACGATGTCGATAGCAGTGGTAACATTTTTTTTAGATTTTTGTAGCGTGTATTTATAGTTGATACCTATTGCATTGCGCGAGTAGCGTTATTATTAACTTTAAGCACTTGTGTCCAAAGCCGTTAATAAATTTAAAAAAAGTGTTATTATACTAGCTGGGCTGGGCCTGGCCCAGTTTGAGAGCGGTTGAGAACTCGATAAGTGGCAAGCTTGAGTTTCGCTGTGAGATTTCCGTATTGCTTTTTAACAAGACTAGGACTACAGCAAACTACAGTCAACAATATGTTGACTATGGTTATGGTACCTAATCAAAAAATTAACTGCAAAAATGAAGCGCATGACTGATACTCTCAAATAACCTGATTAACCTGATCCCTGCCGTCGAATTCCACCTTCGCACGATACGCCAGAAGTTAGGATATCATCCCCACCACCTGGATGTGTGGCGGTTCTCCACAGTGCGGTTTTCAAGGAGCTTTCTTCCACGTACTACAAAGCTGTGGAATGAGCTTCCTTGTGCGGTGTTTCCGGGACGATACGACATGGGTACCTTCGAAAAAAGCGCGTACACCTTCCTTAACAGCCGGCAACGCTCTTGTGATTCCTCTGGTGTTGCAAGAGAATGTGGGTGGCGGTGATCACTTAACACCTGGTGACCCGTACGCTCGTTTGTCCTCCTATTCCATAAAAAAAATCTTATATATAAAATTCTCGTGTCCCGGTGTTTGTTACCAAACTCCTCCAAGGCTTAACCGATGTGTATGAAATTTTGTGTGCACATCGGGTAGGTCTGAGAATCAGCCAACATCTATTTTTCATCGCCTTATTTTGTATTGCTTTTTTTTTATTAATTTATATGGCAATACATCGTTTGCTGGGTCAGCTAGTATAATATATCTTAATATATATAAATCTCGTGTCACAATGTTTGTCCTCAATGGACTCCTAAACCAATGAACGGATTTCAATGGGGATTACTTCATGGAGTGCAGTTTAGTCCAACTTAAGAGATAGGATAGTTTTTATTTCGATTTGGGACCCATAATTATTTTTATTTCCAATATTTGTTTTGTTTGAACATATTTTCTGTGAGAGTATTTTTGACGCGCGGTTTGACAGTTCTGCTGTGAAACAATTTCATTATAACAACAAGGAGCATATTATTATGTTACAATGAAAAATTATTGACAAATTCATCAAAAACGGTATTTTATTTATTATGTACAGAACAACGTCTGTCTGGTCAGCTAGTAATCCCTTAAAAATTAAAAAGGCCTCAAACATGTGTGTACCACAGATTAACAAGTATAATTTATTAATCTAAGGTGTCTACTTAAAAAAAGGTTAATAAAATTAAAAAAAAAATATCCACATAATTATATATTTGGTCATCAAACATAATTATGGAATTTCATCCCCCATTTCTTCAACCTTAGGTAATATCAGATAACATTTCCTTTGTCTTTTTTGAAGCTGATAAAAAAGAATAAATTCTAGTTTGTTGCCTCTTCTTATGCAAGTTTTATAAAATATAAATTCCAGATCGATACATTAATGATTGAGTTCATCTCAATGTTAAAAAAACATATAACTATACATAAGAGAAACATCTCCTCTCTGGCGTCGACTGAAAGCCCTTTTTGCAACCCTACGAATTATTTGTTTTTAATGTTATTGTCGAATTCAATTTTCTAATTGAGTAAAAGCTAACATGCTTGAATTATCTAAATAGTTGTTCGTATGTTTGCAGTGTCCTTTTGAGCTTCAGAAGTCTCTGTCAGCTGGATTCGAGAGCTGGTGGGTCGTGGAGACGGCACGGCGCTCCACCCTGAGGGTCTACAAGCACGCTGCTGATGATTACATCAGCGTACGGAATACCACGTAAGTTAATCTACTACTGACACTGTTAATGTCAATGACACTGTTAATGTCATAGGAGATTTTTATGGGAATAAATAACGTAGAGACAATCTGTTGGTTGATAGCACTAAAACCATTTAAAGAGATTAGACCGACAATAGAAACTATTATTATGAAGTCCGCGTCGTACAAATTTGAGGGGATATGGGCGTGGCGTGCATGACGCGATCAAAATTCACCAATCACATCGCTTCCAGCCAAAAGTGATTGCTCAGCAATGTGTCGCTGCACTGTATATTATAAGAGAAACTCTCATGATACAGTAAGCAGAAACTTATATGATTTGGTACCATTATATACTATACCATAATATTATGTTTTAATATTTATATTAATTAAGTAAACTAACTGAATTGTACTCACTGGTGGTAATGTTACAGTTATTAATTTGTTCGATTTTTACAACACAAAACGGAACAAATCCGCATTTGTTTCGTTTATCATCTCGTATTGCACTTTTTTTATGAAAATAAGGGACGAGACGAGCAGGACGTTCAGCTGATGGTAATTGATACGCCATGCCGGCGTGCGGCCTGCATTACAATACAGTGCCGCTCAGGATTCTAGCAAAACCGCAAAAATTCTGAGTCACCTTGAGACGTAGGATGTTAAGTCTCATTTGCCCAGTAATTTCACTAGCTACGGCGCCCGTCAGACCGAAACACAGTAATGCTTGCACATTACTGCTGTACGGTTTACTACATACGAGTGAAAGAGAAAGGACATCCTTTGGTGACTTTCGTTCGCACTTGTTCTCTGAATGTGGACACGACTCATAGTAATAGATACTTTTTAATGAATTAAAACGTGTCAAAAACTGAATTTATTTTATCAGCAATTATTTATTTTGCCGTCTCGTTTCGCATACTTTAACGCATGGCAGACTAAAGTTTTAATCTTTAAAAAAATATTTGAAACTCGACTTATTTTTTTTTATCTGTTTTGTTTAATGATAGTATAATTACAGTGGGCTGATATGTCAGCTGAGGCCAAATCTGGGAGAGTTTGGAGTATACACCCTCAACGTGAGTGGCGGCGGGTGCGACGTACGCACAGACAAGGAGCCAGTCGACATTTATATGCGTAAGTTGTATAATAATTTCCACAGAATAGGTAAAAGACATTAGAGTGGCGCGTAATTTGTATGGGAACCACTGTCGCCACTTGATGCCATACCAGACGCCCTAGACACGCCCTAAACACGCCCTAGTCAAATAAACACAAGCATTCGCACACATACGTCACCACTATCGCAGCCCTATAATTGGTCAACACATAGATAATTGGCACACACACGCCTACTTTTGGCATCTCACACCTATGAAGTTTCATATTTTTTTAGTTAAACTGTCATACCGATAATATTATACTTCATGGATGGGTACATGAGTAAAGTGATGTGCCACACATAAAGAACAACCCGACTTTCAAAAATCGGTTTTGACATTTAAATCGAATATATTCAAATCATGTAAATAGTAATCGATAAGCATTGGTTATTTATTCAAAAAATATAAGCCATGTCACAACGTCAGGAGATCAAGCCGTTCAAAGAGCACTTGATCCCCGACATCTCGAGCAGCTCTGCGTGCAGCGTTCAAATGGTTTGAGCTGATAATGGGGTGCGCCAGACCAAAAATGACAGCAGTACACCTTATTTGCCCCGACCTGCGCTTTGTAGATTGCCGTGTTCTATTTATTATTCCGATCCAAACTCGAGTCTTTTGGGGGTAACCTCTGTGTATACCAAGAACTGGAGCTTAACAATGACTGCCCTGATTTTGGAAAGCAGCAATAGGCCTGTTGTTAGCCGGATCCGAACTGTCTCTTTTATTTTTTGATCGGATAGACAAGGGCTGAATTCCATGATTCCGGGACCGGAGCTCGAGTAATGCAGCCGAACAGAAAACACATCTCTACCATTTACGGCTAGTAAAATTCATAATACCTTATTGCAAAATGCCAGTGTTAAGGTTACTACAGATGACTAGAGTAGGTAAAGTCGACGAACACAATAAATATAAATTAGAACACTAGGAACGAGATATCCTCTTCGACAGAGAGAGGACCATAAGCGCCCATTCACTATTTTTTTTACGACTAACATGGATTGACTAAATCGTCCTTCTGGTCGGAAATTATCCACGAGGCGGAATTGTTATAAAAGTATTAATATTTTATTGTTATTTCAATATATAAGAAATTGTTTGAAATTAAAAAATCAATACATTAAAGAATTAGCAACTATCGATTGCAAGTTCGATGAGAATAATAATCGAATAGATTCATCGATTAAACACTACCCCCATACCTAGTGAATTGTCAAAAGTATCAAACTATATTTGTCATACCATAGTGGTTGACAAATGTAAATATATTTGTCGATAATATACATCAATGTATTGGAACGAAGTTCCTTATAGGACGATGCGGAGGGGTACCCTAACCGAGAAAAACCATCCGGAACGTAACTCTCTTCATGTACGTGAAAGCAACGCTACGCGACAATATCTTATATAAATAATTGACCAGTAATAATTATTGATATTTGAAACATTTCTGACAAATTACATTGATTATTTATTTTATTTATTTAGAGCATTGGTAACAAGGCCAAATCAAAACAAAAAACAATAAAGGAATATTTAAATCATATTTAAATAGGTTTATAACTGCAAAATTACATTGATATAAAAGCAAAACGTAATGACGTTTACAGTACCTTTCTGATGTTATTGAAGATAAACTTCTTTTTATTGATGTAGGCGCTACTTTGCGGAAATCCATAATTATTCAAATGATTTGAGTTTTCTTTAGTGTTAATTCCGCCAATATTTATTCGCGCGCGCACAACGACATCTAAAAATAAAAGATTTCAGAAATTTTCTGACGTTTGCGACATTAATTACTTTTAATGGTTTCTTCGTCCACTATTAGTACAGGCAAAGGGTTCAAGGCAATACAGCCATATTCGTTAATATTCAATAATTTTTTTCACGATTTTTACAATATAGTTCTTTCTACAAACGTAGAATAGCACGACGAATAAATAATTTTAAGGATTTGTTTTGTTACGCCAAAGAAGAATAACTTCTTGCGTGCATACATAAGTATACACATACTTTTTTTTGTTAGACAGTGTAATTTAGTGGAAACTGCCCATTTTTTACTAGAAAATACATAAGAATACTTTAAATAGCAGGTAACATTATAAATACATTTAAAAAAAGTTAAACGTAGTTTTATGTCAATGTATTGTATAGTATTTGTTGTTATGTTAAAGTGTAACTGATGAATTTAATGTGTAACAACCATTTTGACATACTGAATTGGTAGATTACACTAACATTTTCCAAATATATTTAATGTACAGTTTTGATTGAGTTAGAATCTTATTAGTATATACATTTACTTACTGAACAAATTAGTATATATATATATATACAGTATATATATACACAATATATATATATATATATACTGCTTGTAGTTCATGTTTAGAGTGCGTCATACATATACATATATATACGTTCGTATGCTACGTTCCTGGCGCACTCTCATCATGAACTACAAGCAGACAAAAAAAACTACCAGCGGTGAACGCATTAAATGGTTTAAGTATGATTGTTTTATCATAGTGACGGCGCGGCTATTAAGCCCACGTTACCCTTTCAGCCTTTTTTACCTATTCCGTGTATGTACAAATGTATACACATACTTAGTATCGACATTGTTTAGTAACATCCCTATCAATACGCATGGATTCAAACTATGATATATTTAATAATTAACAAATATCTTGTATTTGAAGGTTTTTGGAGTTTCCGATGGAAAGAAACTTCCTTCTCGGGCTACACTCCACACGCCAGGCTTCTTTTTCGACGCGTTATCATATTGCAGGAAGGCAAAATTCATCATTTTCGCGGAGTTTCATACATTGTCACAATAGGAGCGCGACTGTCAGCAGGTTAAGCTAATTTCGTTGAAATATGTTCCGCGTCGCTCATATACGCGGCGCGCCTGCCCCGCCCACAAGGCCATTCTAATCTCTTTAAACTGTTCTGTGATAATTTCTATATATTTGTCGAGTAATTGTATATGTCTATCTTCTACGAATATCTTGTCCTGACTAATTCATCAACATATTGTATTATTAAGACCCAAAAACGCGTCGAACCAAAAGCCAACGAATTCCATCTTCACACAATGAATGAATAATGGTTGTTCATTTACATCATTGTTATTTTCAAAAGATAAACCAAAAAAAGTGGTCGCTAACGAATAAACTCGAGTGATTCTCGAAACTCGCACCAAGTAAAATCAAAAAGGTTTTTTAAAAAAAGAACAATAATAAAAATTGTAGTTATATAAATGGTTTGAGTTTTCTTTAGTGTTAATTCCGCCAATATTTGTCTTTAAACAATTTGACACGTGTTTCGCCTCTACACGAGGCATCCTCAGGACGCTCTTTTATACCATCGTCCCATGAAATGACGCGCTGTGATTGGTCGGCTGTTGTGACGTATTACCCCCGGAAGAGATACGTAACAAAGGTGATGGGACTAAATTTGTTTGTTCATTTAACAATGTAAACATGTTTTTTTTTTTAATAAAACACAAATAAAATAATTTAAAGACAAATATTGGCGGACAAATATTAAAGAAAACTCAAATCATTTGTATAATTATGGGTTTCCGCAAAGTAACGCCTACTTCAATAAAATTGTAGTTATTCTAAATTGAATAAAGAGAAAAATAAAAACATTACAACATAACATACTATGCTTTCATATTTGACACGTTTTTAATTTGATATGTTTGTATGTATGTAACGGTATCTATGATGTGATTTAAGTAAGGACCGATGACTATACAATACAATTTTATTAACTTGGTATGTATGTAAGTAATTTTTGTCCCCAAAACGTGTGACTACACTTTACAATTTTGCACAGTTATCACTGATTGATTTTTTTTTATTGAAAATAAGGTACGAGACGAGCAAGACATTCAGCTGATGGTAATTGATACGGCCTGCCCATTAGAATGCAGTACCGCTCAAGATTATTGAAAACCCCAAATATTCTGAGTGGCACTATAACTGCGCTCGTCACCTTGAGACATAAGATGTCAAGTCTTATTTGCCCTGTAATTTCACTAGCTACGGCGCTCTTCAGACCATAACAGTTAACACATAATGCTTACACATAACTGCTTCACGGCAGAAATAGGCGCCGTTGTGGTACCCATAATCTAGCGGGCATCCTGTGCAAAGGACCCACCCAATGTGATGCAATAATTTAAATAATCTATCCCATTATCCTCACCAGAATTTTCGTTGCTGCGAAATTATCATCGTTTAAGGCTTAAAAAGCAAAAATAATAAATAAAATCTGAAACACATGCTTTAATAGAAAACGAAACTTAAAAGTAGAAAATGATTAAAAAAAAATTAAATTAAGAATGGTGTGATTAACAAAATAATGCGTTTTAGTGTTAAAAGATTGGGGTGTTTTTTAACATATTTTCAAACTAACTCTACTTTTACCAATATTTGTTCGTAAAATGTATTATGTGTATTCAAGCCCTCAGCTTCGCCTTATGCCTGCAAAGTACACCATCGTAGGAATCGCTATCATCTTCCCTTGGTGAACAATGTATAAAGGCATAAAGGCTTTTTTTTTCTCAAAATTGATTCGTTTAAAATTTTTTTGTTATCACTTCTAACACTACCACCGCTTCGGAAACAAAGGGGGCTCTGAGAGAGAGTAGAAGCGGTGCAAGAAACTCTTCCAGCATTATTTTTTTAATAAAATATATAAAATAAGTAGTATTAAAAATTCGACGGATGAACATGTTGGTACATTATAATCACCACATACATCAATCGGTTACCATACATTAAGGATTGTTCTCCGCTGCGCTCCAACTAGATACCGCAGACGTAGTCGCCAAGTGCGGCATATAATACTAAGCCCAAGTGGGCGTACTCAAGCCAGTCACGAACAATGTGTGCCATTGACGTGCCACATGTTCTGTTAAAATTTGCTAAAAATTTAAACTAAAATGCCGGGTTGCGTAGTAAAACTTTGTAAAAAATAATACTACAATAAATAAGAAAGACACTGGGATCACATATCTTACAACATTTGAAAGATGCCATTGAGTGTCAAGATGCCACGCACACAAGCATCTAATAGTTGCCGCAATAAAAAAGCTATTGTTCTTACGTAGTGCGGTATCTAGTTGGAGCGCAGCGGAGACCAGTCCTTAATCTAAGATGGTTACAATATAATATGACCTACAAAGATTTGTCCGTATTCCTTGACATATAAATATAATATTTCGCCCTTGTCTCATCGTCTACTTGATCGCTATTATCTTCACACTTGACCTCAATACTTCCCTTTATGGCGATATTCAAACTACACAATATCTTAATCTTATGTTTATTATATTGATGTAAGGTAAAACTCATAATATATTATATTTTGACGCATATCGATTCTTACAATCATTATCTTATATCTTTAAACGAGCAATCCTTCTATACACAGGGTGTCCCAAAGTCATAACTTTGTACATAAGTAAAAAGGTATCGTGAAAAGGTATCAAAACATCGGCACAAGTGTATCAAGATATCATTCTTGAGAAGGTTCTAACATCGCCATGTTCAATAAACAAGAATGGGCCTTCCAGCAAGACTCGGCGCTGGGTCATAAAGCTCAGTCTACGCAGTCTTGCTTGGAAACGAACGTTTCGGACTTCATCAGAACTGAAGACTGGCCGTTCTCTAGTCCCGATCTTAATATGCTAGATTATGATTTATAGTCAGTTTTAGAGAGTACGGCTTGCTCTGAACGCCATAATAATTTATAGTCCCTAAAACAATCCGTACGATTGGCAGTGAACAATTTTCCCATGGAAAGAGTGCGTGCTTCTACGGATAACTGGCCTCAACGTTTAAAGACAATGGAGACCACTTCATATAAGCTTTTTATATTTTTAATTGTTTTATATTCATGTATTAAACTAACACACTATAAGAGTAATAAATGTTATTTGCACTAGAATTTTTTTTTTTCTTTAGTACTGATATCAAGACTAGGTATATAGAAAGCCATAGCCAGTTTATCCTCCTCTTCTTTAAAAAATACAAACATGAATATAAAAAAAACACTAGGTAAACATTATTAATTATTTCAGAAAATACTTTGTCCCGTTATAGCAGTATAGCATTGTCATTGACAAACAGACAGAATTAGCAATACGATCCCGTTATTATCCAGGCGGAGTAGGCGTGGAAGGCGTTGAATATTCTTAGTAACTTTAGACGAAGATGACAGCTGTTTTTATTAAAGATGTTCACGTAGTTTTGATTGAGAACAGCTCTAGTAAACAGTTTTATATTTATTTGTATCATTATATAAGTGTTTTCACGCGTAACAAACAAGGTGGATTTAACGTAATATAATCTGATATAATAAACTCTGAGGTTGCTCTTTTCAAAACAGGCTATCATAAATTGATATTTAACTATAATTACATTTATCAATCTGAGACAGACATGTAACAGCCCAGCAGCTCAGTCCCAAGGGCTATTAACTTCCTGTCTGCTCACGTTGCCATATGGCAACGGCGTGAGACCACCGTTTAGTACACTGTTATAAAGTTAGCACACAAGACATAATACCATACACACCATAAGTCGAGAATCGATCTAGATATTACTTTACCAGTGGGAGGCTCCTTTGCACAGGTGGCCGGCTAGATTATGAGTACCACAACGGAGCTTATTTCTGCCGTGAAGCAGTAATGTGTAAGCATTACTATGTTTCGGTCTGTAGGGCGCCGTAGCTATTGAAATTACTGGGTAAATTTGACTTTACATCTTATGTCTCAAGGTGACAAGCGCAGTTGTAGTGCCGCTCAGAACTTTTGAGTTATTCAAGAATCCTGAGCGGACTGCATTGTCATTACAATCCTTGATTCACTTCACGGCCCTGTTGCAGGGCGTATCAATTACCATCAGCTGAACGTCCTGCTCGTCTCGTCCCTTATTGTCATAAATAAAACCTACAATTAACTGTATTTTATACATTGACTAGCCGACCCGGCAAACTTAGCATGTCAATATAATATACTAGCTGACCCGGCAAACGTTGTTTTGCCATATAAAGTATAATTCACGCGATAGTTTTATAAGTAATAAAATATTGCCTATATTATAGCCTGTACATCATTTTGTTCTATTGTCAATAGTTTTTGCAGCGCACGCAAAAATAGGTTTTCGATTTTACACCTTGTGTTACAAAATAGCAATTTTATTACGGATCCCTAATTTTGAAAAAAAAAACATAGCCTATAGCCTTCCTCGATAAATGGACTACCCAACACTGAAAGAATCATTCAAATCGGACCAGTAGTACCAGAGATTAGCGCGTTCAAACAAACAAACAAAAAAACAAACACTGCAGCTTTATAATATTAGTATAGATTAATTTAAAAAAATGCAATATTTTTTTGGGGTATAAAAAATAGATTCCGACCCATTTTAAGACCTACCAAATAAAATTGTGACAAAATAACATTATTTATATATATAACCAACAGTTCTACAATGGGAAACAGTGGAGAATTTTTTAAACCAAATCTAAGCAGTCCTCAAAAATACGAGTTAATCTTAAAAATGTCTACAAAACTATTCTAAAACTCAAAGGAGTGTCTAGATAGCTATCACAGACTTCGAAAACATATTAAGTATGTTTTCGAATATAATGCCCCGTGTTTTGCCTGACTACTGAGCTATAAGGTCCTCCAGGGTCGAATCCCGAATGTGAAGAGAATATGGACTTTGTTACATAGAAATTAAAAAAAAACAATGTGTACTTTAGACTTTACGAATGAAAGTGATTAACTTCATCATGGCGGGAAAAAAATACTAAATACAACTATGCTCACCACAGACTAAGAGCGCTTTCGCACCGACCGATCCGAATCCGGGGGTCTACTCTCTTTCTCCGAAACGAAACTTCGTAAACGAACGAAATTTAAACGAAGTTTCGATAGTGACCCTACTCTATTTTGTGATCAGACACATCGACGAAGTTCGGAACCATAGACAATATTCGTGAACGAATGGTGAACGAATGGTGAACGATTGGAATGAACATTATTTTAACCCAACTAATTTGAATAGTTCTTTTTCATGCCAACGTTGGGTAGTAACTAATGACAACCAAAAATATCTGTATTACAGACGCAATGTAAACATGTCAAATTAGTACTTCAGTAGGTCTACTCTAATTCAACGAAAAACGATGTGTCCTACTACGGTTCCATTCGTTTAGAAGTTTCATCCCGAAGGTCATTGCTTGACATTTCAAATTTCTAAACCTACTCTAAATCACTTACGTTCCGAACGAAAACATGAAGATGACAGCTGTTTGTTCGGAATTTTAACGTCAATTTGACGAAACCAAAGATGTTTTTCAAGAATGATTTTCGTTTGTGTGTATTTTGTTGCAAATTGGCTTGCTCTACGTGAAGAACATTAAGAACATATAAGAAACCGACGCCGCTTATGCAATCAATTTAATATTATTGAAATTCCCGACTTAGAGTTTATAGGAAATTACAGAATAAAATAAATTATAGCATGCTATGTTTTACATAACTTATGTATCAAGGGTGGTAATAAGGTAGTAGTAGGAAACATCCGAAACTTCAATCGATACTTCGTTTTTCGTTGAATTAGAGTAGACCTACCAATCCGTACCTGTGAAAACACGGTCCGATGTAGATGTAGAACTATTTCTATGCTAGTTTACGCACTAGATCCGGCCTCCGTCATCCATTTCTTTCCGTCAACCGTTACAAATAGTTCTACGACTACACCAGACTGTTTTTCACGGGTAGGTACGGATCGGATTCGGATCGGACGTAGTGCGAAAGCGCTCTTACGATTCGCTTTCCTTTTTCATCTTGATGTATCTCCAATATAAGAATGGTCGCAAAATACCTTTATTTATTTATTTACGGTATGTCTGGATTGATTGATACAGTACAGTAATGGTACACTACTGTAGGTACCATGGCCAACTATTATTGGTGATACAGTAATAGTCGGCCATGACTCTTAATTTTATGTATTCATTTACATTTTTTTTGACTTGTGTAAGGCGTTGAGTATTTGTAGTTTGAGTATTTTTGTTGCATCACTTTGCATATATTGTAACTGAAATTATTTATAAAATGATGAAGCTGTAAATGTTGATTTAAAAGAGTCGCACTGAGTTTCTTGCCACTGCTTCTCATTTAAGCTCAACCTTTTCCGAAGCGGCGGTAAATACAAAACGTAAAGAGAACTTTTGACATTCATAAGTGTCATTTCCTTGACTTACATGAAAAAAGGAATTTTGATTTGAATTCATATCCGAAAAGAAAAGTGTGCAGATTTATTGTCACGCACTGTGGTCGCGGCCGCAGCCACCAGGGTAAAAGCAAAATAATACTGACAAAATGTAGCGGAACTTATCCACGTATTAAGCGAAAGTTGTAGTCTGTGGTCAAAACTACGTGCTCATTTAAAATGATATAAATTTCAATTGTATTTATGCCTTTTCTCACCGTCAGCTTTCCGATGTGGAAGTAATTGTACAAAATGCAATTGCGACTCAAAAAATAAGTTTTTTTTAATATATAAGGGGGGGCAAACGGACAAGAGGCCTGCGAGGCAGTAATGGAATGTGGTGAGGTGACCGCCCATGGACATCCGTAACACCAAGTGTCAAGAGATACGTTGCCGACTTTTAAGTTGACAGTATGCTCTTTTCTTGAAGGTCCCTAAGTCGTATTGGCTTGGGAAAACAGCAGCCGGTAACTGATTCCACAAAGTGGCTGTGCTAGGCAAAGATTTCCTCGCAAAACGCTGTTTTGAAAAACCTTATTTGACTTTTCACACTTTATTTAATATTTTTATTTCATTATATTATCTATAGAATTGCTACTATATTAAAGACTAAAAGAAGAAAATGCTGTTAGAGAATCGAGATTCGTACATGGGGTCGTGCTACTGACATTGATATAGTGTTTGCTCTGCAAAAGAGAGCTGTTCGTGCTATACATGAGCTTGGTTATAGACAGTCTCTCAAAGAAAAATTTTAAGAAATAAATATTATGACTGCACCTTTTTGCTCGGAATAGTTATTTTCATTTTTATAACACTAGAAATGAGGGATTGCTTGTAAGTAATTCGAGTAGGCTTCATAAGATACATAATAGCCTTGAGGGTAAATGCATACACTTTTATAATAAAGTCCCAGCCACTGTTCTTGCATTCTCTATAAATAAATTTACATGTTTTATTAAAAAATGGCTCTGTCGTAAATTCTACTACTCCACATCTG
>CATIXQ010000040.1:135588-164969 GCA_949711755.1 Leptidea juvernica | reverse complement strand
TAAAAAAGAATCAGTCTAAAGGAATCAGTTTTTAAAAAATAAATTCCCTTTATGCCTTTTTACCAGGCTTTTTACAGTTTTGTAGAATTTAAGTAGGTAATGTAAAGTAGATATTTAATTGCCAATAAGCATGTGTTTGTTTGACTTCTTTTATAAGATTGTTAGTATGAATTAAACAACTCAAAATTAATACACTTTATTGTTTACAAATAATTATAGTTTCACAAATGTTTGTTACAGTTCCTATTAAATGTGTTATATTTCCCGTATGTTTTGTAGAACAGGTCCCAGAAAGCCATTCTTTCCTTGTTTATTCTATGTTCAATGTTCAGCTCTGTGTCTATTGTCATGTAAGGCCTCAACTCTTTGGTAACTTTAGGCCATTTCACAGGCAACAGCTCGTCAACTTCAGGTGTTGGATTACTGAAACATTAACGGTGTTATTATAAAAAATATGTATTTAAACATGGCTTACGTCCGTTCCCAATATTCAGTCTATCTCTTACTTGAAATAAAAATCGTAACTATCGTCGACTTTTCTGTCCCAATAAACTTATGGACGGTAACTCACCTTATCCGTACACGCTGTCTGTCAATGTGACAACGTATAGCTTACCAGCGATAGAAGTTTGTATGGAAATTGCAATTCACGCGTCCTAATATAAGGCAATAAGGATGACTTTTCGGGTATATTGGGACAGCTTCAGATTATTGACAGCTAATTACGGACAGTAGAAGGTAGTTATTTATCTCTATCTGTAGATAGTATATTGAGAACGGCCGTTAGACACGTGTTGCCCTAACTATAACAACGTCAGTGACCTAACAATAACGTCGTCTAAAATGGAGTATATCTTTTACAAATAAGTGTTTAGCTTGTGTTTAAATAAAACGTCGTTAAGCTCAACATAAAATGAAATGTACAGGAACAATTAAAGGAACGCAATGCAATTTTTGTCAGCTGTCATCTATGTATCATCATATAATCTAAATCCTCCTGAATTTAATCTATCCGTTAGACACACACCTTAGACAAGCTTCGACTCGTGTTTAATTGAAGTCCAAAGATTTTTTTTAAGCTAAACAAAAGAAATACATAGATTTGTAATAAAACTCTTTTTAAAACAAGTGTTCAAAAACACAGAAATGTTTAATTACTACAGCTTAATAGCTGAGAGGTAGCCCATGCCTTACTTATCGGTGCTCAAAGCTAGATGATAAATTAGATAATATATATTTAATACGTCATTGATCTTAGCCGAAATGATAACGACTTATGCTCAACGTAACTACTTATCGTCTTCTTAAACGTAACGATTAGATAAGAGGAGTTATTGTATGGTAATATTTCATCTAACTCTGAGAAAGAAAAATAATGGGAATGGCTTTAGTGCCAAGCAAATGGCTGAATACTTGCAAAGATATCTTGTTTATAACTAAATCTATTTTTGAATACATTTGCACAAAAATTAGTTATACTTTTCCATTTTTATAATCTTTAAAACATGCGGAATGTTAATATTTTCTATAATTTGCTTTTCGTTTAATTGAATTGTTGTTTTTGTAACTTTTTCCTCAATAACTTATTTAATTACTAAAAAAGTTAATTTTGTAATAACTTGTACATGGATTAAATTGTTTTTCATTAATTTCTTTCCGCACTTGTATCGAAATGAACTGTTGACGAGACTGTTGGTTGTTTCTATCTATGTAGAAAATAGGTAGACACGATATTCACTGGGATTTTCTCAATTGCTGAATATTTATATATTTAATTAAAAATAGCTGACACGGCTATGGACTAACATTCACAAATATCAAGGTCCTGAAGTGGTCTGAACTTCTCCCAGTTAAATTTAAAACCCCAAACTTACCCGTACTTAACAAAATTGCACCAAAGTTTCGTCATTCGCTTCACTATAAGTTCATTCTGTTCATTATTTTCGACTATTTCGTCATAAAATTGGAACAAATATTTCAATTCCTCGTTGTGTGGCGCACCCGCTATATCTTTGTTACCAACATACTTGAACTGATATTCAAACATAGGATTGGCATTTTCTTTTAACAAATTAGAAACTGTTCGTTCAATCGGGTGATTGTATAATATATCTGTTGTAAACGTTTCCAATTCATCAACCACCTCCTTCGATATCGGCTTGTCTCCGATGTAGAAATGCTTTACTATTTCAGCAGCTTCCAATAATTCATTTTCGTTTAAATTAAAACTTTCATTTAGTGTATCGTAAAATGGATCGCTTTCATAATATGCGTCGTCATTGTTTGCCTGTGAACCATAATGTTCCTTGCTTGTTTGCCCAATTAAAATTGGCGTGTTCTTTACTTTTTTCTGATTAGACATTGAGAACGGATCACTGTTAATGAAATTTTCAATTCCACTGAATGATCTCTCTTTGCATGGCCGTAATTTTAAATTTAAATCTGCGGCTGCAGCAGATACTAACTCATGAGGAGTACTCTTCAGAAAATTTAAGGCTTCAGCTGTATTTGACGTGTTGAAACCTAAAAACGATGCTATTTTAATCGCAGATTCCACATCAGCATCAACAAATGATACTGGCTTTTGAGGGGTACCACTCTGTGCAATGACTTTATTGTAAAGCTTATCCCTATTAGAGTATAGGTGAAGCAAAACTGAGCCAGCGCCGGCACTTTGTCCCCCAATTGTGACATTGTATGGATTTCCTCCAAAAGCTCGGATATTTCTTCTGACCCAACGAAGAGCGTCGTATTGATCTTTCAGACCCTGATTGCCTGGTACTTCTGGTACATCCAGGCACATGAATCCGTATGGGCCCAACCGGTAATTCATAGTAACTACTAGTATTCCTTGCTTGACAAGGTTCTCAGGTCCATAATTGCCAGCACTGCCAACAGAATATATGCCACCATGAATCCATACTAGTACGGGTAAGGGATTCTGCGAACTAGCTACTGTTGGCACGTATACGTTGAGACGCAAGCAATCGAGTGTTTCATCCGCACTGCTTGTAGCTCTAGATGCAGACGTGACGGATTGTGGGCATTGCAGGGAGCCATCGAACGCATTAAATATCTCGTCATCGAAACCTGGATGAGGCAGGGCAGGCTAGAAAAAAAATGCTAGAATGCAATAACAATGTAAAACAAATTCATTAGTTATCCAGTAGTGGTGGCAGTAATATTATACAAGATGATTGCTTTATAACCTTCTTGTTTCTGAAAAAAGCGTAGGTACCTGTGACATGCCTTTATATGACGCTTGTGGCTGAGGTTGCTGGGTCAGTTGGTATAAGGCCAGCGAGGTCAATTGCCGATGTTAGCAAAGGCTCAAATATGCCATATTATACCATATTTGTATTATTAGGTGTTGAGACATTTCGACTGTGGGGCATGGAAGGGCGGACAGTGGGTTACTATTAAAGCGCAATCAAAAGGACAACTGCACACCCGAGTTTAAAACGTAATTCGGTCATTAGATCTATTCAGTATTCTGTTCATTTTCTTTTTTGAGTTTATGTTGAGTATCTAAATTGAAAAATTAATAACATATAGTTTTTTACTCACTCCGAAGGGATTTTCCAAATCAACCCGCGCATAAGGCACTCCCAAGAAGGATGAGTAGCTTGCATCAGCAGATCTCCTTCCTCTAACCAGCCCCTGGTCTATCAAAACTAATGGATCGACTCTAAACTGACAACATACACAACTTATAAAACAAAACAAATAAATTAACTTAACCGGCCCCATCATTTACGGTTCCCAACTATCGAGTAACTATGAGATTATGGTATTCAAAATGGCGATATCTTTGTTTTTGATAATCATAAGATTTTCATCTCTTTTATCGAGTTAAAGTATTTTATCTATACATAAGTGTGATATTGGCTTACTGATAAAGACGTAACTGGGGAATTTTAATAAAATATTATTCATGCTTTTTGTTTCACTTGAGTATTATTAGGGGTTCAAGGATGAATTCCGATTTGTACAGAAAAAATAAAATAGCTTTTTTTTTATTTTAACATATTTATTTATTTAAAATAATTTCCATTATCATCTATACATTGCTGCCATCTAATAGGAAGCTCATTTATGCCTTTGCGATAGAACTGTGGTATGAAAGCATTTTGTATTCCCTCCTGAAAAAAAAATATATAACGTAGAAAATTGTCCAAATCACGAAAAAAATGCATTCATTAGCAGTCCACTCTCCAAACGCAATATTGATATTGCAAACTATTTCTGCCGCGTTAGTTTCGCATCGGGACTCGTATTCAAAAATCGTATCGAAATGTCCATTTTTCTTATCTAAGCTGAATAAAAAAAACTGATAGACGATAATCAAATTTTGCACATTTTTTAAATGAAGAACTTCCTAATAAAAAAGTTTCACTCAAAAATCTCAGACCATGAAGGTTCTATAAAGATAAAATGCACTTATTCCTTGATAACTAAATTGAGACGCATTATCATTATGAGCTTTCTACAGTTAGGTTTCCTGGTAGTAAGGAAGCGTTACTTTCAAAAAGCGCGTAGGTATACTCAGCTGAAATGATTCCTCTGGTGTGACGTGCGTTTGTCCTTTCATTCATGTCCTAAAAATAATTGTCATAGTATATTCAGCTGTTGCATTTAGTGGGAACCAATCGCAACATCGCAGGGACTGAGTAATTCGATCGGTAATGTGTTTTACAATCGCGAGTTTCTGGGAAAATGTAATAGCAACAATAAACTGATTCTGCCTTGGCATCGTGTATCGCCTGTTTTATAAACACTCGCTTAAAGTACATGGATAAGAATAAAGTTTTGTATTTATTAAATGCAAAAATTTTAAAACAAGAAGTATTCCGAAGAGCTTATGGACTTTATCTCTTGCCAAGGCCGATGAAACGCCTCTTCATCTCCACTGCAATCACGGCCCACTAATGCATATGCATAACACCATCCTTTGCAACTACACCCTACTCCCAGATTTGTAATACTCGCGTCACGAAGATACTGCGGCTATAAATGCAGCAGGACTTGACGACGAGCTTTAAATATGAGTGGCGAACACAATAGTTTAATTCCGGAGGCGGTGTTACTGGGACCCAATCAGGATTAGCCAAATAGCCATCCTCTGCAAATAATAATAATAATATCTCTTGCTACCTCATTCCACCATCGCAACGCCACAAAATTGGATATTATTATCGCCATCTGGATGAGTGGCGTTACTCCACATTTCAAGGAACTTTATTCTACGTTCAATCAAACTATGGTATGGACCACAGACTATACTTAAACTAGCGTAAAGACGACCTTACATCCCGATAATGTGTGAACAATTGTGATCTGTCAGTGTGTGCTTTAGCGAGATATCCCTCACTTCTGGGATTAAATAATAAATGAAATGGGAGTCAATGATACTGAAAAATGCTACCACCTGAGAGTTGAACAAAGACATACTAAAATTCGGTCGATGCGTCGCTCGGACGGTTGGCTCAGTTGGTAAGAGCGCTCGGACGGAGCCTGAGATACGCAGTTTCGAGTCCCACATCGCCCATGGATTTTGGTACAAATTAAATTTGTATAGCTCGTTTAATATTCAAAATCGATAATGGTAACAAAAGATTTGCTTTCCTTTTCTATCTTGGTGTATCTCCGTTAGAGATATTCTTCTCTCTCTTTTCGTATCATCATCATCAACATCATCAGCCGGAAGACGTCCACCGCTGGACAAAGGCCTCCCCCAAAGATTTCCACGACGATTGGTCTTTTGCTGCCTTCATCCAACGTTTTCCGGCGATCTTGACCAGATCGTCGGTCCAACACTGCGTCTTCCGGTACATGGTCGCCATTCGATGACTTTACTGCCCCAACGGCCATCTGTCCCTCGAACTATGTGCCCTTCCCACTTCAGTTTTGCAATCATTTGGGCTATGTCGGTAACTTTGGTTCTTCTACGCATCTCCTCATTTCTGTTGCGATATCGCAGGGAAATTCCAAGCATAGCCTTCTCCATTGTCCTCTGAGCGACGATGAGTTTTCTCATCAGGCCAATAGTTAGCGACCATGTATACATCTACCATACGCTTACAATATAGGCACAATATTTGTTATCAAGTCGTTACGACATGGGTTTAAAAAATAAAAATATAAATGCTTATTCCTTATTGACGTTTCAAGTTTGTGAGGGCGGCGGTAGAATCTGACTTGATAATAACATTAGTGTACCTGCAAGATCTTTGTCATATTCAAGATTATATTTGTTTCAGCGATACTTCTGGTTCTGGGGGTGTTGCTGGGAGTGTGGGTGATATATGGGCTACTGAAGATGATAATGTCGAGGGTCCGGAGATCAGCCAAGCTGCGTTACGGAGACAAGGAGCTTGCGATACAACAGCGGTTGAGAGCGCTCGACACCTTCAGAGGGTAACCAACTTTGCCTCTTCACATATTGTGTTCTTCATTGGATTCTCACATTAATTTCGACCTGTTTTCGCACTCATCTACTGCGTCATTTAAGAATAAGATAAAACAAAAATTACTATCCTTACCTTGTATCTTCATTCATTATTATATCCACTGTGTCGTATATCGTGTGTCAGTGTCTTGATTAATTATATTGTGTATTCGCCTAAATATTATATTTTTACTTATCTTAACGTTGTGTTGTCATGTCTGTATAATTGTATTCTTTTGTGTTCTCAGTGAAACTATTCTAGGATTTATCTAATCTTCTAATTTTTTTCTTTTAATTAACCTAATTTTTTACTATAGTGATGTATCTGTTTGTTTCCTTAATAAATAAATATCATAAATAAAACTAAGAGGAATGTCGCGGGGCGGATCGTTACTCAGAATAAGATGCGATAGCTGGTCAATGTATCATGGCCGCTACTTGGGGCGGGTGTCATCGCGAACTATGTTATCGTTTGAAAGAAAAAGTTTAATATATACCTACTAATATAATTATCTGTTTGTCTGTTTGACCGAATGATTCATGAATGCAAAGCCTATTTCTTGAATGTCATAACTGAACAATAAAGAGAGATTTTAAAAATCATCTGAAAAAAAACTCTGCCCACCCGTCTACTGCCTAAGCAGAGTTTTTGTTCAGTTGTGTTTTGACCGCGCTTTGAATACAACGCCACGCAACAATAAGTTTTCAGTGAAAAACTGTCAAAATAACAGAATAAGCAAACATAAAAAGGATGGAGGTAATGAATCCAGTAGAACGCCAAAGAATGGAAGATCGGAGATGATCATGATCTTAATCATAGATGAATCCAGCCGCTCTTAGTTGCAGGCAGCGACTTGTAGTGAAGTCTTGGCTGCTGTCGCGCCCTACTCAATAGACCAAGATTTTTAGATGCCAATTTGGCCTTCTGTGCCACTTGACCACGGGACATAACGTCGCTCAATTTATCTACGCCGAGTTTACCGATACATGGTCTGGCAGTAATCGCGAATGAAGGGAATACGACAAAGGGAGAATTTTTAGTGGTGAACGCAGAAAGTACACACAAGAACAATGTATTTATCTCACTTCTTCGTGGAAAATAGTAAGAAAGCCAATAAAAATAATAAGTGAATCTTTTGTGTTTTAAGAATATCAGATTTATGTTACTTGGTAACAAACATATTCAATTCTCTTTCTACTGAGTTGTTGATTTCTAAATGATAAAAAATATTTAGCTTACTATACTTTGCTATTCCCACGGAGCAACCATGTCTTGTAAACAGGTTCCCTTTATTATGCAGTTTGCCCATACTTACACCTTGCAAATGTACCCGGTTATCAACTTACAGCATGTAACCCGATGGAGACAGAAATGTCACTTTTAGAGAAACTAGCTTCTCATTATAGGTAAGACGTTCAAACAAGTAAAGAAGTATTTATAGAATCCATTTCTTTGTAAGCTTGACGATGGAGTGCATGTCATTACAGACATTGGTCACTTTCCCGCCACAATTAAAATCATAGCTATAGGCTAACTGCTTACATACACACTGTGGCGATTGCATCCACATTAAGTTGGCAACCCAGTATTGTTTGGAATACCAACTGATCACGTAAGAGAGAGGGAGATTTATATAGACGCCAGACACTTGACAGTTGACAACAAATGACGCGAGTGGCGAAGACAGATGCTAACTTTTTACCCGCGAGTGTCATATGTCATCATATATTATCATCATTTAACTTGCATTATATAAATTATAACTAATAAGTAACGTAGATAAACTTACTTCTGTTAATATTCAACAGTGCAAACGCAATAAACAAAAGTAAAGATCGAGTCGGTGGTTTAATTTACAAGCTCCCCGACACGACAACACCAATATCCTTAATACTGCTCGTTCTATAGTTATCTGTGCAAAATGAAAATTTCTGACATTTTTCAACATCACATATCCGACGTACTTTGCAAAAGTAGCTCATAAATCTATATGTATAAAAATGAATTGCTGTTCGTTAGTCTCGCTAAAACTCGAGAACGGCTGGACCGATTAGGAAAATTTAGGTCTTGAATTATTTATGGAAGTCCAGAGAAGGTTTAAAAGGTGAATAAATAGGAAAATGCTCGGAATTAAATAAAAACAACAAATTTGTTTTTTCTTTGATGTGCCCATACATAATTTCTATGAGATAATTTATTGACGCACGGTTTGACAGTTCTGCTGTGACACAATTTCATTACGACAGCAGGGTGCATATTTTACGAAGTAATTCTTGATGTTATGACATAATAATATTATTGACAAATTCATATAAAACATTATTTTATTTATTATATATAGAACAACGTCTGTCGGGTCAGCTCGTAATTAATAATTCTTTGGGCAGCTCTTTACGCGATAATTTGTTTCATTTGTAAATTTCAATTGCGAGTCAGGATCTTATTCGTTTTATGATTGCCGTCTCCATTTAGTTTAATACTATAATTTATCAAAGAACCCGTTGGTGCTGCTAACAACTCCTGCGCAATTATACGCTTCGGATTTATACAACTATTTATGAAAACTTAATGTATTATTTTCCTATTATACTAAAAATAAATATTGGTCTACAAAGTCTAGTCTCGTAAATTTATGACTGACTTTCTGAATTTACAAACCAATGATAACTTGATATAAACATCTAGATACCTACTAATTAATAGACATTTGTTCTCACTGACTCCTCACACCTAGGTAATAGTTAAGAATTAAGTCACGTTTTAACAATAACGCTGACTTTAACATAGACCGCGGAAGGTATTGCAACATCGTATTCCATTGGCATAGTTAAAGTTAGAAATGGAAATATAAAGTCAATATCGAATATTAATTTAAAACTTTTGACATGTCGCTATTAAGCTATTTAACATTAACAATAGCTTTAACCGGCGAAGATTGGACTTTTACTGTTAGAGTTATGACTTCATCTCAAAATTGTCAAAGGGCGCAACACAATTTTGCTTAACCGATACTTTAACATGTTTGTTATTGCTAAAGTTAGTTTATACATGCCTGCCCTAGTATAATTAATGTGTAGCTTTCACTCTTTTTTAAATTCAGCAGAAGTACAATCTGGGTTTGAAACACAAAAAACGTGTCATCAAATAGTATAATAAACGCATCTATTTTTAAAATATTATCTGATTGCGTTTTAAGAAATACACTTTAAATCATTGTAAATAATAATTATACAGATCATTGAATAATAAAAAACCAACACAAAACTTAATATATCGCTAACCACCGAAAATAATATCAAGGAACTACACCATTGCTCTTGTTTATGGAGGCTTTGACGTCACAATGCGCTTCAACCAATAGCATTGCATTTCGATGTTTTATATTTCGCGCGTATTTATTGCACTTTTTTTTATTTAATATTTAATATTCAGCAAAAATTTAACCAGAAATAACTATTTAAGATAATTTCAATAATAATAAAGATTAAAAAAAATAACTTTGGAACTAAATGTTTCATTGAATATTTCTCCAACTAGACTCCCATTCCATGGCTTTCCAACGTTTCCAGAATGGCGATTGTATTCATGATCTTCGTGAATGATGGAGCCGGCGGCTACTGGTGGCTGGAGCACGCCACATGGAACGGATTGGCAGCAGGTGACCTGGTCTTCCCGGCTTTCCTCTGGATCATGGGGGTGTGTGTGCCGCTATCCGTTAAAAGTGCCTTCGCCAAGGGCATCCCAAGGTGGAAAATAGTTATACATATACTGCGGGTATGTCATTTTGAATATATTTTGCCTACTCTTGATTTCATTGCCTCTTCTTCGTAGCGTCTACAATTTATGGTTATGATTAAGAATCAAGATATATTTTACTAATATTAAGATTATAATTTTGTCATTACACTTGTTTACACACACTGTTTTTTAAATTCTGCGCATCGTTTTTAAATGAATTGTGAAACTATAGGTACTTCGAGCCAAGTATTTTTACATAACTTAACAATTTAACAAAATCAACACAACCGTTATACCTTTTTTAATTATTTTCATTACCTATTTGAAGGTAACGTTACACAATCTTGACTTCTGACATACAACTTTCAATTAGAGTTCCATAGATCTTTCACTAACCGTGCGAATTACATAAGAACCCAAATGAGGTCAGCGATTAATTATTAAGTGATGTAAAATAATAAACAATAGCATTTTTTTTTTATTAAATGTAAATTGATTAACTCCGGAACTGCACTGGTTCACGCTTCAATGAAGACACAGCATGCTATATTGCTGCATTGAGAAACAGCATTCAGTAACAAATTAATTATGATGCTAAAGCCGTATACGTAGATACTTTCCTCGAGGCTTAAGCCATAAAATTCGAAAAGATACTATTTTATTTTAAATTTAGAATTCGAACGGTAGGAATGTTACATCAATCGAAGACTCAATAGCTTTATGATACGATATTGATTTCTGGAGTCTCTATCTGAGGTCAGTCCCTTGCGCCTGAGGATCGTGGTCAGCATTTACCAGCGGGAGGCTCCTTTGCACAGGATGCCGGCTAGATTATGGGTGTGGTACCCATATCTGCCGTGAAGGAGTAATTTGTAAACATTACTTTGTTTAGGTCTGGAGGGCGCCGTAGCTAGTGAAATTACTGTGCAAATAAGCATCAGCTGAGCGTCCTGTTCGTCTTGTCCCTAATTGTCATAAAAAAAAGATGATCTGCCTCCACTGGATCCTGTACAGCGCGTCTCTTACAACCGTTAAGAATTTGAATAACGAGTATTTAATTTGGTCGTTCCATCTTGTGTGAGAACGACCGCCTGATACTTTGCTCCGGTATTTCCAACTACAATATGTTTTCAAAACTTTCGTCACTTTATGTCCATTCTACTTGATATTATTGCACATATTATGAATAATGAATATCGTTGATAAAAGTTCTCTCGCTCGTGGTTGTCAGTTAGATTATTAGTGCAGATTTGTCTTACAATGTTTCCCGTCTCTCACTGTTAGAGGTCATTCAGGTACATACAGTCTAGTGGAACGCCCACAGCAGATTTGATTTGGTTAGTCCATCGCATGGGTGACCTTCCGAGCGGTCTAGTGCTTCCAATTTACCCTGGACCACAATGGACTGGCTGCTCCTCCTATCGCGTATTGCATATTTATCTTTCTTGGACTAAGTCATTAACATAACGGCTGAATAAATAAATGATTTAAATCAAACCAAAAAAAATACCATTACACTCGAAATAAGGCATTTTTTTATACTACAGCTCATTCGGAAGGCAGATTTCTTCAAGAAGAACGAGCAAGAAACTATGAGGTTGCTCTTTTCAAAGCAGACTATCACAATTTCATATTTAACTATAATTACATTTATCAATCTGAGACAGACATGTAACAAACAGCCCAGCAGCTCAGTCCCAAGGGTTATTAAGATCCATAAATCGAGAATGGATCGAGATATTACTTCGAAATCTTCTTTTCCAAATACTTTGTGAATTGTGAAGTGAATCTGCTTTACAGAATTTTTAGTTTTGTTTTGAAAACAAAATTTTATGAACGATGCGGGACTAGAACCCACGACCTCTGACGTTCCGTGCCAGTGCTCTGCCAACTGAGCTAACCGTTCGAGTGACGTATCGTCATAATATCTTGTATGTAAAAACAATTGTTTTCAAATTTTATTGGTGTATCCTTGAAGTGGGGGTATTGTTTAGATTTACAACAGCGATTTCTCAAGTCAATTTCCTAATAATACAAATTGGGGTTGAGCAGGTTATCAACTGTAAAGTAGATCTTGTAGATGAAGCCACAACCTGAGAGTTGAACAAAGCATATAAGATTTTATGACGATACGTCACTCGAACGGTTAGCTCAGTCGGCAGAGCACTGGCATGGAACGCCAGAGGTCGTGGGTTCGAGTCCCGCATCGTTCATAAAATTTTGTTTTCAAATTTTTTTATGTATTAATCCTAGAAGTGAGGGTTATCACTTTAAAAACATAATGAATCTGCTTTTAAAAGTTTGTAATAAGTTAAAATTCAGTTCACAGTCGTATCAATGTTTACAAGATGCAGGATACTTTCGTTTTCATCACGTAACCTACTTGTGTATTCTGGGTTAGTGTGTACGTGGTATACGCAGTACCGGAGATGTTACTGGGAGTGTGACATTACACATTCCACACTCGCGTGACCACACGTCTAACTCTCACCACCAGATTGATACCGCTCTGATTAAACCGATGTTATGGCTAATTACCACGTTACAATTATTATTATCTTAACTGGAGTTGTTTGTGGAGGGAGTTGTCATCGCCCATGAACATTTATAGGCGGCCAATATTTATAACTCATAGTTCTGAACCAAACCAGGTGCGTGCATATCATATAGGCAATTAGGCAGTGCCTCCCTCGTTATGAACCTAAATAAATATAGTGTTCAAGTTAATTTAGTTTAATTTGGTTCCGTTATTTTATAACCAAACTTCTATTGAACCCCCACTTATAAATTTTCCTAAATACCTACGGTAAGCGATATCCAGGCTCAACTACGACTAGTTAGATTTACAGTGCCTACCTTACTAGAAAACCAATGCACGCCCCTGAACCAAACCCTATCTTTAAAAACAATGTGTGTGTCTACTTATATACGCACGCAAGAAACTATTCTTTGGCATAACATAACAATATTTTTAATAAAGAAGGTATTAAATAAAACCAATGCAAATATTATTATACCCCGTCAAAAGATGTAAAAATTCGATAACTTAATATTATATATCTTAATATATATAAATTACGTGACACGTTGTTTATCCGCGATGGACTCCTAAACTAATGAACGGATTTTAATGGGGATTACTTCATGGAGTGTAGTTTAGTCCAACTTGAGAGATAGGATAGTTTTTATTTCGATTTGGGATCCATAATTAGTTTTATTTCCAATATTTGTTTTATGAACATATTTTCTATGAGAGAATTTATTGACGCACTGTTAGACAGTTCTGCTGTGAAACAATTTCATTATAGTTAACAACAGGGAGTAATGACGTCAATGAGTCATTGACAGGGAGCATATTTTACAAAGTAATTCTTGGTGTTATGAAATATTATTGACAAATTTATAAAAAAACAGTATTTTATTTTTTGTGCATACTGCCACGTCTGTCGTGTCAGCTATCCTACTAATATTATAAATGTGAAAGTTTGTATGTCCGGATGTATGTTTGAACTTCTTTAACGCAAAATCTACTGAATAGATATTGATGAAACTTTACAATAATATAGCTTACACACCAGAATAACAAATAGGCTATAATTTATAAAACTATAGTGTGAATTATACAAAATATAAAAGATGTATGATTGTTGCTAATGAATACAACTAGCGCCATCTCTTATCAACTAGCAAGCAAAAGATCAATACAATTTATATGGCAAAACAACGTTTGCCGGGTCAGCTAGTATTAAATAAAGCATGAAGCAAATGAAAAAAAAATTCTCACCACAATATTTCGTGGCATTCACAATACATTGAAAGTTATAGATAAAGTGTCATCTACCGAACCTATGCCATCATTAAAATGTAAGCATGTATGTAATGTTACAAAGAATTTTATACGAATAGTTAATTAGTTACTAAACCACAGCTCAGGTATCGCTACCCAAAAATCTTTTTTATTTAAAAAAATTCATTTATAACTAATATGACAATGATATTACATATACATACTTTTAAAATATCATTGTACCTAATACTATTAAAGTTAATCGTCATCTAAGATATTACATAATAAAATAATAAGTATTGTAACTTCAATAAATTTTATTCTACCGCATAATTTAGTCTGAAGTATTATACAAATGTTCATGTTGACCAAGGCATCGAACATAGACCGATGATAGTAACTAGACTAATTGATAGCTTCCGTCTCACTCACACGAGAAAAAGAAAAACTCTTGCGAGTCTTAAAGTAAATGAGATAGAGTGATTAGATTTTTGTTTCGCCATGCGAGCCGGTTTTTTCAAGGTCAGCACACTCGGTGTGCTAAACAAACTTGACAGCGCTGCACAGATATTTTGTTTACTTTTATTTGCGTCTATAAAAATAAGCTATTATTGTTGTGAAACGTGTGAAATATCCACTATTTATTCAACATCAGTGACAATTTTAAGTAGAATCGAAGGAAATATTGCGCGATGTTGTGTTTTACGATGTAAAAGTGATAGTGAAAGAACCCTTGTGTTATATTATGTACCTATATAATATATATAGGATATTATCGGTCTCATGTTGGCCAAACTGTATGCGCGCGCATCGATCACTCTGATAGTTTTTCCCTAACGCGCCAAAAGAAGTATAATTTCAATAAAATAGGTTGGTAATAATGATGGTCCTTTTTCAGCGTTCTGTGATGATGTTCATACTGGGCGTGTCCCTGAACACAATCTACGGCTCCAACATACTGACCGAGATCCGAGTATTCGGAGTGCTGCAGAGACTGGCGGTGGCTTATCTGATAGCTGCCGGGTTCTACGCTTTGACAGCTCCTAAATACTACACGCCACCCAGGGTAAGTTGACAACTGCTACACAATACAGAGTAATAGCACATTAGCGTAACTCAGCTGTGTCCTTGAGATTTTCAACTACGTCTGGGCGGAGCGCTAGGGTTGATACATACAAAACGATAGACGACAAGATGGACGGTGCGGCGCGGCGCAGCTAATTTAAATCGGACAACGACTAGTGTCAGTGGCGTACGTCGTGGCATTCAATAGTTTTGTCTTCCCAAGATTGCTTAGCGGCTGTGTAAATCTTGCGTAAGTGTGTGTGCGTCGATTCGGGCGCTCTTGTATGAAGTAAGAAGTTAAAGTACTGTTCTATTACTGTATTGTGACTGTAACTCGTGTCAATAAGGAAATATAATGACAGCAGCATCCACAATCTGACAAAGTCAAATAAACGTTATTCGATTAGGCTCAAGCAGAGCGTTTTTGAATCGTCACGTCTTTTAAATAACTGAATCTACCGGGTTCGAATAGAAGAAGAAAAAGAAGAGTTCGTGATAAGAACACACAAGAAACTCGTGGCCGTTGAGTTTCATTCTTCTTCTTTTAAATCAAAAAGAGTATATTAGAATGGCTGTTATAAACAATAACAAGGTAGTTTGTAAGTTGCTGCATCCAATGTGAATGTGAATCGTGTTCAAAGATATAAGCGTTTTAAATATCAAATATTTCATAAAAAGTAATTAAGAAAAACTTAATAGATATAACTTATCGTATATTGGATGCCAACCTTTATATTATTTTTTAGAATGAGGTTTCAATTGATACATTTTTAATAAGAAAATTATCACAAATAGGCGTACCCCTATCACTTCTACACGACCAATTAACTTTAACACATAAATATTGTATAATTAGTACCTATTTGTACGGAATTGTTGACCCTACGAATTTTTTGTTAAGCAATATACAATCGACCACACTAAATATAGATTAAGGATTAGTCTCCGGTGCAACAATAGGTTCTTTATTGCGGCAACTATTAGATGCTTGTTTGCGTGATATATATTGACACTCATTGGCATCCTTCAAATATATGTAACTTATGCTTCGTATTATTTTACATTGAAATTAATAAAATACAAAATAATTAATGATGATATGTAATCCCAGTGTCTTTCTTATTTCTTGTAGTATTATCTTAACAAAGATTTACTACGCAACCCGGTATTTTAGTTTCAATTATTAGCAAAGTTTAAGAGAACATGTGGCACGTCAACGTCATACGTTGTTTGAGACTGGCTCGAGTACGCCCACTTGAGCGTAATAAAACTTGCCTCACTTTGCGACTACGCCTGCGGTTGCTAGTTGGAGCGCAGCGGAGACTAAACCTTAATCTAAGATAAATACCCAATTATTGTCAAAGAATATCTTAATATAATTGACGACGTACAAGTTCCGTTATTGCGACTCCCCGAACATCGAACCCGAGCCCGCACAAAATATGATATGCATCAAACAAGATTCTCACGAAACTGGTTGGTCGACTTAATGCAGTCATTATTCTTTCATATTTTCGTGTTCTAGTTCGGTACAATGCGATATAATCAAAATCAAAAGTGATTGATTCACATAATATGTCATTTACGACCAGTAACCGCTTCGGATGACGTATTTGGTGTGGTACAAAGAGGATGTCAATACTACGTAATAATAGGCGGGCTACCTGAGTAAAAATAGAAATTTAGTTTTTTTTATACTAAATGGCTCCGTCGACTGAATGTCGACGATTCGGTTAACGTCAAGGTGGAGATTTTATATTTTATTTTTGCTGAATGAGGTATAAAAAGAGCTGATTTAAAGGTAGAAATTTAGTTTAGTGTGAAACGTGCAGTGACTTTGACATAAGTTTGAAATAGTAGTATTCACAGTATAGCGATTGGCGACGAAGTATAATCCGGCAAAGTTTGAAAGCGGACTTAAGAGGTAGTCGATTTCCACTATCTCCGTTTTTTACAAGATTATAGCCGTCATCTGTCAATCTGTCATTGACTGCACGTTTCATACAATCGAGTTATTCGCTTGTTTCTTACAGAGTTTCGCTAGGCTGTTGTATTTTGACTCTCAACTTTGTTTTGTTGAGGTTAATATGGAATGATATTAGGGGTGATCCTTGTTCGGTACAAAATGTATTCATTGACTACAATATGTTGAAGAACATTCTTTTTTGTTATTTAATTGAGTTCTCGTGACAGGGTTCGGTAAAATATGATCGAGGGAGGCGATGATGATGAGGCGTCATGCTCGTGAACGGGCGCTACTTGTGATGGCAAGATGATCTTGTTACCAGAAACTCTACTTCATATTCTTAAAAATAAAGTTATTATTTACCTATATTTTTTATTATTGCTTATAAAATGCTCGCAAAATACCTTTATTAATCTACGATGTCTACTGTACTCACAGTAGATGCGAAAATGCACACACATTATTGAGTAATAACCCTTGTTTTTACTTACCTATTAATTTACATTTACTATTTTTGAATACTCGTGTAAGATATTGAGTACCTATTTGACGTGTGAGTGCTTTTGTTGGATCAGTATTCATATATTGTAATTGAAATCATATGTAAAACCATGAGCTGTAAATGTTGAGTTTAAAGAGTGGCAATGAGTTTCTTGCCACTTCTTCTCATTAAAGGTCAACCTTTTCCGATGTGGTAGTTTACCACTTTTACATTTATGTAAAAAGAAAAAAAAGCCTTTACTTAAGTGATTTTTATTTGTTGTTACCAAACTTTCAGCCAGTATCAGCTGTGATAGCGGGATTACTGGTCCGGGAGAAAATAGTTTTAAGGACTTTTGTTGTATATTGAGTAGCTATAGATCTATAGGGAATAACTATTTATTTACCTCTTAATAAAAACCCATCATGCAATGAGAGTTCACGTTGAAACAACTATACGACTTCTACAATAGTGATATATTATTATCTAGTATGTCTGTTTGGCAGGGAGCGTGTGGCCAAGCTCTGAAAGATGTCCTGTCTTGCATGTGGTGCTGGGTCCTGGCAGGGTTACTGATCGCACTCCACACCGCTGTCACCTTCATCGTGCACCATCCTGACTGTCCACCGTAAGTACACATCACTTCATCAGCACATCAAAATAATGATGAGACACTATATATGACATTATACACTTGTTTAAAGTTTTTATTGAAGTAACAACTTCCTTAGACGCGTTGGCCACTTTTGCGAAAATAACTAATAAAAGTCCTACTTATATCTTCCCTTTCTTGGCGTGCGTTCGTGCAGAATGGGATGTCGCTATGCCTGTCAGGCTTGCCCTGCATGTTTCAGTGTGACAAATCTACCTGTTATCCCTACTTAAACATTTTATTGAGAAAACCTTTAGTTGCATATGCAACGGGCAACTACTATTTGTATAATATATGATATGACATAGAGCCCGAACCTCACAAGATGGACTGTCAATCTGGTCAAGATCGCCTGCTAATACAACCAATATGTTGGACGAGGGCAGCGCAGGACCTATAGTCATGGCGATCTTTGGGAGAGGCCTTTGTTCAGCAGTGGACGTCTTCCGTCTGAAATGATGATGATGACATAGAGCTAACAGCATAAACATTATTTGGAAGAAAAATGCAATTCTACAGTCTATCGGCCTTACAAATAAACTTGGTATAAAGTTATAACTAAGCATAAACAAAGAATATGCAAAATGCTTACAATATCGTTGACAACACTGTCAATTCAATGATAATTCTGAAGTTTTCCAAATGTGAAGCAGCCTTGCAAATAAAGGCGGGAAACGTCCGAATCAACCAATCGTAAGCAAAATGTCTATTTGTAAACATTTTACATATTCTTGGTTTATGAGTAGTTATAACTTTATGCCAAAAAAAAGACTTGACTTAAAGGTCTTAGTTACCAGGTCATAAAATCCCAAAAAAAAAATCATAACTTTATGCCAATTTTATTTGTAAGGTAGGTAACGTACCATGTCTTTTCTTTTTACCGTCACCACACCGTCACTCATTAGACCAAAGAGTATAATAATATATAGATTAGACATTCAACATAAATTTTTGATTACCTAAATTTGAAAATTTAGGTAATCAAAATGTTTCGTTTCTTATTTTGGTATATATTATGAGTTAAGGTACATAAGTATTTACCTTTTTAACCGACTTCAAAAAAGGAGGAGGTTCTCAATTCGTTGGTATTTTTTTTTAATGTTTGTTTCCTCAAAACTTTCGACTGGGTGAAACGATTTTGATAATTCTTTTTTTTTTAAGGCTGGTGCTTCCCGTGTGGTCCCATTGTAATTTGGTCCAGATCTGACAATGGCAACCATGAGAAAAATCATAAAAGTCTTAAATTTGCTATACATAGGTATAGCAAATGGATGATAAATTTACAAATATCGCGACAACCGATTTCGATGATTCTTTTTTATTGGAAAGGATATACTTCAAAGATAGTTTGGTTGGGTTCTGATTAGTAATTTCACAGAGTACCTTTGTATGTAGTAGTAATGTAATTTGACACGCGTCATATATAGCATTTTGCTGCACTATGATTATGGCCGTTTACAATAACCTATCTACCCTTAGTTTAACTTACGGATACATTGCTGTCACCGTTTAATGACAAGATCTTATATATTCATAGTTTTGTCCAATATAGATATAGTCCAATGCTATCTGTCAATAGGTTATTGAAATGTAAGTAAGCGTAAAAGGATAGATTTGTCCACGTCTGTAAGTCGTTTTGTATTGCGTTGCGACTCTGTAGGTCTACTCGCAAAATCGACAACGATATATTCGGAACGATACGAAAATAACACGAATATATAGCCTAGAAGGTGTCGTTGAGATTATCGTAAAAGTGACGTTTGATTGTTTGTCGAATTCGAATATTAGTCTCTGACATTATGAGTAGGGTTAGACATTAGTTCAATCATCGTTTCGACATTGAATACGATGTAACTAAGAGTAGAATTCGACACGACTAACACAATATATCGAATATCGATTTTAGGAGTAGGCCCCCTGATCACACTGTCATTGCTGTATACAGATAATCCGCATAATATTAACAAGCGGTACGTAGACTGGTAAAGCACAATAATAGTATTAAGTTTTAATTATATTACAGCGGATACCTAGGCCCTGGTGGTAAACATGACGACTGGGTGGCCCCAGAGTGTAGTGGCGGCGCTGCTGGGTATATAGACAGACTCTTGCTGGGTGATTCGCATCTTTACCAGAACAGCGACGCGAGGAGAGTGTACGGTGGTTCTATCACGGACCCAGAAGGCTTATTAGGTATGTTGTAATAATTATAATTATATGGTACTAGTAGGTGCGTACTTACACTATTCACGCAGGGGAAAATAATTACGTTGCGTTGCGTTCAGTTACATTTTTTTTATGACAATAAGGGGCGAGATGAGCAGGACGTTCAGCTGATGGTAATTCAGTGCCTTTCAAGATTCTTGAAAAACCTAAAAATTCTGAGAGGCACTACAATTGCACTCGTCACCTTGAGACATAATATGTGAAGTATCATATGCCCAGTAATTTCACTAGCTACGGCGCCCTTCAGGCCGAAACACAGTAATGTTTACACATTACTTCTTCACGGCAGAAATAGGCGCCGTTGTGGTACCCATAACCTGGCCGGCATCCTGTGCAAAGGAGCCTCCCACTGTATGTAGTTGTACAATCGAGTTGAAGAATAGCGGTTTCTTATAATTTGCTTAGACTTTACTTACGTAAAACTTAGCTGAGTGTGATAAAACGCAAACTTGACTTTAAAATTGGGCTGACCTTAAGCTCAGCATAATTTCAGCTGTCAAATGACTATAAAAACGAAATATAAAAAAATTATAACTATAAAAATAACTACATAACTATAAAAATAAAAATCAAAGATCATGCTGAGCTTACATTATTTTTATAGTTAATTAGTTAATTTCATAGTATTAGATATGGTATATTGCTGTGGGGCAATGGAGCCCATATAAAAACAATCTTTGCGCTGCAGAAGAGAAACTATTCTCGCTATTTTTAACCTAGGTCCTAAAAAAATATTGAGCCCAAATTTTAAAAAAATAATTACTTTTTGATCGTTGTCTCTTAATATAATGTTGATAATGTTATATAGGAAGGTACATCAGCGTTTTTTTTTAAATTCATAATAATCATAATGTTTACACCAGGAATAAACATCTCGGCTAAGTCGAGTTAGCAAGTCTTTTGTAGGGCGATGTAAGTATAGGTATCCTTTTACAACTAGCTCCCAGAAAATGTTCAAAATAAATGTATTACGAAATTTAAAAGAATTAAAAAAATGTACGAGTACCACAGATTATAGCGACCGCCGTTTTTAAGGCTTTTTGATTCGCTTTTATTAGCTTCATACGTATGTTAGTATGTAACGGAATCTTCGAATATGATTTTAACCCCCTACAAAACGTCGGATTAACTACGAATTTTGGCATACTTATTAAGAAGCGAAGACAATTCAATATAACAAAAAAAAACTAAAAAAATACGCGCTTTTTTTTACAATAAAATCATTTTTTCTTACACTATTTTCAATTCAAATTTATTAAGATTTATTTTCTATTTTTAATGGGATTTTCTATAAAAGCGTATTTTTATACTTTTATTTATTTTTTTAAATTATAAATTTGATTGTATCGAAATTTTATAAAAATAGAAGAAAAAGCCCAAGCGTTTCATGCGCCCATTCTTCTAAGATCTGAGCCATACTTTTTCGAATGTGTGGTTTTAACGTTCAATAACTGGTTTTAAATTATCTTTTGAGTAAAAATAATTGTATTACTTAATTGCAGGTTGCATAACGTCTGTAGTGCAGACTCTGTTCGGCGTGCAGGCGGGTGCCACAGTTTTGCTACAGAGGTCGCACAAGGCTCGAGTTTCGCGGTGGCTGGCGTGGGCACTTGTGTTCGCACTAGCCGGGGCACTCTTGGCCGGGTTCTCACGCGAGCACGGAGTCATTCCCGTCAACAAGAACTTGTGGTGAGACAAGCTGACGTGTACTGATGTCAAACTCCCGCATCCATTAACTATTAGCGCGTTGGGAACTGTTAGTTACATATCGATAAGCCCTTAGGCCCTTACCTGTGGGAGGCCATTTGCACAGGAAGCCGGCTAGATTATGGGTACCACAACGGCGCCTATTTCTGCCGTGAAGCACTAATTATTGTGTTTCGGTCTTAAGGGCGCCGTAGCTAGTTAAATACTGAAATAGTAAATACTGGTTTACCAGCCAGCTAGAATGATTGGCCCTGGTTAAAAATGCTACTTATTGTTTTTTTAAATAAGTACCTACAAGGCACGCTTTTTGATATCAAGCCGATCTAAATACTTTTAAACCTTATACTCATCATCATCATATCAGCCGAAAGACGTCCACTGCTTGACAAAGGTCTCCCCAAAAAATCTCCACGATGATCGGTCCGATCGGATGATCTACACTCATCCAACGTATTCTGGCGATCTTGACCAAATCATCGGTCCATCTTGTGGGGAGCCTACCATTCGAGCACTTTACTACCTCAACGGCCATCAGTCCGTCGAACTATATGCCCTGTCCACTGCCACTCCAGTTGACTTTGGTTCTCCCACGGATCTCCCCATTTCTGATATGCTGGTCCATCGTCAACTCGTAAACTTGTGCTGCTTGTGGTGGCAGGTCGACCTGTTATCGTTAATAAATCATTGTATTTGCTGGATGCAATTACTGATTGTGACAGTAATAACGACCATAATGTTCACGAAGCATCCTTACACAAACAATGGATACAAGTGGTAATGGTGGTTGCATCCAATACACGATAATTTATATTTATACAGTTAATTCTTTATCACTTTTTATGAAATAGTTTATATTATTTAAACACGACTTATATATTGGATGCAGCAACTTACAAACTAATTTGTTATGTATATTACAGCCTTTGTAAAATACTATAGATTGCAAAGAGTGGCCGTTCAGTTTCTTATAGGTTCTTCTCACGAGCTCAACTTTTTACGAACATATGGTTAACTCAATAAATTAAAAGAAATATTTATAGTGACGATTCAAAAGCGCTTAGTTTAATTGAATAAAGTTTATTTGTCTTTGTATTTGAGATATTAATTATCTTAAAACCATTAATTGATTCCCAGGTCCATGTCATTCGTGCTAGCGACATCAGCAGTATCGCTAACGATCCTCAGCATTTGTTACACGTTCACTGACGCATGGCGCCTGTGGGCCGGAGGACCGTTCCGGGCGCCGGGCCTCAACGCGATAGCGTTGTACGTCGGACACTCGGTTTGTGCTCACCTGTTCCCGTTCCACTGGCGGCTGCCGGTGATGAGGACGCACAGTGTGCGGCTCGTGGAAGCCGTCTGGGGCACCGTGTTATGGGTTATCATAGCTCATATTATGGCGAGGAAGAAGGTGTTTATTACGCTGTGATTGGTTGAGTTGAATTGTGGACTGTATTACCACCACAGTTTTAATTTTGATAGTAACAGAGCATTCATACTTCGATCATTTATACGTCTAGCGGCCGTTCCCAATATACTATCTACAGATAGAGATAAATTACTACCTTCTACTGTCAGTAATTAGCTGTCAATAATCTGAAGCTGTCCCAATATAACCGATATGTTATTCTTATCGCCTTATATTGGGACGCGTGAATTGCAATTTCCATAGAAACTTTTATCGCTGGTAAGCTGTACGTCGTCCCATTGACAGACAGCGTGTACGGATAGGGTGAGTAACCGTCGATAAGTTTTTATGGGACAGAATAGTCAACGATAGTTACGATTTTTACCTCAAGTAAGAGATAGACTGAATATTGGGAACGGCCGTCAGATCATTTATACGTCTAGATAGACTACGACAGATATTTTGAGCAATGCGCACACTAACACAAAGTGACATTACAAATCACAAGTGTAAGACGTAGCTTGTCACGCACACTAAAGTATAAAACCTCTCCTGTTTTTATCGGTTGTCTATCTTAAGTCAAAATTCGCACCATTCACTTCCACCGGTGGAACATGATATATGCGATATAATTGCTATTTGATTAGAGTCTCACCGCGGACTGACACCCATCACAATAGTTAACTTTTATTGCCCTAGACAAGACAGTAGAATCACGACAGCCATCGCTAAACCTCTCTCGGCAACACCGTCATCTGTTCCGGAGATTTTAAGGCCCGTCATAGACATTGGGAATGTATCGTGTCTTTTTAATCACTTCGCAGGTCACGAATACAATATTTTAATTCCCGACAAAGCGATTTTTTTATCGGTTGTCTATCACTCAACTCAGGATCTCCTCGCGATTGTCTTCCGAATGTCTGCGCAGAGTTTTAGAATACTTCGGTCACATCGCAAGGAAGGACGATGGAAACCTTGAGAGGCTCATTGTGGTCGGCAAAATAGATAGGAAGAGGCCTCGTGGACGCAGTCCAACACGATGGTCCGATCAGATCCGCTCCGCCCTCGACTCTACGGTTCACAATGCCTTTCACACCGCCAGAGACAGGAATAGATGGAGAGCGATCATACGTGAGAAAGTGATACAGAGGGGTGGTCACGACCCTCAGTACTGAGGATTACAACGCAGGGAGGAGGCTATCAGCAAGAGACACTATCTAGACGTATAACTTATCTAAGCATTCAGAAATATCGGATCCATTTTCTATTTTGATAATACACAATGTACTTAATCATGAATAACGTATGTAGACGCCTTGTGGTATTACTGCCCTAAGTTACTGCGGCGTAGCGTAAGAGCTTACAAAGAAAATAGGTTACATAATTATAGTAACCGCTATTGAACGAAATATACTTATAGGAAAAGAAAATGTACAGAATATCCAGAGAATTAACTATAAAATCCCATCCTTCACCAGTGGGAGGCTCCTTTGCAGAGGATGCCGGCTAGATTATGGGTACCACAACGGCGCCTATTTCTACCGTGAAGCAGTAATGTGTAAGCATTACTGTGTTTCGGTCTGAAGGGCGCCGTAGCTAGTGAAATTACTGGGCAATGAGACTTAACATCTTATGTCTCAAGGTGACGAGCGCAGTTGTAGTGCCGCTCAGAATTTTTGGGGTTTTTCAAGAATCCTGAGCGGCACTGCATTGTAATGGGCAAGGCGTATCAATTACCATCAGGTGGACGTCCTGCCCGTCTCGACCCTTATTTTCATAAAAAAAAAATCCTACAAAAAGTATATAATAAACGTTTATATTCAATTCACATTTACTTTTTTTAACTTACTGGGGTAAGGTATTGAGTATTTGACGTTTGAGTATTTTTATTGCATCACTTTACATATATATTGTAATTGAAATGATTTGTAAAACGATGAAGCTCTAAATATTGATTGTAAAAGAGTGGCATTAAGTTTCTTGCCACTTCTTCTCATTAAAGCTCAACCTTTTCCGAAGTAGGGGTAAATGTAAAAAGAAAACTTTTGATTTGATTTGATTTGATTTATAATATGTTTATTTTAAGGTATAGCGTTGAAAGGTATAGGTATACAAGAGACTTGATGTTTGTAAACAACATATTTTCAAAGAGAAGCGGAATCCAAAATGTATCCGTGATAAAATATTATCTGTGAGTTGCTCATTGATATGATTTGTAAAACGATGAAGCTGTAAATATTGATTGTAAAAGAGTGGCATTAAGTTTCTTGCTACTTCTTCTCAATTAAAGCTCAACCTTTTCCGAAGTAGGGGTAAATGTAAAAAGAAAACTTTTGACATTCGTAAGTATCATTTCCTTGACCTACATGAATAAATTGATTTTGATTTGATTTATAATATGTTTATTTTAAGGTTGAAAGGTATAGGTATACAAGAGACTTGATGTTTGTAAACAACATATTTTCAAAGAGAACCGGAATTCAAAATGTATCCGTGATAAAATATAATCTGTGAGCTTCTTCTAGAGAAAGACGCTATGACGGCCCTTTTATTAAATAAATACTAGATTAAGGGTTGGTCTCCGCTGGGCTCCAACTAGATACCGTAGGCGTAGTCGCAAAGTGCGGCAACTAATACTACGCCCCAGTTAGCGTACTGGAGCCAGTATCGAACAATCTGTGACATTGACGTGCCACATGTTCTGTTAAACTTTGTTAATAATTGAAACTAAAATGCCGGCTTGCGAAGTAAAACTTGGTAAAAATAATACTACAAGAAATAAGAAAGACATTGGGATCACATATCATCAGTAAGTATTTTGTATATTATTAATTTCAATGTAAAATAACACGAAGCGTATGTTACAAAATTTGAAAGTCAAGATGCCACGTACACAAGTATCTAATAGTTGCCGTATTAAAAAAGCTATTGTTCTTAGATAGTGCGGTATCTAACTGGAGCGCAGCGAAGACCAATCCTTAATTTAAGTATATAACCATCCTACGTACATCGGACTAACTTCATTTTATATATCTAAGTAATATTATTAAGACTGATTATGTAAGAGCGCAGAAATATTTAAAATCATTGAGGGAGTTTTACACTAGACGACCACAACGAATGACACACCGTCCGTGTCGTACAGACTTGAACCATCGACAACATTGATTCATGACCCAATTTTGGTGATAATTCTTATAAAATCATTAAAACAATTAGGTTTATATTTGCACGAAAAAGATTGTATGATCATTGGTGAACTGTCAGTGTCACAAAAGTTACTTAGGAATTGTACCTATGTTCAAGCGAATTTCGACCTACCTACTTGTTTATTATGACTGTAGGAAAATGACATTTAGGTTCCCGATTCAAATTTAACGATAGTACAAAGGCTCATTATTTGTATTAATTCTCATGACTATATCCTTGGAGGTAGAGTATACTTTTACTTTTGGACTATATGTCGCGAAAGTACGAAATATTTAAAAGCAGGATTTAATTTTTGATATAATTGCAATATTTATCCTGAAGGAGGTTTTTAGCCTGTAGCCTATATCGTTAGGGTACCACAGATATCAAGGATCCAAATGAAAACACTGGGTCAATTAAAACTTAACTGGGTTATAGATAATAAAAACTAAAAACTATACATAATAAAGCATCATTAAGGCCGGCAACACATGGGCGGTTTCCTTACCAAGTGAGCCTTTTGCCCGTTTATCGCCCCTCTTATGTTAATAAACTATATTAAATTACCATAGACAGTTGTTTCATCTTGTATTGTATTAACGAATTATGCTTATACAGTCGCGAGCAATAGTTTGGAATCACTTACGTCGTTAGTCCTTCACTTAATCCGGGATAGCTTCTTAAATACTGGCTTGATTTTAATGAATTCGGTATCAGTTTAAAGTTAAGAGTAGAACCTTTAAAATGATGTAATTTTTATGATAGTTAAAAATTTATTACTAAATAAATTTTGTAATAAATACTAAGGTAAGCAAGATCGCGTGGAACCAATTTCAAGTAAGTGATTCCAAACTTTTGCTCGCGACAGGTCTGCAGTAGTGGAGGGTCCCTAAAAGCGTTCTATCTAGTCTAACGTTTTCCAATGCGCATACATAATATTATTTTTGGAATTTATTATTATAAATATTTATAAGATTTGTAATACAATAAAAATAAATACAAAGTATTGTAATAAATGTTTTATTTAAACATTACGGCCGCTAAGTATTACGACAGTGCATCAGCCTGGCAAATTCGTTCTTTACAATCTTTCGTCCCCTGGGCAGCGAGGTTAAGAAGCATTCGATGTCTCACGCTCACAGTAATACCGGATACAAATGAACGTTTAAATAATTGGACGTATTTAATCAGAAAGGCATCAAACCGCACAAAGGCACTTTTGAGTGATAGGTTTTGAGTGATAAGTTTCAGCTCTAAATAATCTTCCATATAAATATTTAAAAAAAAAACAGTTTCTATGTACATTTTAAAAATAGGGTTTTCAGTACATGATAGATTCGACCTTCAGGAGCACGATGGCATACTTAACTCTATTTTGACCAAAGTGTGGTTTGAGTTATTTCTGCAATATCTAATATCTAAAATTTAATTGGACGTGGTTATCCACGTCCAATTAAATTTTCTCCTATTTGTGAATCCTTGATTCCTAATGGGTTACACAGGTCTTCTAGACAGTGGTTACCCTGTGACCTAAGTATGCCACTAAGCTAAAGGTCTCGTATAGTATATTACCTACATATTATACTAGCTGACCCACTGACCTGCATAAATACCACTGGACACGCTGAAATTATGGAAATTTGACAGCAATTTTTTGTGCCTATTTGAAACGCCACTCGCGAGCGTCCAGAGAACTAATTTTGACGTATAATACAAATGGCTGCGCGAGAAGCGTATAGTACTCTGAAGTATGCATTTAGAATTAATTTCAGTCGTTTTCCGTGTTATTTCAGGAATCAACGTAATAAAGTACACATTTTTTTTTGTAAATAGTTTTTCTATTGATGTTTGATTAGCTGAGGTCGTCTTCACTAGTTTGATAACCGCAGACTCTCGCTATAGCCAACAGCACCAAAATGGCAAATATCAAACAGGCACAAAAGCCTTTGACAGCCGCCAGTCCAGTGGTAAATAGTAGAGACTCAGAGGTCAGTGAGCTGACCCGACAGACGTTGTTCTGTTAATAATTTAAAAAAAAATCTCTTTTCTTAACTGACCTCGCCCTGCACTTTTCCCGGGGCGTAAAAGAATAGGGGAGTCCCAGGCCCATGGGTGTCGTAAGAGGCGACTAAGGGCTTTTTAGAAGTGGGAGAGTCACGCTGCCGTCTTTTGACGTCAGCACAATCGGGCCAGACTCGTCCGGGTTAATTACCACACTCGCACAGAATACCGGCGTGAAGTAGCCGCCTAGTGCCGCTATGATTCGCATAGGTTAGTGTCGAGGACCGGTGGCCAAATTCAACGGGCACAATGCCGAATGGCTTGGATCACGTACCACAGACTACGCAGGGCGATCTGTGCATAATTTTGCATTGGCGTATGGTCTGTCCCAATTGGTTGAGTCGCCAACGCGGCTCCCGGATGTGGATAGCCACATGCCGTCCTTATTGGATCTTCTGCTGACTACACATCCCGATGGTTACCAGTTCTTTGTCGACGCCCCTCTCGGAACGTCCGACCATTGCCTGGTCAGGAGTGTAGTGCCTATCCGACGCCAACGTCGCAGACCACCAGCGACCCGCCGCGTTTGGCACTACAAGTCAGCAGATTGGGATAGGATGCGTTCCTTTTTTGCATCCTACCCTTGGGGCAGGGTTTGTTTCCCTTCGGATGATCCTAGTGCCTGCGCCGTTGCAGTAGCCGATGTGATACT